>JAUESF010000070.1:3644027-3657589 GCA_032274765.1 Malacoctenus tetranemus | reverse complement strand
CACACACACACACACACACACACACACACACACACACACACACACACACACACACACACACACACACACACAAACACGTACACACGCGCACGCACACACCTATGGGAGCATGGTCGATGTCACCCATACCCATTTGTGCATCACCGGTAATAATCGTATATGCAAAGAGCTCATGTCACACACTCCCACTCCAGTGTCCCTCTCCCTCTCCCTCTTTATCTGTCTCACTCCGGCTCTCCCCCTCGCACGCACAAGCGCACGCTGCGACACACACACTTGAGTCGCAGTGGCTTTCCTTCTGTGAGAGCGAGCTGTCAGAAGGGAACTGTGTGGGCTTTTGTTAAAACAGAGAACTGCAGAGGCAGAGAAATTCATTTCCAACTGCGGCACAAGAAGAAAAAAAAAAAAAAAAAGAAGGAGCCTTTTCAGGAAAGTCACATTGTACCTGCAGTGTTTTAAAAACAGCAGCATGTAAATTGAATTAGTTATAAGCATTCCTGTGGGGGGCCATGGTGGGCTGGATTTCAGAAGGAGTTTCAAGGCTCGCCGATGCACGGGTGCGCCTCAGGTTCCTGCTACAGATTCTCCAGATGCCGACGACTCTTTGGTTTCGGGATAATAAAAAAAACAAAAAAAAACGCAGCGTCGGAAAATAGATTTTACATTTTCACTTGCCAATCACGCCGCTTCCAATGCCTGCTTCCTCACCGCCCACTGGAAGATGTAAACTTTCCTCGTCTCTTTCCCACCTTGTCGGTTGGAAAGAAAAGAAGAAAAAAGAAACCCTTCCAAATCAAACGTCTCTTCTCACTGCACCCGACAAGATACCACCGTCAGGTGAATATCCCAGCAGCTCCATTTTTCCCCTCTTTTTATTTTTAACGTCTCAATCCAAACTGAAGGATTACAGGTGCCTTCATAGTTTATTAAATTTTCTTAAAATGTTTCACTCCCCCTCTGAGAGCACCCAATGTTCGCCAGAGGAGCTTAAAAACCGAGCCGTTTTCACGTTGGTCCTACAAAAACTGACCTTTTTTTTTACTCCCAGATGAAATAAAGATTTTCGTGATTGTGCAGTTTTTTTTTCAGCTCATTAGATTTTTCAAGGTTTAATCTCTAAATTGGGAAATCAAGATTTTCTCGAGACTGCATTTTTTTGAGATAAGTTGCCAATATTGTGAGTTTTTATCGGTTTATTTGTGTAACAAAAAAAAAAAAAACACAACGACTTAAGCCTCCTGTCACGCCTCAGTTCCACCTCAAATAACAGCGAATAAAATTGGAGCTGTATGAAGTTTCAGAAATGAATTTCAGGAGTGAATTTCCAGGCGGTGATCGTTTCTTCTTTTTATTTTTTTTTGCCGACAGTATGTTGTGCGTCTGAGCGTTGCGTGCCTTTACTCATCAGTGGGCCGCGTGCTCCTGTCTGTCAGAGCCTCCGCCTGGCAAAAATACTGTTATTTGCAAATTGAGTGGGTGGCGTTGATTTTCCCGTTGGCTTGAGGGAAGCAGTGGGGGGAATGTTTACTTCGCGCCGCGCCACGGCGGCGACGATCGGCGCCGGGGACAAAAAAGCGTCTCCGTATGCTCAGCCTGGACCCCGTTTTCCCGCCAGAACATGTCGCGAAACCTTGATGGGTGCGTCGCGGTCACGCTCCAAACTTTCACCCCCCCCGGTGCGGCATGTCTGCTGCTTCCCACCGCGGTGTTTCATGTTCTTTATTTTTAGTTCCCGGAACTGTGCTTTCCTCCGACACCTTTCCGGTCACAACAAAACAAAGCGCTTTGTGAGCTCATTACGAGCGCGGATCAAATCAGTGCGAGCGAAATGAGGAGTGAAGCCTGCAGATTAAAAGCAAGAATCATAACAGGGGGGGCTAAAAACAATAATAAAGTTTGTTCCATCAAAGCGCGCCAATAAAACGGATCGTCAGAGTCTTCAAAAAGACCTTTAAAGTCACATTATCACTTCTAAAAGCGGCTTACAAGTGTGTAAATGCTAAAGTCGGAGCGACATGACCTTTTTTTTTGGTGCCGCCTTTTTTTTGTGTCGCGACTCTTTTTTAGCTCTTTTGTGCCGCTCGCTGAGCTCGCTTTAACAATGGTAATAACTGACCCACCAGGGTGCCCGTTTTTTGTACGAGGCTCAGACTGACTGCCCCGGTTTATGTCGAGGAGGAGGGGGGGAGAGTGTTCCTGTCTGCGGGAAGCGCCGGGGAGAAGGAGGACGGATAAGGATGACAGGAGGGTTAAACGAGGAAGAAATAGGGACAGTCGGAGAGGCAGGAGGGAGAGCAGGTGGGACGAGGGGGGAGGGCGGGGGGAGGTGGATGGGAGGCGCTCACGGCCGACAGGTGAACACAGCACTTGTGAGGGAGGAGGGGGAGGAATGTGGCGTGGACGGAGCGGGACGTGCCGTTACCCACCAGCTGCCTCCTGCACATGTAATGTTTCCATACAAGAGCTGTTCTGGCCTCCTCTGGGGTATTGTCGTGGATCTACAAGCAGAAAGAGACAAAGAGCACACACGTGTGCATGCGCGCGCGTGCGTGCGTGCGTGCGTGTGTGTGTGTGTTTGGCTGCGTTCGTGTGTGCAGGGAGGACTTCGCGGTCGGCGGTCACGGCTGCTTGGCCGCCCCCTGTTTTTAGCCGCGTCTGTGCCGCACCAGCCGCTCTGTTGGACAGCATGTTCCCTGTCCAGAGGAGAGCAGCCGAGCAGAATGACACCAGCCTCAGCAGCCTGCCAAGCGTCTCTAGTGGGGGTAGCAGGGACGCGCTGAAATACACAGGACACACACACACACACACACACACACGCGCCTGTGCGACGTACGCGCGCTCAGAAGTGCTCGGAGAGGCGTGCAGAAAGCGCACCCGGAGAGGCAGATATGCGTGCGCGCAATTTCACACGGGCGGCAGGAGCCGAAACAAGGACAGGCAGGCCCATCGACACTCTCTCTCTCTCTGTCTCTCTCTCATTCTCTCTCTCTCTCGAGCTGCCGGTTTAAAACCCCCGGTGTTTTCCTCATCAGCCAAGGCAAAGCACAGTAATACACACACAATTTATACACCCGCGGAGAAAGGAGGCAATTGACACAATAGCTCGGCGAATCAGAGGGCTGTTACCATAAACCAGCAAGGCACAAAATTGTCCCTTTTATGTAGTTTCCGCTCCTCGCTGATTCCAGGCTGCTGAGTTGAAGACGTCTGCGGCAGCTCGCCGTGTCTGTTGGCCACTCCCAGTTCCAGAGTTTTACCCCGCACAAGCTCAGAGATAAAAAGCCGCCTCTGTTTTACTCCAGCCTGCTTTCAATTCCATCTACGATTTATCCGAGAGAAATTCCGGAAAGCCACCGAGTGAAATTACTCATTTTTTTCCCCTTCGCTTCTCGAGAGTGAACCACAACAGCGTCTGCGGCTCGCAGTCACAATGAAACACGTCCTTCCGTTTTTGAGTCATGCCGGAAGAACACAGTGGAAGTCGACTCAATGTGGAAATGAATCAAAAAAGTTGAGGTAAAACGATGACTCATTTGGAACAAGCGCAACAGGCGACGGTCGGTTGTCGGCTTGGAGCTTTCAAACCCTCCGCCGGGCTCGTCTGGCTGATGTAAGTGCGCTGAGGTTCCAGTCTGAGGGAGGGACTCCCAGCCAGGTAGAACTGATGGAGCCTCCTGGACGGGACGTGAAGTATCTCAACAGCCGAGACCAGAAATTGACCAGCAATGAGCTGGATGATGAAGCAGCTTCCTGGATGAATGTTGGAGAGTTTCAGAACCCCGCTGACAAACACACACTTTCAGGCCTTTGACATTTGAGATGGTTTCTGTTCGGAGCCACCTGATTCGAAGTCGTCACTGCCTCTGAGGCCGGACGTCCTCGCGTAAGTTTGATCACCTGATATGGGCTGTTGCAAAACGAGGACAGGGAGCGTAATCGGCTGCTTTGTCGCTTCAATTGATTCCTGGTACTCCAGATAATAAAAGCCGACCAGGTGATGAAGCCCACAGCCGGCGCTGCCAACGCGTCTGTGTGAAAGACTCGTGGGTTCACGGAGCTTCAGGGTCGGGGCGGCGAAGAAAGCAGCCCGAAGCCTCCTCTTCATTTATTCATTGCAAGCTTAATGTTTGGCACAAAAGGGAAGGCTGCAGTTTGTCAAGATGACAAAGTGAGTCACATGAGGAGCAGTAAGAGTTAATAAGCATGGATTGGTTCTCAGCACTGGGTTGTTTTTTTTTCCTCCCATTATGGTGCGACAGTGGTGACTAAATCACCCTGTTATTTGCGAACATTGACTGTCGTCGTCTTAAAACCTCAATATTCTGCTTGAAAGCTGTGAAAACGATTACAGTCGGGCTTTGTTTCGTGTACTTTGTTAAATGTTGCAATCTTATTTTTCTCTGCCCTACAATCCAACACCCCCCCCACCCCTCCACCCCCCCACCTCTCTCTCTATCTCTCTCTGTGTCACTCATTTTGCTTTTATCCGGCAATCTCCCTTCTTCGTCCTCTTTCCACGCTCATGTACACACACACACACACACACGCACACAGAGCTTCACTATCAGTATCTGGTCCCTGCGCTGTCTCGTTTCTGCTGCTTTCATCTCTATTTACCAGCGTGGCGGATCAGATCCCACCACCTGATTTGAATGTGCTTTGTGAACAGGATTTTTTTTAATGAATAGAAAGGCATTTATGAATATCTCCACGCTAAGCAGATGTGTCAGGGAATCGGGGTCACGGTCCCGGGCGCCCCACAGCGGGCGCGCGCAGCAGCAGGCGCGGTGCGCTGCACTGGGAGCTGGCCCTGGTGCCCCCTCGCGAAGAATCAAAGGTGCAGCTCGAACGGCGCCGCACAATGGCAAAAGCCTCACGGGCCGCTTTTGTGTTCCCATGCCAACTGACACCGCGGCTGCAAACAAAGCGGCAGGTTCCCGCGGACCCTCGGAGACCCCGGATGCTTTTATTATAGAATTAGCATCAAAACGAGTATATGCACCAGTGCAGTACATATGATTTTTTTTACACTGGCTCTATCCTGAGCCTACTCCCACTCACTTGCGCGTAGCCCCCCCCTCCCTCCGTGAGCATTGCTTTGCGGCGCTCCCGGCGTCCTGAAGCTGCACGTCTCCAGCTGCACCGCCAGAGCAACCTGTCTAAGTGACAACAATTAGCCTGCTCAGTTCAAGTTAATTTAAGTCATTTACATAATACACGTGTGCCGTCACAATTCATCTGTGGACAATTCAAGAAGGTCTTTGTCATATTGTCACAACCCGATGTTGAAGCCCCCCCCAGCACCCCCGACGCCCCCACCACCACCAGCCCCACCTTGATAAATGAACCCCAAAGCGAGGCCAATAATTTCAAACAAAGCTTATCACTCACACAGGGACGTGCTCAACCGGTGTGTGTGTGTGTGTGTGTGTGTGTGTGTGTGTGTGTGTGTGTGTGTGTGTGTGTGTGTGTGTGTGTTTTGTGCATTTTAATGAAAATATGGATTACATTTGCCAACATAGACAGATGCACACATTGTCAAAACTGTGTTTACCATCCGTCCCATTATGCGTGCAATTACTCAGAGGCTGAAAACAAGCAGGCTCATTTGTGTGACGCTAAGCTGCAGAGGCTGAGGAGATCTCATGCTTTATTAGCCTGTTGTTGGGGAGCTGCTTTTGACAGGAAGCTGGGCGATAAATTAAATAGATGGCTTGATAAAATGCTTGCTGAGCAGAATTCTTCACGCTGGATTTTTTGGGGGAGAAATCTCGCTGCCATAGCTCATAACAGATGATCGGTTCCCTGGGTGATTTATGAAATCAATTTGTCTTGTTATCAGCAGCCGGAGTTTGCGAGATAACATCACTGCAAACGCATTTCAACTTGGGGGTAGAGGGAGACAAGAGTGTGTGCACACCCGTGAGTGTGTGTGTGTGTGTGTGTGTGTGTGTGTGTGTGTGTGTGTGTGTGTTAGCATAATAGACAGATTGAGACTAACAATCAGTCACTCCCAGCATTCATGCCATTGCATCGCGTGGCAAACGTGGCGCCGGGTGTTGATTAAATCTGGCAAATGGAATGAAAGGTTTTCTTCCAAATAGTTGTGTCTGAGATTGCCGCCTCCTCCGGTGTTTTGGGTGGCATGATGACAGACTCGCACCGTCTGTCGCAGGAGGGGGACTGCCGGCGTCGCGTCTGGGGAGCCTCTGTGTGGTCTGCCCCGCTCGTTCGCTCACATGTCAGTGTCGGACGACTGTAAAACGCCCTCACGTCTGACCAGCAGTAAATGGAAACGCGGTGTCCTTCCCTCGCTGCTCTCTCTCTTTAGCCTGAGCGATGCTCCACACTTACAAATGTCATTCGAGCCTGTCGATCCCCCATGAGCGCTGCACTTAACATGCCCGGTCAGCTTCGAATGGTTTGGACCAGAGGGTAGAGGTTAGTTCAGGGGGGCCCGCAGGGTCCCAGTTTGACTTGAACTGGGCCGCACTGGCAGAGTGAGAGCATAATAACCAAGAAATACCACACAACAACAAGAAAAAAACACTGATCCAGCCCTAAAATACATTAAATCAATGCACTTTTCGACGATCTCCAAAACACAGCCTGAAATTTGCAGTCAGAACACACGCGGCGCTTCTCTTGCAAGTCTTTCCTGTGGACCCCTGAGCAGGCCTGGTTTGGCTTGAAGGCTCCATGTTTGACACTCCTGCCTGAGACCTTCTCTTCATCCTCCCTCTGTAGACGCGGAGGTAAAAACGCTATTTTGAAGTCGGCAGGTTGGGGACAGAATGACATGAAAAAGAATGCCCCCCCCCCCCCCGCGCGCGCGCGCATCCATCGCCCTCCCCCCTTCACCACCCTCCTGTGTATCCCAGTTCAGGAGCAGATAAGCAGTTTGTTTTGCCAAAGACGTCAAAGCGAAGAATCAGAGGTGACAGCAGAAGGGATGAGATATTTCAAGATACGTCTTGATGGATGCGGGTTAATCTTAAGCCTGCCAGATGTGTCGAGGATTTGCCAACACCTCATGGAGTAAATCTCACTGTGCCGCTCTTTAATTCAGTCTCTCCCTCCTCCCCCCCCTCCCCTCCTGTGTGCCTGTGTCTGCAGTCAAGTTCGAGGATTGCCTGCGCAGTCGAGAGGTGGGCTTCATCAGCAGCGACCCCAACTTCGGCGTGAGGCCCGACGGGACCGTGTACGCCGAGCAGGAGGTGGCCAACCTGTCGGAGCCCGTGCAGTTCATGCTGACGGCCCGGGGGCTCCACGACCCCCACATCTGGGAGACCACCGTCAAGCTGGCGCTCGCCGGACACCCCCACCCCCTGCCGCTCACCAAGGTAAGGAAGCCTTCTCAAAAACAAACGCCGGCTTCCCGGCTAACAAGCTGCCAGTCTCTCTCCTCTCAGCTGTCAAGCAGCACACTCGCTCCTCGCTTGTTTGGCGCTGCTGAAAACGAGCGGATCATTTCGTCTCCGACCCCAACTTAACCTCTAAAAAAAAAAATAAAACTTTACTGAGGTGGAAGATGTTCAAGTTGTGTTAGCTCCTGGCTATGTGATGATGCCGCTTGATGCCGCTACATGTAGTGTTTGGCTGTTTCACAAGCAAGTTCAATTAAACGCTGAGCTGTGAAGCCAGCGAAACTCCAAAATATCACTGTGAACATATTTTTATAGGTTGTGTTTTTCTTTTCTTTTCTTTATCGGGGGAAAATAAATGTTTGGAAAAGAGCAAAACAAATGTAGGGCGTGCTTCTCGTTCCTCACCAGCAGTGACCTTTGCCTCCACTAAGGGGAACATAATAGCGGATGGTGGATGTCTGGCATGATTACAGAACGCGTCCACTTGGCCAAGGCCGAGGGAGGGACCCGAAGGAGGACAGAAATGACAAGAGACGAGTGCAAATTATCACCGCGGATCCGCACAGCATAAAATTTGACCCAAAAGAGGAAAATGCAAACAGACGCACAATTACATCCCAGACAGAGTAAAGGCTGTAAAACGAGTGGAAGGAGACTGTAAAACTCTGCTGACCCAGATTACTTTAAAGAGACCGAAAACAGCCCGAATAAAGGACTGACTGAAAACAAGGGGAACAGAACTGAAAACAAGCGAACTGAGACCCCCCCCTCATTTCCTCTGGCTGGAGCACAAATGAAATGTGTTCCGGGTGAGATCCAAATGCTGTGAAGCACAGACACAACTCGCTCCACTGGAATACAATGGAAGCTTTGGTTAGAATTCCAACATTCCGATCAGAAAACTTCCATTGATTTCAGGATATTTAGATAATACTAGCTTTAAAAAACTGTTTCAGTTTTAACATTTCTCATCAGAAAGTCATAATTATCACAATTTGAATAAAAAAGACTCTTTACTTTAATATATTGGTAGAGTTAAAAAAACAAGACTAAACAATTTGCTTTTGGATGATCTTGTAATTATTAAAAATGTGCTTGTGTAAAATGAAATATGGTCTATTGAGATCAAATCCCAAAGGAACCAGTTCTATATGAACAGTCCAAGCACAGCATGTACTTACTTCTAGTGAAGAAGCTTCTCTGCATCCAGTGAGTCAAAGTGTTGCGCATCGTTGAACCATCTTTCTTTCACCACCTTAATGGGGCCTCCTGTATTATTGAGCGTGTTGTTCTAACGCTGAGTAAGTAGGTAACACTTATTACTTCGGTCTCATTAATTGTCTTGCCTGTGTCACAGCGTATCTTCCTGCTGCACATCTCGGAGTCCAAGCGCGGCAGCAGTGTGTGAGGATGATCACAGCTGCCACTCAAAGCTCCTGCTGTCTAATCAGCCAACAAATGGCGATAACAGATGCTAGTTTTAGCTCTCAACTTCCGCGCCTCGCACGTGTTTGTTCCTAATTACATTTGATCAAACATATTCTGAAAGGATTTAGTTTTGATAAGCCGATTTGAATGTGGATTTGCGTCGTGTCTGATCGGCGCTTCCCCGAGGCTTCATCTTTTTTGGGGGAAGGCGGGGGGGCGGCTGTCGGAGCTGCTTCCCGACGCGCGTTCAGCCCCGAGACGGCAGTCGATTTTGAGGGGCACAAAGCTGAGCGGCGCGCGGCGCTCTGACCTTTTCGAAGGCGCGGACGCCACGCGGTCCGAGCGTTTCCAGTTGCCCCCCTCGGTGGGACTCGACGCACGGCAGCAGAGACGCGGCCTCCGGTTGCCGGCGAGGCTCCATTAACTAACAACCACTGTAAAACTCCACGAGGGCAGAATGTATGGCCACTGTTACTGCCTTGCACTGCGGGGCCATTATCATTTTTTTTCTCCCCCCCCCCTCCACGCGCTACTTGTAGAACGCTGTTGGGCCTAATGTTCAGTCATGTTTCTAATCATGACAAAAAAGCCCGGGACTCGCGTGGAGCCGAAGCAATCGCAGAGCGGGGATTAAAATTCTGCCCACTCCTGGCAGCGCAATAATGGAGACTGGGAAATAATTGACATTGATTGAGCTAATGTTCCACTCTGGCGGAGTCTGCATGGACCAGGTGATGTAGTTTCGCCGTATAATTATGTTCCCCGCACCGTCCAACACGCAGAAAGATTCAATAATTGAACACACAAAAAAAAAAAAAAAAGACGGCGTTTCCTTTAATTACACGAGAATGTGAAAAAACCAACTTTACGGCGCGGCATTGCGCGGCAGTGCTCGCGTGCTCTCCTGTCACATTCCTATCAGTCACGACGTAGAGCTGCAGTGGAGTTAATTTGCAAGGATTTGATTGGTTAAATTGCTGGTAGTCCCTGATGGGAAATTAGCTGCTTCAAAGAGGAACACAAGGAAATGTTATTGCTAATATACAGCATGTGTTATAGGTTTAGATAATGAAAAGGGCAAAGGAATTCATTTGTACGTGCAAAAGGACTGCATCTAATGCTTAATACAGAGAGTAAATTCCCCCAACAGTCGTCTCGCATTATGAAATACCTCAGAGTTTAATAAAAATGAGTAAAAATGTTGAGTGACAAGCAGCCGCTGAGCCGAAATATCCGCCCGGCGACGGGTTTGTCCTTGGTGACATCAGCTATTCATGACTGGAGTGCTTCACAGTTTTAGTGTCACATTCCTCAGTCGTCTTGACTTTTTTTTTTTTTTGCTGCGCCCGGTGCTCCCCGAAGGTGAACATTCAATTTAAAAAATGCAGCAATCAACGTTGGGACGGCGGCGAACAAGTGTGCCAGCTAAAACCAGCCGAGTTCGGCGCGCGGGTGACCCCGGCCGGCGCGTTAAGTGGCCGCGACGGCCCGGTCTGCCCGTCAGCGTCCTTGGGGCGGAAAAGTTTGCTCAAATGAACAGTCGAGCAGCAGTTGAACGGGAAAACGTAATTACCAAGGTATCGTTACCCAGGAGCACCTACGCAGGCGTTTATGTAACACGTCTGTGTGAATGATGCCACTGTCTGGTCCGAGATATCACACTGCATAGAGCTCAGCACTCATCAGCTCGTCTCTCGTTGTGCATTTCTTTTGTGTGAAACTTCAGTTCATTAATATGTAGAATAGGTCCTGAATACAGAGACAACAAAATAAAAGCCTGTTTTTGTTTTACACACCCAGATTCTATCTAACTGTCAGAGTTAGGGTGCGTGTATCTCTCGTTCTCCATCTCTCGCTGTCTCTCTCTCCATCTGACTGTCTGTCTGTCTGTGTCAAACAAAGCAAGGTTTAATTAATTCACCGTACTACGAGTAGTTTTAAAGTGATCCTCAGTTGTTGCAGTTGTTACAGACTTTGTTTGTTGTTGAAAATAACAACTTTGCTGACAAAGTTTTTCCTCTCCTGTAATCAAATGCATCGTGTAAACAGCTGATATCACTGATGCTTTTTACTCAGCGGTCAGTCGAACGTTTCCCATCTGTAGGAAAGCGACAGAGCTCTTTCTTATCGTCACCTCCTCTGTTCCTCTTCAGTATATATAGAATTAAAGACCAGGCGAAAATGCAAACAGAGACACGCCGTGCACAGTTCAGTGGCCCGGCTTCAAACGCTCCCTGAGAACTGGAGTTAAAAGTTAACTGTGTGTTATCAGTGCAGTGATTCTGATCCGTGTGGCCCGCTTCTTTTCTTTTTTTTTCCCTTTCTCGCAGCTTGGTAAACACATACGCAGGCAAGTAGCTGTTTTCCGAGCCAGCTCTTTGTTCTGGAAGTCAATAGTTATTTTAGAAAAGAAAAAAAGGAGGCTATCGTAATGGGCGCCGCGTAACCGCAACGTATCTCTGAGTAATAAACATGGCCAAAGCAGCAGCAGCGTTCAACCAAACAGCCGAGGATATCCTCCTCCTCCTCCTCCTCCTCCTCCTCCCAGTGGTGATTAAAAGACAGACACCTCCAATAGCAGCTCATTTGGCTCACCAGTGCTCTGTGAAGACATGAATAATAGGAAGAGGGAGGTGCTGTACTGTAACAAATTGCACTGTTGCTTCACGTCTGCTCGGCTGAACTGGCTCCAGCTCGGAACATTCCGGTGGCTTCCTTCGACGCGCTCCCCGTCCGCTTTGTTGTACGGCGCCAGTGAGAGTGCGCTGATGTGCTTTTAATAACCGACTCACTATCTCGCTGCCCTGTTTCAGAAAGCCCACATTAGCATACTTGGAAACGCTCCGCTGGCTTATTTTAGTATTTCATTTTTTTTATTTTTTTTTTCCCCGGCGCACAATGCCGCGGCAAACGAAAGTGTTGGAGCATCTTTAGGCCTGGAAGCCCCTGTGTTTATGTACTCGGGGCTATCGCGGTGCGCGCAGGTAGCAGCCCCCCCCCCCCTTCCTCGTCGAGGGCTCTCCAGCTCGTACCGATTTCATGGCGCGTCGCGTTGCCTTCTCCACCAGCTTACAGCCCCATCAGTTATGCGCCGCTGGGTCCCGAGTCAACCGGGTTTTTTAGTGCTTTATTTCATTTGCATTTCCAGCCCACTCCACCTCTACCCCCCACCTCCCACCCCCCACCCCTCCAACAACCTCACCTGTTCAAGGTAGATTAGAGTGAAGGCCGGCAGCGGGTCGGAACGCGGGGGACCCCAGGGTCCGTCGGTCATTGAAAAAGCTGCGAGTGGCAAGGTTAGACGATGGGCTTATTCTCTTTTTTTTCCATGGTGCACTTTAACTTTGTGATTATCGCCTGATTATGTTGACAGTCTGCGCGGTGGAGCTGCTAAACCTCTGCAGGCAAATGAAAGAAACAGTGATTCCAAGTCCCCCTTTCTCTCTCTCAATGATTTAGGTGATTAAATACGTCGCTTTTGTTCCCTTTTTTTTGGGCGAGGGTCTCACGGGAGAACACTTCTCCTCCCGTCGCACTCTGATCCCTCTTTCTGTTGTCTCAGTGAACCGGCAACGGGAACGACAAAGGCATGAGAATCAAATCAGAAACACATAAATCAGATGCTTCTCTTTTAAACCTTTTTTTTGTTTTTTTTATTAAAGAGACTCTGAACCAAATTTGGGCAATGAGCACACGCGTTCCTATTGTCATGCGCCGCCTGTTTGTCAGACTGATAACCTCCAGATGTCAGCTTCAGGGCCCGGGGACCGCAGGCCTGAAGAAGGCCCCGGCAACATGCAGGATGCCTGGGAGCGGAGAGCTGCCAGCTGGCCCCTGCCTGCCTGTGGGGTTCAGGAGCCCCCCCGGCACATCAGGGACACACACTAACTTCCCTCTTGTCATGTATTTGGGCGCACACACACAAACACATGCACGCACACACACTGACAATGTGCCTGCACATATGTTCATGCATTATTTTCTTCTCTCGCTCTGTTCTATGTGTGCACACATGCTCGCGTCAAGGCCAGCGCACATGATTTCCCATATGTGCGCGCAGGCATGACTGAACTAAAGCGTGCATGCACATACTGTGCACACGCGTTCAGTGGCTTGAAAAAAAAAAAAAACTAGACAAAAACCCCACAGCCAGTCCTAATAAGCACCTGATTTCCTGGGAGCCCACTGAGAGCTTGTTCCAGTTTTTCTTCCGCCTGTCTTTGTGACGGTGGTCCCTCTCACGATGCCAACAGCTCCCTCATCTGCCATGCTGTTTGAAAGTGACAGTCACATGCAGCCGCCGTGTTGATATCATCCACAGGCAGACTCACAATAAAGGAAAGCCTCGCTTCCGTCGACTCTCTCTCTTCTTCTTCTTCTTCTTTTTTTTTCTTTCTTTCTTCCAGAGGAATGTTGGTGCCTGACCAATCGAACACTCCAACCTTGTTATCATCTGGCCTTCGTCAGCAGGCAGATTGGTGTAAAGAGCATCTATTCTTTCATTGTGTTTCTTTCTGCCGATAGCTGGGAAGGCAGATAAGGGGCCTCCATCACTGAAACAGTGCACTGGACTCAGCACAGATGAATGGGGGGTGAGGGGGTCGGGGAGGGGGCGGGGGGGGGCAGCGTCGTGACATCATCTACATCCAAACTGTCCATTTGCATAGAAACCGTAGTGATGATCCAGTATCAGCGGCCAGTGTGTGTGTGTGTGTGTGTGTGTGTGTGTGTGTGTGTGTGTGTGTGTGTGTGTGTGTGTGTGTGTGT
>JAUESF010000070.1:3584596-3597987 GCA_032274765.1 Malacoctenus tetranemus | reverse complement strand
CCCCCCCCCCCCCACACACACAATCCCTACCACCCCCCCCCCCACCCACCCACCCTCCGCTTGCTGTGTGACAGCTCCACCTGCTGGTCTCGCTGCTGACACTCCTCCTCCTCCTCCTCCTCCTCCTTCTCCTCCTCACCTGACTGAAGAGAGAGAGAGCCGTCCGTCAACACTTGGGCCGATTAGCTTCCTGCAGCCATCTGGTGCAGTTTGTGGATTGATGTATGTGACCGGATCTAAATGAGTCTGCGGAGAGACACATTCATCGCAGCCTCTATTTACTGAAGCGCTCTATGAGGGGAGATGGTATTGATATTTCATTATGAGTCTAATAAAGGGCAGCCAGTATTGAGTTTTCATTAATAGGGTTGGTTTGGTGCAGATTAACATGTCTGTGGACTTCATAATGACTTGGAGAGATGCTAAATTACTCCAGCTGGGTATTTTAACTGGCCTGGCTGCTTTGAGTGATCTAACAATCAGCTGCATCCTCCTCGAGTGAACAAAAAAACCGGGAGCGAGAGGAGGGAGATGAAGAGATGCTGAGGAACTGGTACGGACAGCCGAAGAACATGGAAAGCAAACCGAGACATAATGAAAAGACAGCGAGCGATCAAAAGTGGCGCCGAGTATGCATTATCAAATAGCACATCATAAACCAGAGGGGGGTTGAACCCCCCCCCTCCTTCTGTTTGCTGTTGTTCACACATATTTGGACATGATTTAAAGAAGAGAGGAATCAAAGCAGCCGCCTCCCAGTCAGGAAGCGTTAACCACCTCGTCTGGAGCTGCAGAACGCCTCTCGCTGGGTTTGTTTGTGGCTCCTTCTGAGCAGGCGCCCGTCTTCAGAGGTGCCCGGCAATCAAGTCGGCGGAGGAAAAAAAGCGCGACCTCGGCTGAAAAAAAAAAAACGGCAACGCCGGCGGAGGAAACGTCAGAACATCAGCAGGATGGTGTTAAACACAGCAGCAGGCCCCCTCCGCTCGAAAGAGCAGCCCGTCTTTGACGTCCGTTTTTCTCATGGAAGCCCGAGCCTAAAGGATTAATGGGAAGAAGCTGCAAAAAAAGCAGAGCAGCTTATATGAGGCCAGCGTGACAACGCGCACGCAGACGTTCCCCCCCTCACAGCGTGTCTGGGAAACAGGCTGAACTTTCAGCACCACGGACAGAGTCTCAGGTCTCAGGCGCTGTTTCTGCTCGCTTGTGTCCACACAAAAACCTCCCGTCTGATCCGCTTTCCTCGTTGTGGCTCTGCAGCGCTCTCAGGGGCGGGTCCCACTCACTGTAGCTGGACTAAAATAAGGGCCCCCCCCCTGCTCACCTCCCGGTATTATCTGAAGCACCGTGGCGCATCTTAAAGTGGCAGCACCTCCATTAAGATGAGGGATGATCTAAATCCGTTCCCACGGCGGGGAAGCCTGGACTTTTAGGCAATAATGGATGGGCCTCTTTTACCAACACATCGCTTCTGCTTTGTGACTTTGTGTAGTTTTGTATATACGTGGGCTTTTTTTTTGTGTATACGTGGCTGCAGTTGTGAGACTGTTATTGAGTGGGTATGGTGTTCTTACAGGCTCGGGACTTTCTCAGGTGCTCCAGTGGGAGCTCAGCAGCATAAAAAAGGAAAATAAGTAAGCTGGGAAAATTGGCATTCATGCACCGACTCACTCATCGCCTCGCACATCTCCCTGTGTCATCGTCAACACGGGGGGGGAAACGTGGGGCGGTTGAAGTCTGACTGGATTTGCGGCGGCGCTTTGAATGCCAAGCGTCATCTGTTGTCTCTCTTTTGTGTCTGTTTTTTTTTTTAGAAAGTGTCCCAGTACACCATCATCGTCCAGGCCACCGACATGGAGGGCAACCTGAACTTTGGGCTGTCCAACACGGCCACGGCACTCATCTCCATCACCGACATCAACGACAATCCCCCGGAGCTGACCGTCAAGACAGTGAGTGACGTTTACACGCACGACACAATGTTGTATAAAATAGTGCTTCATTAAAAGTTCTTTTTTTTTAAATTGGGGGTTTTGCAGCATTTAAAGGGGGCTTGAATATCATTTAGCTTTGTTTCAGAGTTAATGGTTTGAGTTTCACTCTCGACGCCTGAATGGCCACAGTGAAGTAGCTTGATTTGCTATGTTATGGGAATACTTTTAGCCCCTATAGTCATAGATATAATTCAGCAGAGGGGAAGCGGGGGGCGGGTTCTGTCTGCTCCTGGACCCTGGAGGGTCTGGAGGTCTGTGAAAGCTCAACAAGAGCAGAGGAACGTGCTCTCTCCCCCGGCGCTGAGAGAGGGGCTCGTCTACCAGTGCCCCGGTTTGGGAGTTCTTGCTGCTTGCTCTCGACAAACCATCTAAGCGGAACTTTATTTTTTTCCAGGTGGTTTCTGCCAACTGTTATGCAATTAGCCAGAGGTTCCAGTGGGTATAGTTAAAGTGGGAACGTTTCTGGTCACTCTGTTCTAGCTGGTTTCATATTAGCTCTTGCGTGTTTTTTCTGCACACTTGTTGCAACACACCTGAGTCTAACGAAGGTGTGATCATGAAGCCCAAAGCCTGATGTTAGGCAGCTCATTACAATCAGGTGTGAACTGGAGATTGTAGCAGAGCATATGGAGAGGCAGCGAAGAGTACTGATCAAGATCAGTTTTCCTCTCCCCCCTCTCGCTGATCTCCTCCTCCCCCCCCTCCCCCCTCACAGGGACTCTGCCGGCCAGCTTTTTGTCTGCAGGCATCTGGCCTCAGTCCCTGATACTTCAGCACTGGCCTGACAGGGTACAACAACACAGCTGCCAACTTTGCTACAGAGCCCTGTGTGTGTGAGCGTGCGTGTGCACGTGGGAGGGAGACTACGCAGTCCACCTGCCTTGAACATGTATTTTTCTGCTGCACCGATGTCCTCTACACTAAAACCTTGTTTGTTACAATCTACTTTCAATTTAAAGGGATTCCTTGCCAACTTTAAACCACATTCATTAGTTATTCATTATTTCTTTGACGTTCAAATATATTTCTGGGATATTGCATTTAATTCAGTCAAACTTTAGTCCTCGGGACTTCGCAGGTCCTGCAGGCTCACCACGAAGGAGCAATCAAAAGCAAACACAGAGTTCTCATCTTAACCCGCTTCCTGTCTTCCTTTAATCAATGAGCAAAGTTGGGAAGCTTTAAATGTTGCGAGCTGGTGGAAGACCAGATGTAAAACCATGTGGACCGTTCTACCTGCAGCTGCAGTCATGCTAACCTTCGCTCATGTGAGGCGTCTGATATAAAATACACGAGAATAAATGTGCTCGTGTGCAAAGCAGAGCTTTGATTGTGCTTTAAGGGATTCATCGCATTCATCCATTATTCATTCCACCCAAGTGAAAACTGGCCCTGTGTTATGAATTGCTGTGATTCTTATTGGGTTTCTGAATTCATCTCTTTACTTTAAAACATTGTTTTGAAGTGTTTTCCTTGTTTCTGTGATCTCTTTTATTTGTTTCCCTCCATGCTTCTTGTTTCTCATCTCAATAGTGAAATACTTACAAATCATTCGTTTCTCATTATTCTCTCCCTCTTTGTTCCTCTCCTACCACACCGTGATTGATTAATTACCGAAGCCTATTTGTTTCTAACTTCCTCCTCTGCCCGCTCGTGTCTTGTGGCTCACCTGCTTGCCACCAGATAGTTTGCACCTGCGTCTCATTGATCCCCCCTGCCTCCTGTGCTTGACTACCCCAGTCCAGCCTCGCGTCCTCGCGTCTCTTCAGTCGTCTTGCTTTTCTGTTCTCCCTGTTCGCCCCATTTCATCAAGTGTTTTTTTTTATCCTGCATTTTCTTGTGAGATTTTTCAATTTCCAAAATAATGAATTCTGTTTTAGCTTTTCCGAGTTGAGAAAAATTCAGCTGTGAATACCGGATTTTTTTTTTCCCCATCAAATCTCTGAAACAATCTGATTTGGCTGTCTGAACGACGCCTCGCAGGGTTGTCGCTGCTCTCCATGCGAGCGTTTTTCCTTCCTGAGATCCCAAAGACAGACGGATGCTGTTTCAGTTGCGGCAGTGTGTCAGTGTCACACGCTGCGATTGGCTCCTCCCTCCGGTGGGTTCTGCCGGCGCAGCTCCAACCACACGCTCTGAGAGGAGCTCCCCAGCTATCAGGGGTGGAGCTCACGGAAGGGGGGGGCACTCTGCGCCGCAACGCCCTCTGACCTCTGGTGCTGCTGCCAGGTTTTTACTCTCAGGAGCGGTTCTGGATCTGAGTCCCCCTCATGAGCCAGGGAGGGACGTGTCACGCTTCAGTGGACATGCCACAAAGCATGTGTGTGGGCAGACACACTCGTGTGCAAAAGGGCACAGCTCAGAGGAAACTACTACAATATTTATTCATTCTGCAAAATGTGGATAAGTTAAAAAAAAAAAGAAGAAATTTATCCTGGCTGACAGTTTGCATTCAGTTTGTTGACATGTAAAAGCAACCTAATGAATCTATGATTGTTGTTTGTTGTGTCGCTGATTCGGCAGGTTGCAGTCTGTCCTGATCAAACGGCACCTCGTCTGAGAGCCGCTCTCCTTGTGGAGGATTGTCCTCGTGGTGGATCTTTTGTTTCAAATCATTCGGAGATTGTTTAAAATCTCCTCCTCGGCTCCAAGGCGGAAGGAAGCATCCCAAAAAAAAAGGTTTCCTCGGAAGGCTTTGGAGAGATTCCGATTTTGGCTGCGAGATGAGACACATCTCAGTGACAGAGAGAGGAGAAGCCTTGTGTAAGAGTCTGAATGTCAGAGGGATAAAGAAGCCTGGATTCGCGCTCTCATCTCACTCTGGTGGAAGTCTCAGGTGGAAGCCTTTCTCTCCGTCTCCTCCTTGTGAACCTGTTTCCTCCAGGCACTCCCAGTCAGCCCCACAGATGAAAAACATGTAGAGGAGGTCCATTAGTGACTCTGCTTTGTCCCTTCAGTGTGTAAGTTATTGTGTGTCTCTTTGTTTTGCTCCTCTGATGGACTGCTGAAGTGTCCAGGCCTCCACACATCGTCAGCTGTGATTGGCTCCGGCGCTTCGGCTTGACGCGAGCAGAGCAGGAGTGGAAGACGGATGGATGGAACAAATGCGTCCAAACAAATAAATCAGGATTTTCAGGGGTGCTTTCGCCTCAGTACACGACTTCACATGCGTGCTCTCGCAGGCAGTGACGAATGTGTCGTCGGTAACGAATGGGAGAAGACATTTAGTGTCGGGCCCGGCCGGGAGGGATCGAACAAGCTCAGCGGCGGTGGCGTTTCTTCTCCTCGCGAGTGTGACCTGACCCAACGTACTCCACGCGCTGTCGCACTCTTCCCCCTTACATGACTGATGAAAACCATGTCTGAACTCATCAGTCGGCGGCGGCTCGGCCATATTTTGCCGATGATTCGAAAAAGCCGTTTTTCGGCGCCCGTTTTTCGGCGCCCGTCCTTCGGCGCGCTCCAGCGCTCTAATCCACTGCGAGGAATTCGTGTGGCTGCCCAGATGCTGTTGCCTCTGCTTTGTCAATCTCCACCACTTGTTTTGCCTCCCACACAAGCAACGAGACTGGGAGCAGTTCAGTAATTATTTGTGTATGACAGACGCGAGAAGAATTCATTGCTCTTTGCAGGAGGCATCGAGAAAACATAAGCACGTTAATTAAGTGAAATTGCTTGCGGGGGTGTAAACCAAGCTGATATATTGCATCTAATTTAGGGGGGGAAAGGAAAAAAAAAGAAAAGCTAAATGTTTTATTCATTTCACCACATGGGCCTGAATGGGCGATGCCATGTTTGTCATTATGTGATAAAGCGGGAGACAATGGCGCTGCAGCAATCTGTCTCATCAAACTATTTAATCAAGTGCATCACCCCGTCCCAAGTGTTTGCTGCTTTGTTATCGAACGCGCGGCAGCCGAGCGCCGACACCCTCCGCCAAGAGACGGTGAACGCATCGCTGTTGCTGATTTGCCTGTAGAGCTGCGGCGTGTCACCAGCTGGGAGGACTGGGGGTGGGGGGTGGCGGGGGGCAGATCAGCCACACTCAACACTTTTTACTGCCCCTCCTGCCCCCCCCCTCCCAAACTTTTGACCTGCATGGAAAAAAATGAGAAACACACCTGTTGCCTGTAGTTGAGTCTCTGTGTTAGTCCTTCTTTTTAATGCTATACACGAGACACAGGAGTGCCATGAAGGGTCCTATGGATTCACAGCCAAAGATTTTCTTGTGAATGCTCTTCCGACTGCAGTGCTGAACCTTTCGATATTTCACCGACTTGTCAGAAGACGAAGCTGCCGAGCAGCACTCCACAAATGAAGAACAGCATTTCTGAACGATTAAAGATTTTGATGTTGTTTTCAGTTCGATCTGCTGCTGAACTCGTGGCTGCAAACGGAGCATAAAGTACGAACCAGTGGGGGTTTTTTTTCAAAGGGGTTGAACCAAACCCGCGTTCACACACATCAAGTGTTGGCTCGCAACATTAGCTCTCTCAGTGGTGGAGCCATAATCAGTGTGAAACATCCTCTGCTGAGTGACAGAAAGAAAAAAAACCCACCTCAGTAAACTGTGAATCGCTCACGAGTTTGTCCTTCAAATGTACCCATCACTGCTTGACGAGGTCAGTTCGGGAAACTTAGGGTACGACAGCTTCCACTGGAGCACTCGGTCACCGTCGCGTCGTCCTCAAAGCTGATTAGCATGTGGCCACGCACAAAGGAGGCGCCTGCTCAGAGACAGCTGCGCCTCTGACACGACCGCGTTCCATTTTGTGCTGAACTCCACATGTTTGCGGAGCGCGTTGAGTGACGTGTTCGACATGGAGAGTGGGTGCATTTTCCTCATTCCTTCTGCAATCTGAGGCACATTTGAAAAAGTGATGAAATGACTTAGCCCGGAAAACGGTGAATAAAGTGCATCATCAGCGACCAGGAATCGTTAATCCAAACTGAATAAAACTGCATAAATCAGCAGCATTTTTTCAAATTTATTTATTTATTTAGTTTTTGTAATTACACTTGTGGGTGTTTTCGAATTCAGCCAAGCTGCACCTCCTCTCAGGGCCGGAGAATTTACAGCAAGGCAGCAAAAAAACATCTGAATATATAATTCTTTGTCCAAGAGAAACGTGTTGTTTTTTTTTTACACAAAGGCACATTACCTATAGGGTTGTTTTTGTCATCCTTCTAACTCGCTCTCATCAGGTGCTGCTTCCAAGTTGTCTTAGATTTGCCTGCGAGAAATAATTAATGTTTCAAAAGGCAAAAACGCATCAAGTTTGCATGTGAATCCCAGTGAGGCCACAATCAGGGAGGATGAAAGCACCTCCTCCCCACCTCCCAACATAATTCAAACTAAAGTGTCCTAACGTCTTCCCTCATGAGCGCAAAATCCTCCAGAAAGTCCTCAGTGTGTGTGTCTCTGGTGGCTTATCAATGGCTCCACATTGCGTTTTTAGAGAGTGGCCATTTAGGGAAAAGGCCCTCCTCTACAGCCGGCGCCATTGTGTATTGCCTCGGAGAGAGCGCGCGCGCTCCTTTTGGCCGCCTGACAGCGCGGCCGAAAAAACGAGCTTGGAAGGTTCGTGGCGGTGTTTATGCAAAAGCTGCGGGTGAAAACGAAATGGAGGAGTCCGTGCACCGGGGACTGAGAGTGCATATTTAATTTGTTGTGTGCTTATCAGCCCGGCAGGGGGACAGAAGAAGAAGTAGAGGAGGTGGTGGAGGAGGAGGTGGAGGCAGGGAGGGAGAGGAAAGGAAGGCAGAGAGGAGGAATGCGGTGGCCGGGACGCCGCTTCAATCCCACGATGATGAAGCCATTAAAGTGAACAGCAGCTGGCAGACACGCGCCATAAACAAGTTAGCGCTTTCACAAGAGGAAACATGGATTATCGTGTGACGGCGCGAGCCTCGTGCAGTTTGTCCGCGCAAGCTTTGTTTGCGTGCGTTCACGTGGCCGCACCCTGGCCCGCACGTAGCCAGACGAAGCCCAGCAGAAAGGTACACGGATCCTATCGCGCCGTGAATCCGTCTTCGGGCGCCACAGCTGTCACCCAAGTTTCCCCCCAGAGTGAGTTCAGAGGGGAGTTCCTCCGGATTGCAATATAATGAAGATCATTAGCCAAAGATTATTCCTACTGCTGCCTTAATTACAGCACTTATCTAATTGCTTATTAAGACCTAGATTTGGTGAATGCACGGAATCTAAATTGAATGCGTAAACACTTAATTGAACAAATCCATTAGTTGGAATAAAGAGTTTCATAGGAGCAGACGTGGCGTGGAAGCAGGCACCGCGGCGCCCTAATGAACGATATGATTCTCTATTATCCAAACAATAACGTCCCCCTGTCTTTATTTTGTCCCTCCTCCCCTCTCTCACTCTCTAATCTCCGCTCTCTCCCCCCCTCCCTCTTCCTCCCCCCTCCCCCGTTTTGTTTTGCCACCACTTTGGCTCCATGTTTTAATGTAATGAGCGTCATTGGCACGCCTCTTAAAGCACTTTGTTTTTTTTATAATAACAATTATGTAAAACGCTGGAAGATGGATGACGACACCGGGCGAACGTTTAAAATCTCAATAAATCACGTTATTAGCATGCATTAGCGGGCTGCTCCAGCAACAGCGGCCCTAATGTTTTTTCCCTCCTCCCCCTCCTCCCCTGCAGTTCTCTGGAGAGGTGCCAGAGAACAAGGTGAACGTGGTGGTGACCAATCTGACGGTGCTGGACAAGGACCAGCCCCACAGTCCCAACTGGAACGCCATCTATCGCATCGTCAGCGGCGACCCCTCGGGACACTTCACCATCCGCACCAACCCCATCACCAACGAGGGCATGCTGACGGTGGTGAAGGTAAAGGAGGAGGCGTCCTGTCCCCCCCTTCACGGAGGACAGGGACCAGGAGCGTCTCAGGCGCGCCCGTCCTTTGAAAATTGGAAGCATGCATATGTTTTGGCATTAATATTCAGCTCTGCGTCTTGTACGTTTCCACCTGCTGTGAAGTGCCAGATGTTGATGACTGAGTGCTTTGGTCTCACATTGTTTTCAGGGAATTATATGTCATTTCTCAAATTGGAACACAGTTAGAGCTAATCTTGCAATCAGCCACGCTCATTTTCCCTCCAATCTCTCATCGCTTTTCTCCTCCGCATCCCTCCTTCGCTCCCGCCTTCCCTCTTTTTTTCAACTTTTCCCTCCTGGTGCGGTTGGGCGGTGCCAGCCGGTGGACTACGAGATGAACCGGGCGTTCATGCTCACCGTGGTGGTGTCCAACCAGGCCCACCTGGCCAGCGGCATCCAGTCCTCGCTGCAGTCCACGGCGGGCGTCACCATCTCCGTGCAGGACGTGAACGAGCCGCCCGTCTTCCCCGTCAACCCCAAGATGATCCGCTTCGAGGAGGGCGTGCCGGCGGGGACCACGCTCACCGTGTTCGCGGCGCAGGACCCCGACCACTTCATCCATCAGGTCGTCAGGTACGGCGAAGCGCCATCGCGTTCCACAACAACCAGGAACTTTTGTTGTTTCTCTTCCTTCGGAAGTCACAGAAATTAGTGAAGGAAAACAAGTGAAACACAAAAGTGTCGACCAGAAAGTTAATGTGAGAGTTTCCTTAATAAATGTCCTCATAGTGAAGAATATGTGAACCTCAAAGACCTCATTTTATGCAAAGCAGAATTGACTAATGAAACTCCAGGCAAGCAGGGATTTGCTATATCATAAGTGAGTATCTCACGAATGAAGTGCAATTATTCAGTGATATTTCCAGTTAACGGCATGTCTGATTTTCACTTTCGCGCGACACGAGAGAAAAAAAACCAAGAATAGGTCTCCCTGAAGAAGCAGTCACGCTCTCCGAGTACGGAGAGTCGGCCAGTGTTTGATCAGAGTCGAGCGTTCCCTCCACAGTTTATTCCTCCTCGGTGACATTCTCGACTGACCAACCGCCCACCTTCCCCCGGTTACCTCCCCGCCTCCGGTTGCCAGGCGACCGGTGTGAGGAGGTCGCTCGGTAATGAGTCGGACACTGTTTGCCTGCCCTCCTCAGATCCCTATCTTCCTCCTCATTGATCCAACCCCCACCCACCCCCACCCTCCTCCTCCTCCTCCTCCTCCGTCCCTCTGTCTAACCGGGATGACACACGGCGGGCACCGTGCCACGCAGGCATCGACCCCGGCGTGACAGAAACTCCCACGTGCCCGCCGAGGTCCGGCGACACCGTTCCACTCCATCGCGCCGGCTCCGACCGGAGGGAGATTGATTTTTCTTAATGTCAGTGAGACGGCCACTTCCACCGAGGAACCCAGAGGAAATGTTACCGAATTGATGGGATGGGAGCTGGTGGGAGATGTGCTCATATATATACATATATCTATATAAATATATACTGTGTAGAAGAGTGAGCAGAAGCCCCATCTCAGCTTTCCTCTCCTGGAAAAAAAATAAACGTCATGCAAACCAAGTGGGCTGAGCTCCTCTGCCCTCCGAGAGAAGCAGCTCGCTCGCCTTTTTACTCCCTTTCTCTGGCGTCCCTCCCCCTCCCCGCCGCTCCTGCTGACCCTGTCACTTTCTTCCCTGTCAGTCTGCGTGTCTGTTATTGATGGGAGCTCAGAGCTTGCCGGCAGACGCTCGGCTCGCGTCAGCCTCGTCTCTGCCTCTCGCTGCTGCCGCTGCTGCTGCTGCTGCTGCTGCTGTGGCAGCAGCGGCGGGAGCCTGTACTCTCTCTCTTTTTTTTTTTTTTCAGTGACCTCGCTTGAACCGCGGCACAAAGCGCGCACAAAAGACACAGAATCTCAAACGCGGGCTCGCGGATGCACGCGGACAGGCACACGAGTACCCGCAGAGCATGACTGAAAAGGCCTGTGCGTGAGCAGTGGATGGGAAGGCAGCCAGTTTGTGGTTGGGTGTTTTTTTTTTTTTTTATGTTTCTGAATTTTCTGCCTTTTTTTCGCTCTCCGGAGGAAAGGAGAGAGAAGATGATGTGAGGCCAAGCCTGTTTGCCAGCAGATTGGACTGTTTGATGTGATTTAAGTGGCAGCAGGACTGAATTAATGTGCGTGTGTGCGTGCGCGTGTGTGTGTGCGCGTGCGCTTTTGTCTTCCCGGTAAAGGTTTGGATAATAGCCCCCGCAGACTGAGGACATTTTTCATACGCGGACGTGCCGGTGGCTCCTCGTTCATAAAGGTCTGGGGTTATGGAGCTCGGGTGTTGGATTAAAGGTGTCCTCCAGCGTGTTAGAGTTCTGTCGAGTTCAGAGTCTCGCCAGAGACACTCGGATAAAAAAAAAGAAGAAGAAATGTTCAAAAATTCAAGCGGCTGAGGCAAAGATATGCTGATTTTAAGTCTCTTGTGCGGCTCCAAACGCCCTCAGTCCCTACATTTTCATGCCGCAATTGAGCTGTGTCTTCCAAAGAATCCTCTACGCCCACAAAAACGAAAGTATCGGGAATTTTTGGAACAAACTGTTTCATGAGGGAAAAAATCCTGATGGCAGTTTTGGTGCTTCAGAGGTTCAGGACAGTAACAAAGGTCGCACACCACTTCTCTGATCCCTGATTGAACAAGACGAGATAGTGAAGCCCACTCTCAAGATCATACAAGAGAAGGACCCTTCAAAATAAAGGCAATATGCGGTTGGGGAAATTACATCTTTGGAGTTCGACCCCTCCTGTTTTCTGGTGAATCGTGTGCTAACTACAGAAGCAGTGAGCTGCAGAAACGTGCCCGCTGAAGGGGTCCACAGCATTCTGGTTGTGACTTTTGGTGGATTTGAGCAGTCAAAAAAAGATAGCACAAGACAGCTGAGGTCTCCAAAACGAAGGGTTGTGTCATGGTTAGCACACTTGTGTTACATGTTTGATATTTGGGGTCCTTCAGTGTGTATTCCTGTGTGTTTGTGAGAGTCTGGTTAATTGCTGACTCTGTATTTAGCAACAGTGCAAAACGAGATGTGTGTATGTGTCTGTGTTTGTCTTTCAGTGCAACATCAGGTGTGTGTGTGTGTGGGTGTGTGGGTGTGTGGGTGAGTGTGTGTTGTTTGTCTTTTTATGTGTTAACCTTGGATTTGTAACCTAGCAAGGGGGGGGGATCTCACCTTTTCACCCGATGTCAGCTGGGATCTTGTCTAACCCCCTTAAAAACAAGTAAACTGTCAAATATAAACAAAAAAAAATCAGAGTAAACACTCTGAAATTGAGAAAACATTCATCTTACCTAACGAGGACCCCGAACTAAACAACAGCCTTAAAGTTTATGACACGTTTCCTGTCAGGGAAATCGGTCCGCAGAAGTGTAGAGAGACATTTCCCATCTGCCAGCTGCAAATGAATGCAGCAGGAGGTGACATCTTGTTGGCACAGGAAGGAGACGCGGGCACCAGACGTGCCGACGCCAACACCAGACTCCTACTTCCAGGCTCACGTCAGACCGTGACTAACACGGCATGACGTGCTCTTTTCGCGACAAATCCTGTTGATTTTCACCTGTTAATTTTTGGGTTTTTTTCCCGAGAAATAAACTGTTAAACCGACCATATAATCACGCGCTGTCCCTGATTCAGCGGTTTGCAGCCGTCCGCCGGTCTTTATCCGGAGGTGGTTGGAGTTTGTTGAAAGCCCGTGAGCCTCTGGCGAACTCGTGGCAGCCTCCAACGCACTCCTCTAATTAAGCTTCCTTTCACTCTCATCACGTTTCAGCCAGCCTGCTTACACAGACGCAGGCCTCTGATCTCCCTCGCTCGCTCTCTCTCTCTTTTTTTTTCTTCCTATACCAGAGTCTCACACCACATCTGCTGTCACTGCGGTGACAACACTGACTATCTACACTGCTGATGATACCTCTCCTTATCTGCAATTAACCATTTCTCATTAGACCCTGAAGCGCTTCTTCCAGTCAGTTGTTTAAAAAAAAATTTCTCATTGTCAGTTATGGAATTTATAGACTTTAATTGCAGCTGTCACTTTAAACTTTGCGGATGTGTCAACCGGTGACGGCGACGAGGGCTGCTGCTGCTGCTGCTGCTGCGGTGGCGGTGGCGGTGGCGTCGGCTGTGTGGGTACAGAGAGTGGTGAAGTAGTTAAGAGCGTTGCCTGGCTGCTCGGGTTCAGGTTTTTCCGTCGGTCTTCATGCTAATGAGCTGCTGTTATGATAAGCTCGGTGAACATATGTTCCGCTCTCCATGTCACTGTAATATTTCAAAGGTGCTTGGCTGCTATTGCTTATTATGGTAATGAACATTCAACCTGATAATGGGAATTTTGGATCAACAAATAAAAGATTCAGAGCAGTTGGAATTCGACGAACAACAGGTTGCTGAAGTCATTATGTGGTGTGTGTGTGTGTGTGTGTGTGTGTGTGTGTGTGTGTGTGTGTGTGTGTGTGTGTGTGTGTGTGCGCGCGCGC
>JAUESF010000070.1:3548419-3560752 GCA_032274765.1 Malacoctenus tetranemus | reverse complement strand
TGTGTGTGTGTGTGTGTGTGTGTGTGTGTGTGTGTGTGTGTGTGTGTGTGTGTGTGTGTGTGTGTGTGTGTGTGCCCGTGTGGGCTTAAAACGGGCGGAGGCAGGGTTGAGGCAGCCCCCCCCCCACCCCCACCCCACACACACACACAAACACACACCTTTGGACTATTTAGTGACCCCGATTGACCTCATAGACCCCCAACTGGACCGGATCATGTGACTTCCAAGTTATGAGGCGAGTGGGCAACTTCAGCCGCCAGCAGAATGAAAAACTGCTTGGCCTTATTTGACAGAATACAGTCAGAGGACATTAAGGGAGCAGCTTCTGCTCAGGTGAAGTGCCGCCTCGGTCTGTCCAAGGTCCCCAAACACTCAGCTCAGCCTCAAATTGCTCCAAACTGAGGTTGAGCACATTACATGGCAGCCGCCGCCATTGTTGTGTTCGTGTGTCTGAACAGGCGTACAGGACTTAATAGTGTAAACTGCTTTGAGATGACAGAAGCAGTGAACGCGCCGCAAAAGTTGAGGAAATGTACATAAAGGTCCTTGAAGGAGGTTGTTTATTAGAGGCTCTGCAGTAATAAAAAAGCATGAACACGTGAACGCCAAATGTTTCCAGGTGACACGATCACCAGATGAGGTGCAGCTTTGACGCCGAGTCAGCTGCAGAAACAGGTCCCTAATTGGTCAAAAATGAGCTACTGCCCCCTCGTGGATCCCAGGTGCACTACCATTCCAGAGAATCAAACTGTGGCTCATCACCACTGATGAGCTCCCAAATATTATTGTTCCTCTTTGGTCGGTGCAGATAGGAAAGCTGCTCCCGATCATTACAACATCAGGCGACTGTCCCAGTGGCAGAACGGCCCTAATTATTTCCAGCACGTGGTTCTGGTGAATGTTAGCAGCTGATGCGGCAGCTGTTGCTCGGGCTCCATGTGTGGGGGCTGATAATGGAGACGGACTCGAACAAGGCGGGCTGACAAAAGGAGCGGGCAGAGCGGGAAAACAGACCGCGTGCGTGGTTCCATTTGGGGTTAAGAGCCCAGCGTGGTGCTCAGGGGAGCTGCGTTCAATAGCGGCTGGTGTGGACCCGGGAGGGGAGGGGAGGGGGACGCATGCTGTGTACGACATGTAGCTTTACAGATGTTGGAGGATTAAGGAGAATTATCTGTGAACAGGTAGAATGAGAGGGAATTAAAGGGCGTGCAGTGTTCAAAGCCTGGCTCTCCTCAGAGCAACGTGAAGCACAGAGCCAGATGTCTGCATAATGCAATGCTGCCCCCTAGTGCAGCGCGATAAAACAAAAAGTCGTGACCCATGGAAATTCAAACATCAAACTCCAGTAACTGTAAAATCATTATTTATTCAAACTCTTCAATAGAGAAAATGCGATTTTTTTCTTTTTGCTGTATGCGTAAATTCTCAATTCTATACAAAACCGTGTGTAAAATCTGAGGTGCAACATTTACAAATATACAGAAAGAAACTTCAATTGCTTGCGTCATAAACATTTAAAAACTATGGGGGGGTGGGGGAGGGGCTGTCCAGTAGCACACCAATATGTAAGCAGGCCAAGAAATGGTTGGAGGACATTTTCAGTCTTTAAATGAGTACAAATGTATGTTAGCGGGCAGCTACAAAAATAGAGCCTCAGCTATGTTTGTTGAAGCAGTCCAGGCTAAAAGTCGTCTGAACGTCCTAGAAGTTAAAACATGAAATGACTGTTAAACCAAACAAACTTAAAAAAACAAAAAAACACACACACACACACACGCCTTTCTTCACACTGAAATCGACACACTAATTATACACACCGAGCATAAGGAAATGCACAGTTTTGTTTTAGATTTAAGCTACAAAGTTGTCACATGAAATCAAATAAATAACTATATATGTTGATTCAAGCCTGAATTTAGTTAATAAATATGGAGATGAGAGATGAGAGTGAGCTACGTCTCAGTGAGTTACAGCAGGGTTAATTGCTTCCGGGTGGCTGTATGGCTTTTTTTAAGAGGGTACGAAGGCAACTCAGGAGGTTGTACAGTTTGGAGTCGACACTAATTTTGCTGACAAGTAAAATCAGGAAATAAAAATTAGTGGGTGGTCTATTCAAAACGAATGATTTGCATTGCTCTGAAGCCTAATGTGCATACAAATATGTAGAAAATCAACTGTACTATGTTACAGTGCATTACTCTTTTTTCCGTTTTTTTTACAATATGTTTGTTCATACAAAAAGCCTTCCTCATTGAACATAAGGATACGTTTTGCAAAAATCTTCTAAAAACCAACAAACAGGGAAACTAAACTGACGTTTTCAAACAACTGCTGTGACAGAATAGAGGCGCCGTATGGGGAGGGAGGTAGAGGGGCCATCCTGTGTGGCTACTAGTGACTTCCAGGCCGCCAGGCGTGTCTGACGAGCCTTTTACATGTGCCGTGTCGCTGCTTTCCTCCTCTGTACTTACACGAGTCTCTGTGGTGGGAGCAGTTGGTCTCTCCACACACTTCGTTATGGGGATCGCTTCTCTCTCTCTCTCTCTCTCTTCTCCCCCTCCTCCTGCTGCTGCTCCTCCTCCTCCTCCTCCTCCTCCTCCGTGACATCAAGCCTATTTGAGGAAGCCCTTGTAGAGGATTTGGGAGCGACTGGTGAATCTCTCATTCTCTAAACAGAAGAGCAGGTCCCTGAGATTGACACGCGTGATGCGCTGCCGCGTGGGTCTGGATCCTGACGAGCCGGGACCACCGGGCAGAGATGGACCGGATCCCAGGCCCTGCAGGAGGACAGCGACAGGTGAGGAACTCAGGCCTATTAGTTGACATGAGAATGGACGTTCAATCTACATGGGAGCAGCTGACAAAAAAAGAAAGGCTATTTTATTCTTATCCTTCACATTTTTATTTTTATTTAAAGGAAATAAATCGATGTTTCTGACTGGTGCAAAGCAGCAGAGTGATGAATGTGCGCGGTCAGAAGGCACCACATGTTTAGAGCTTTCCTGCATTCTAGTACATGTGCTGGCCACACTCACAAAGACGAGCTGGTGGAGAGATTCAGGCTCCCCGCCCAATCATGAAGCTAATTCATTGTCCTGCGTTTTCCTTCCCCGTTATCAGTCAACCATCATATCTGCCAACACATGGTTCAGCTTAAACTGCTGCCGGGGAGATAGTGGGCTGGGTAACAGGCAAAAACTGACCGAGTTGCAGCTGAGGGGAAACCACAAGCTGACCAACGCGAGGTGAGATACACTTCAGGCCGTGTCAGCAGTGGACGCGTCCTGGGAGCAGCTGAGGAAATGAGGTTTCTTTGTTGCCTTGAAGGTTGGATGAGCTCAGGTTCATCCAGATAAGATCTGGGAGAAGATCCCCCACAAATCACCTGCTTTTTGCTTAGAAACTGCGCTCTCGTACCAAATAAGATGAGTGAGATTAAATGCACACAGGGCTCTTTGTTCACGGTTCAGCATCGTGGCTTGCCTCCATTATATCCGGATGCATTTAGTGAGTAAACAAACTTAAAAAATAAAATAATATTATCATAGTCACATTATCATAAGTCTGTAAAAATGAAAAGTACAGGAAAAAATGATACTACATAACAAAAACAACATTTCTTATAATAAAACCAGAGAAGGCAAGAAAACCAAGTGTGTGTGCGTGCGCGCGTGTGTGTGTGTGTGTGCGTGCGTGCGGTGACCCTGAATGAGAGGCTTCTACCCATTGTTTCCTGCAGAGCTCACCAATAGCAGGTCTCTGTCAGGACGCTGTGGGCCGCCACTGACAGCTTGTCACCAAATCAACTTTGTGAGGCTGACTCAGCCCCCGGGGAGCCACCTGTTACTGCTAACACAATCTTTAGTGGCTAAGAAAGCAGCTTTCGCACCTGATATCATTATAACTGACAGCGACATTCATTCTGACACACACTAACTCACTAGAGGTTTGCCACCGGGTGACTTCCACGTCTGTGCGTGCAGGAGAGATGACACTTCTCCACGACTTGATCTGTTTGTGTCAACGCGAGTCGAGTGGCTCACAGTTCTTTTTACCCGCTGAACCTCTGAAGCATCTGTTGCTGTAGCTGTTACAGCCATTAACTGATGCAAACAGAGAGTTTCCACAACACGGACATGACCAGGTAACTAGGAGAGCCTCATATGAACGTAATAAATAGCGATGTTAACAGGAGGGAAAACTCCACTCTTTAGATGTGGAAAAGCATTTAGGGAAAATGAAATTCTGGTTCATTTATTTTTAGCATCTTTCCACCTGCAAGTTGATAAAGCGACACAGATTTCCTGGCTCGAACGTTACCTCAGCTGACGCAAAGGAAGAGGGAGAGTCCAGATTCTTCCTCTTCTTCCTCGGACCGATAGCTGCCAGAGCCGTCAGGTTGGCCTCCCTCTGTCTCATCTGTGCCAGCTCCTGCTGTTGCATCTGGACAACACACACATACCGACATGGAAATGAAGCGTGCAGCGCATAATGTACACGGACAGAAACCTGTGTGCTCCCCCCCTGCTCCTCCTCCTCCTCCAGCTCCTCTCAGCGCACCTCCTTTGCTTTCTGCTTCAGACGCAGCTGCTCTGGGTCCTCTTGTCGAGCTCGAGACTGTGGGGCCAAAAGCAAAACACAATTAATTAATGCTGGCAGAGGAGAGAGCAAATCCCAAGTTCTGCCAGACTGGAGACTCTGAAATGTGCAGGAACATGAAAGCTAACGATGCAGTCACTATAAAGCCTGGGAATTTTTTTTTTAAATCACATAGAAACTGCTCCTACTTTAGAAAGCAGAGTTCGCGACATTCTCAAGGCTTCTGTATCATCCCTGATCCAAATACAGAGCAAAACATTTATCAAATAGACTCTTCAATAGAAAGGATAACTGGTTAAGTAAGCTACTGTAGTCAAACGTCTTGGTTAATTACGAAACAATAGAGGCTCCAAATAAACATATATCATCCAGGAAAAGGAGAGTGTCACATTGGCAAATAGTGAATTGGAATGACATCATCATGTCTGGTGTAGCACGCTGCTGTAGTCAGTTCTGTGGTTCGACGTTTCTTTTCAATTGTTTTTACATTTGCATCCTTTGAACTAAAGTTTCAATGTATGTAATGTTTGTTACGTAAAAAAAAGGCTTGAGATATTGAAGTTTTGTTAATGAATCTCAATTTGATGAAAGCTTTACTTTTTGAAGAAATTACCAGAAAAATGTACTTTTCAATTGTCATTTTTGAAAATGCACCTTATATGAACTGATGATTGAGAACAATACAAAGTGACACATCACCATCAGACTACAATTCATCCCTTGGATTGAGAGCAGACAGTTCAACTGGTTTGGATGGCAGCAAATGAACAGCTCAATTACACCAGGCAGATTCTATGAGCTTTTTCCTCATACCAGCATCGTTGTGCATGAGAAACATCCAAAAGATTGGGTTAGAATTGCAGTCTGTAGAGCGTTCACAGGAAAATCTCTGCAGATGTGGAACGACCACAGATTGACAGTACACCCAGACACCGTTTGCAGACACAATTCAAGGTAATTTCCTCCTGCGTCAGACCTTTTATATCTTCGTGACGTCTGACAGGGTGGCTTTACCTTAGCTGCCTTCAGGAGGATTTCTCTCTCCTGTTCCTCTTTTCGCTGCTTCTCCAACTGGTCCAGCTGCTCAAAGAACTTCAGCTGAGCACGAACGTCACCGCTGTGCTCGTAGTTGTCGTCCTCCTGCCAAGACACGGTGGCGTTACAACATGGCGAAACATTATGGGAAAGGGCTGAGACAGCACGGCAGAGATGATCGTGGGAGCAGAGGCTCTAAATGTTGAGGAGCAAATCTGTCACTGCTAACTAAAATCTGGGTTTTGCATTTGTCTGCAAGGATCTGCTGAAGCTCAGTTTGAGCCTTAGGGGGAGAAAGAACTACATTATCTACTTGCATTGTGTTGGAAAACAAACCTTGAAATGGATGTTTTTCTGCTGTGCTACTTGGGAGACTTTTTCCAGTAGGTGCTGTAGTCGTTGCTGGGTGGCGTGGGAGACATAGTTCACCACCTCTGCCCCCAGGTCTGTTACTCCGTACCTCCTACCTGCAACAATACACCAGCAAAGTGTTGAGACAAACAGATCAACAAGCGCGCCAGCGGAGGACTCGAGAGGACGCCGGCAGCTCACCTATCTCCAGCATTCTCCTCTGCAGCACGGCGCAGGAAAGAAAAGCCTCGTCCTTACAGGAATGTGTCACTGCTCCCACCAACCCAGAGTTAGTGGCCAAGATGTTCGCGCTTTCCTCTGACAAGTTCACTCCGGCCATGGACGCCACATCGTTGATGTCTTCATCATCTCTGTTCAATGCAGACGCAGTGAGAACCAAACCCGTGTATTGCATCGAGGACACCAGACAACATGCAGCATGTGTCTTGCTGTTGTGTCGTTGAGGACAATCAATCTGATGATTTGTTGCAGAAACTAACATTCACCAGCTGCCACACATGCAGCAATGGTCTTGATGCTGTAAGTCATGTAGGACTCTTCGCAAAAACTGAACACTTGTCCAAAAGTAGAACTGATCTCTGAAATTCTTTTTTAAAAAAATATTCATGAGCGCCTTTCAATGAGTAAAGTACTGCACATCTAAGAACCAAAACTGTACTCTGGGATTTCCCTGGTATTAGTTCAGAGCCGTGTGACTAATACAAAAATATCATACACCTCAATTTGGCTGCTTGATTAAAAACAAAACACAGTAAAGTATTCCCAGACACTGTTTAATAATGGTACAAAAAGCCCATTTATTTCGCTCATACAAGAGATGTGGTGACTTAATGAGCATCCATAGAGATAACGTGCAATGAATGCCAAACAGGAAACCTTGTTTTGTTTATTCAAGCTAACTAAAATAGTTGATTTTTAATTTTCATGTATTTTTAAACCCCATATGAAACTGTAAGCGTGATACCTACTTGAAAGTGCCACCAGCCTCTTTCAGCTTGTTCCTCTGAGCCAGGGTCAAACCTGCTGCGGACACTTGTTTAGACAGAGAGGGCGCCTCCGGCCTCAAAGGAACTACAGGGAAAAACAAATACGTTTCCCACTTAAAATTCATGAAAACTTTCCCAGATGTGCTTTTTCATTTAAAGTCAGACATGTGCAAAGCGGGAGACAAGAGTTGTCAGTTGGACATCCTCACCGGGCTGCAGCTCCTTCAGGTGGACCTGCTGCTGCTGCTGTCCCAGCATGATGCGACCCGGGGCCTGATTCCTGAGCGTCACCATGGGGGTGGGCGGTACTGTGACTTGAGGTCGCAGCATCGCTCTCTGCTGCTGAGGCTGGATGACCTGAAACGGTGCCATTCCAAACTCAGACCTGGTCACCTCAAAAGAGCTCCTGAAGTGTAGTTTTTAAACTCCATCGCAGAGGCATCCATCGATAAATGACACGGGAGTCTTGCGCAGAGGCACCATAAAGATGGAGGCGCTCACATTAGTTACCAGTGAAGGCGCCTGTCCTGGTTTGTTCAACCCCGGCTGCAGCTGGGGCCTGGCGATCGGGGCTGCGAGGCGAGGGGCCGGGCTGCCCAGGACCACAGTGGTTGGGGTGGGTGAGGTGGAGGAGGCTGGACCTGAGGCTGGCTGCGGAAGCTGACTCTGCTGGATGAAAGCTGCTGAGTCCGGGGTGAGCTGCCTCAAGGCTGGGAGGCTTCGCTGTAAAAGTAAGGCAAATAACATTGATGAACCAAGTGAGAATACTTTGTACTTGCAGAACCGTGCATTCGAACGCTGTCCCTCCCTCCCCCTACACTCACCTTAAGGAAAGGCACGAGATATGGTTGGGGTGAGGAGTTGAGCTCTTTGTACAATCTGCTGGTGAATTCTTCAGCCTCCAGTTTGCTCTCCTAATAAAACATTGAAAAGCTGGAAGTGAGAGCTGTCATGTTTACAGCGACAGATTTACAGACGTCTTTTGGCAACAGGTTTTTCAGGGAGAATGTTAAAAAAAGGTGACATTTTCATTACATGTCATAAAAGTGCACCTCCTGTTCTGTGAGGCTCACCACTCACCAGCAGGTCCTTGACCAGCTCTCTCACACTGGCCGCGGTCTCCGTGGACTGCTTGCCACTGGACGCCAGCTTAATCAGTGTGGACAGGAAGTTCTTGCATTTCTTTACATTCTCCATCGTCTCCTGCCAGAAACCAGAGATCACCCGGTTCACCAACACTTGAAATCGCTCGAATGGAACGGAGGAATATGTACCCAGTGTGAATATCAGATTGTACAGTCCTCAGCACAGGCCAGTGCAGATGCCAGGTTTCATTGGATCAACCGGGATTAGCGCCACTCACTTTGCTCACTGTTACTGAGGTAACGGTGGTCCCAGCTGTTTGGCTCACTGGCCTAGGGGTCATTCCTGGTACTGTGGCCCCAACTGAGCTCTGGGGAATAAATAACATGAAAACATGTAAATCGGGCGACCCAGGCGATTTTTAAAGCCACGTTTGAGGTCATTCTGATCGATCCTTGCTCTCATCCACAAAAATCACAGCTGGAAATACACAATTCTGTAAAAACAGCGGTCCAAACCAACAAAGTAAAAGAAAACAAAACAATCAAAAACGATGCAGTTGTCCTAATTTGCCATAAATATGTGAATCACACAAGTGAAGCTGATTGGATTTTCACTAGAATTTTGGATGAGGGAAAAATCTGAATGATTTAAATGAAAGAGGGGCATCACAACAGCCAGCTTACATGTTTGTTTTCAATCTGTTTTACCACCTACAAATCGCATGTGACATCAGTCCGAGGTTTAGCATCTCCAGGGCACTTTGCAGTAAGTGTTATTGAATGCTTGGTAATAAATTTGTAATATTGTATTCCCATCAGCGCACTGCTCTACAGAAAGTGCAGGAGACACTTTTCCAAATAACAAAGACACAAATGCAACTAAGTGCATTTAGTCACACTGTGCAGCAAATAATACAAACACAGAAAATGGCAGTTTGGCTTTTTCTTTCCCTTTATGGATAGCTGCACTCCTAATGATTCTGGTGTCTCTCAACAGACAAGCCAGAGTCCCATTATGATGAATTATAATAGAACAAGATTAGATTCAAACAGCAAATGAGGCCTTTGGAATCACTGTTATGGGCTATTTACACAATGTAAATCAGGAATACCTCAATTCTGGGGCCAAAGTGTTTGGCATTAACAAGCCCCAGAGACACTTGGGAGGCAGGTCGAACCATTAAACGACTCCAAGCACTCAGAGAGCACAAACCTTCGCCAAAGTGTTTTTCATCGCTCCGAATCACCAGATTACAGGAACAGCAGCAAAACTCATTGACTTGTTGCTTGTACCGCCCCGAAAACCATCCTGCAAATTTCATCCAATTCTGGGGAGAATCTTCGAGTTCTTTTAGTTTTTGAGTGACCGACTGACCAATTGAAGGTGGCAAAAACACAGCCTCCATGAAATGTTTCAATGCCAAACACACCTGAAGGACAGGAGGTCTGTGGAGAGTGGTGGTCGCAGTGAGGGTTGTTGGGGTCGGACAACCTGGTCTGATGATGGTGGTGGGAGCCACTTGTCTGCTGATGATGGTGTTTCCAGGAGCCTAAGATGCAGAGTGAGCGTGAGCCACTGCTTCCCAAGACAAAAAGACACCCCAATAATTGCCCGCAAATGTTGCCCAGGACAGACGGGACATGGCTTAATAACACCACATAATAACATGACATAAGGCCACTGCTTATATGAAACCAAAATCTCTTTAAAATAAAATGACCTGTCCTGGAGGGACACTTGTTGGTGCCGCAGCCCGGGGTGCAATGCCTCCCTGTGCCTGAGCCTGCATCTGGGCGAGAGCCTGCTGAGGGATCATTAGGAGCTGTCCGCTCTCACTGCGTACCAACACCATCCCTGATGCAAGACACAAAATGCCACACAAAACAATGTACTTTGCATTTCACTTAAAGGAGCTGACGTAAATTAATCTTTGAGAGGAAGCAGGGAAACTGAATTAGTTTTTCTGACAAAAAAATAAACAATGACTACAACAATGATTTAATTTGTCACATGGTATAACAAAACAGTTACAAATAAGTTACTCATATTCTGCTCAGAAACAAGACTCAAACGATCTACCTTATATCATTTTTGACTACATATTTTGTGTTTGTGTGAGAAGTTTTGTCTCCACTTACCCGGGGGGAGCTGGATGTTGTGCACGCTGGGCTGTCCCGGGGAGTTCTGGGGGAGCCTCGGGGCCAGCATCTGGGGCGCCATGGGTCTAACCCCGCCAGCAGCGGCGGCGATCGTCGCAGGGGTCCGTGGCGAGTTCACGACACCGGCGGTCCCCACGGGCTGCGGTGTCGACTGGATTATTGTCGTGGGAGGCTCTGCCTTTATGATGTGCGACCCTGCGCTGACAGCCGCGGAGCCGGGCGGCTGGCTGCTGTTCACAAGCGGAGTATTTACACCGACACCTGGCTGGCTCGCCGCGTTGGCAGCCAGAGCAGGGCTCGCGGTGTTATTCCCATTCAAAGTTGCGCCGGACCCTGCGGTGTGCACAGGCGGCCTGACGAGAGTCACGGTGGGTCCCGTTGCCTGGGTCGCAGGCTGAGTCGAAGCCCCCACGCTGGGCGAGTTCACGAGCGGCGTCTGAATGACACTGTTGGACGAGGGGGGCATTGGAGCGCCGGTCAGCCCTTTTGACAACACTGGTCCACTGTTGACAGCTGTGACAGATATCGCGGCGCTGCTGCCACTAGCAGGACCACTTGTCTCTGTCGCCCCCCCGTGAGGGGCAGCGCTTCCTGAATTGTGAGAGTTCATAGTTTGGCTCCCATTGAAAGCCTGCGCTGAGTGTGAGCCTACTTTCCCCTGGTGGTTCGGGAGAAAAGTTACTCCGCCGCTAACAAGTGTTTTGCCGGGGTCGTGTCCCGCGGTGGAGTCCGTGCTGGCCGTCGGTGCGTCCATAGCTGAACCATGGGGAGCCGTTATGCAGAGACCCCCTGCACTTCAACTTGTTCAACAAGGAGCACAAACAAAATCTTGAATGTGATGGGGCAACACTATGGCACGTCTACTGCTTTGCTCTGTCAGCTCCGACGCTTGGTTTTCGTGTAAACTCGGAGAGACAAAGAGGAAAACAACATTAGTAGTTACAGCGTACCTGCTTTAGCAATCGTCTTGACCAAGTCCCAGCTGGACATTAGCTCGAGCTACCCCCTTGTCCCGGAACTATAGCCATGTAATAACCGACTGCCTGGTGCCTACCACAGTGGTTGTTGTGACACAAGAGCGACAGCTGTGACTCTACAGACCGTGCAGGATGACACTCTACCGCTTTATTCAGCCCTGTGTGTGAAAAGAGCTCATCCAGCGGACCGGAGACAACCGCCATCTTCACACTCCTGCGAGCTTCTGAAAAGTGAGGCGCTTACCAACTGACGTGCGCATGCGCATAGCGGCTCAACGTCTCCAAACTGGGAGCTCTGCGCGCCGTGATTGGCTGCTCGGCATCGTAAAAGGCGGTACCAATGGCTTCAGCTGTCATTCCAGGGGATGCACGACAAGGAACAACACCGCTCGGCAGCACAAATGTTTTCACCAAATGCTACTTCGTCTCCGATGTCTCTGCGCTCGTACGATAAATAATCCGCGTCAAAATCCCACCTCGTGACTTTTGGTGGAATAATATCGTAGTTTGCAACAAGCAAACTAGTCGAATTTTGCAATTTATTCGGGCTCGATCCGCTGAGCAAGATGGCTGCAGCGTTATAGCCCAGAGAAGTTGCTGTTGTGAAAAGACGTTTGAGCGTGCCCCGCCCTCCCGAAAAGAGAGAGACGCTACAGTCAGCTGGTCACGGGACAGTGCCTAAGCACTAATGTAGATTTACACTCAAAAGCCGAAAGGAGAAGCAAACTTTAAGTTCTCAAGTTCTGTAGGTTGAAATAAAGACAAAAAATAGATGTTTTGTATTCGTGGCCAATCGTGAAATATTTGTGGAGCGGTATATTGACGTCCTGCCGAGCATATTGGCTTGCGGGATGCTTAAAATAAAATTAATCTTGAGTAGAAAAAGTTACACTGGATTAATAGAAATCAATTGAAAAAAATGTTTCACCATGATACAGTTAACTGACTGTGTGTATGGGGGGGGGCAAGGAAAGTTGCACCACATTGTGTGGTTTAAGGGGTTGAATTATAAATTTACCGAGCCTCTCTGAAGTGTCTCCTTTTGTTGTATTCGAAGTGGTAATCTCCGGTCGTATCCGTGGTGTACGCCGGTTGACAAATTAAACACCCCCTGTTTTA
>JAUESF010000070.1:3285911-3299165 GCA_032274765.1 Malacoctenus tetranemus | reverse complement strand
TGTGTGTGTGTGTGTGTGTGTGTGTGTGTGTGTGTGTGTGTGTGTGTGTGTGTGTGTGTGTGTGTGTGTGCCACAGCTATTTACAATTTCAAAATCTTGGAAGTCAAATATCGTATTTTCCTTTTAATCATGTAGTATCATCCTTTTTATTTTCATTCTCTATCTATCTATCTATCTATCTATCTATCTATCTATCTATCTATCTATCTATCTATCTATCTATCTAAGACATCACCTGATTCTGTTTTTTTTAATTCTTTTTATTATAGTAAGATAACAAATATTATTGGGTTTTTTTAAAAATGCATTTTCATTAAGGACTCACGTTTTGTTTTCTTCGCATTTTATTTTTTTTTACTTCTAATTTGTTTCCCTACACGTTTGCAGAAATTGTTATTGTCAACAAAAAGAATTAACAATTAGTATAATCATTAAAAAGATAATTAGGACGAGATATGATCTAATGATTTGTGCTTCACACACAAAAATAGAAAGAACAACCGATAAAAAGTTTCCAGTCGCGTCACCTTTCACCTTTAATAAACGGAGGTCTGGCTCTTTTCATTTCACCAGGCTGATGATGATTGCGGCGCTGCAGCAGCAGGTCCGGTGTTCACCGTTATCGTTCGTTGCTAATTTGACGAGCCAATAAATGAGCTGCTATCAGATGATCGCTGGAGATATTTGGGGGGGGGTGAAACCATTAGACTAACTTTTCTAACCCCCGTGCTCCTTTCTTGAACACCTCCACGTTGCTCAAAAAAAGGAAGAAAAAACCCACCCCGTCCATTACATTTTCCAGTGGGTCGGCCTGTGTGCCTGCGAGCTTTTGCATTTTCAGCTCAAGTGTTTTTCAGAGTTGTGTTCAAAGGGGCATCCAGTTGTTTCCTATCCGGATATCTGGCCGGCCCAGATAAGGAAGTCAGGCTCCCGGCTGTTTCCGCCTTCAACCAGCGCGCTGCATTCTCTATGGCCAGACTGACATATACTGTAAAGAGATTATCACAACACTGGAGGAGCCGCTTATGTGTGAAGAGACGGAGCGCGAGGGGCGGGGACTGGAAAATAAATGGATTTATGTTCTCCTCTTGTTTGTCATTGTCGGTGGGCAGCGGTACACTCGTAATTCGCGGGCCGCTTTGTGTTCCCAAATGTAGGTTAGTGCGCGTTTCTCTTCGCGTGGACATGGCCGCGCGTGTTGTTGTTGTTTACCACAGCGTCTGAGGTGAATTAAAAGGGAGCAAAAAAACATGGTCGCTGCTTGGAAAGCAGAAGAACCAGAGGGTCCCTCGATGTAAAGCGAATGTTTCGTTATTATGTGTGAAGAATCGATCCGCGGTGGGCGCAGCAGCGCTCCGGCGGGGGCGGGACGGCGGCTCTCACGCGACTTGTTGTCGCCCACTTTCCCTGCGCCAGGATCCGCGGCAGGTTCCAGACAAGGCCCGCATTATAGCGCGTCCAGAACTGCATTGCGTTAATTCATTAAATGTGATAGCAACCAGCAAGCGCGTGTGGGAGCTGGAGGAGGAAAAAAAAGGAGGGGGGGTGAAAAAAGTCTTTCTTTATCTTCCTTCGCTGGCTGTAAAATCTGACCAGGGTCAGGGGATAAAACCGCATTTGATTCGCTGGGAGAGATCAGTCCTGTTCCCAGTCAGACTGTCGCTGCTTTGGACGCCTGTCTCGCACGTGGTGCTGTGGTCAAGGCTCAACCCCGCTGTCAGTTCAATACAACTTTTTTTCTCTCGCTGGTTGTTTTTTGTTTTGACACATTTATTCGAGGGCAGCGTGTGCCGGGGAAAATGTCCTCCCGTTCATTTCCAGACCCACTGTGACTGTGCCGCGTCCGACCCCAGCGTGGCTGCTGATATATGACGCACTTTCTCCGCTCTGCCCCACAGTCCGCCGCTCGACGCGCAGGCACCTGCTGTGCAAACTGCCAGACCACCACGACCACCCTGTGGAGGCGCAACGGGAACGGGGACCCGGTGTGCAACGCCTGCGGCCTTTACTTCAAACTGCACAATGTAAGTCGCTGCAAACACACACACACTCTCGGTTTTTTTGGGGGCTGCAGGGAGGAAGGGAGCGGGGTGTGTGTGTGTGGGGGGGTGCGTGTCTGCTGCCCCCCTAACTGGTTAAGTGGGCGGACAGCTCGTATCGATTTAGGAGCAGCGAAACTGTGGGTGCGGAGGCAAAGCCTGCTCGCCCTGTCGAGCAGAACCCACCGGGTCGTCTTTTTTTATTAATCCATCGTTGTTTCAATGGGGGGCGGTACTCCCCCGAGAGGCTGCCGGGTGGGACTGTCATTCAGTGTAACGGCGTCGGTTACACTGATGAGGATTTGTCTGAGGCTGCTCCTTTCAGGCCCAGCCTGCTCCTCGTCCCCATGTATTCATATTGACTCGGCGACGGTTCTGTTTGCCGCAGACAATTAGACAAAGGCTCCGAGACGCCCCTGACTGGCCTGATAATGGGGCTATATATGCAAAACAGCTGCTCATTATTTATAGCGTGTATTTCACAGTGGTGTGTAAGTCATAACAGCTCATTGGGCGACCATGAAGGAAATGCATGTAACCCCATAATATGTAACATATTCCTGGTGACAGTTAAAAAAAAAAAAAAATTATGAGCTGGAACTAACAGCAGCACAAACGGACGCCACCGCGTTCACACTCTCAGAGCGGCTTTTGTCTGGCCTGCCCTGAGCTAATGTGCTGCTCTCTGACGCTGCAGGTCAACAGACCCTTGACCATGAAGAAGGAAGGCATCCAGACGCGCAACCGCAAGATGTCCAGCAAGTCCAAGAGGAACAAGCGGGCGGGGGACGGCTTCGACGAGCTCTCCAAGTGCATGCAGGACAAGGCGTCCCCTTTCGGCGGCGCGCCCGGCCTCACCAGCCACATGACCCACATGGGTCACCTGCCCCCCTTCAGCCACTCGGGACACATGCTGCCCACACCCACGCCCATTCACCCTTCATTCGGCCACCACCACCACACCAACCGCTCGCCGGTCTGGGCGGAGCCCCACTGAGGCCGCTCGGGAGCGAGGAGCCCTTCGCCTGTAGGAGCCACCACATTGCCATGAACACTAAAAAAGGCCTCCGCGTCGCGCCGAGCAGACGAGTGTTGTGTACAGTGGTCGGAGGAGCGAGCGCTTTTCAGTCGGACTCGATGACTGGAGGTCGCGTCATCGCCTGACCTCACCGACGGGCCGCTGCGGAGAGCGGGACTCCGGGGGGAACTCTGCGAAGAGCGACTGTGACGAGGGGGGCTTCGTTGGTCCCCGGGTGAGCCGGGTGCGCAGGAACGGAGAGAATGGAGATGCTTGTCATTCTTTTTTTTTTTGCTTATTTTTACTAAGTCACTTTGGTACCCACCTCTCCTTGACCCTGTAACAGGAGACTCAGGGGAGGTCTTAAAAAGAGCCGCTGTTTTCACCTCACCACCGTCACGTTATAGACTGAGAGAAACACGCACGCGTGCGCGCGCGCGCACACACACGCCCTGTCCATCCCCAGGCTTGTCCTCCACCATCGCTCTGGACAGGCAGACGCACAGACTCCTCGGTGCTGGAGGTCCTCGAGGCGGGCCGAAAGGCAGGCCGGCGGTGGTGGGAGCCCCCCTCCTCCCTGTTTCTGTCGGAGGCCGATTCAGACCCACAAACCAGCTCTCCCCCTCACATGCTGGATCGTACCCCCCCCCTCCCCCACCCCACCCCACAACCGCTCACCTGTTTTTGATAACAGAGTTTTACGGAAAAAAGAGAAAAGAAAGAAAAAAAAAACAACACAGTAAATAGAGTGTTTATAAATGCTTAATTGCTATTATTGTTGTTATATTTGATGTTATAATTATTGCTACGATAATTTATTTTCACTCTTTAAGCTTTCGTCAAAACACACATTGAAACGTATGATTTCAATTTCATGGTTATTACGTAAAAAGAACACTGACCTGTCTTAGATGAAAAGTCCCTGAGCTGTACGTTTTTATCATTTTTCCATCTCACCAAGAAAAGGAAATAAAAGTTTTAATACTGAAGTAAAGCGCGTCTTTTATTGTTGTTTACAGAACACAAAGAGAGGGGTCTATTTCCATTAATGAACAGAACATGAATACCAAAGAAACAGATGCTGTGACCTCCTGTTTCCTGTAAAGTTTGGTGACCACGCGTTGTGACGCAGCAGGAGCACTCGCTCCTTCTCCCACCAGCCATCGCCGTCCCCGGCTGTTTGTTTGGACTTGTCGGGATCGATCGTAAGCCGCGGCGGCTAATCCAGACGTCTAGAGCGTCTGCTTGCACAGTAACGGACATGCGCTAAGCATTAGCCTGAACTCCCCCCCCCTCCTCTTTTTAATGAAGAGTCCTTGATTATTAAAATCATAAGTGATATCAGATGGATCAAGGGAAGCTCTGTGATCCCTTAAGCGTGGAAATGCTTTGGTCAGGCTCCTCCTCTATCTGTGATGGCGCGTTGTTAAGAGAAGGCCTCTTTGTGGAGCCGAGGCCCCAGGCTGGACCATTGTACCCAGACAGCAGGCTCCAGCAAAGGGCTCCCGAGTCACACACAGTCATACATATGCACATACCCACAAGCTCTCGCGCACACAAGCACAAACCTCGACTCACACTCTCATCTGAATAAATAATCCGTGTCCTCTCTTCTTCTTCTTCTTCTTCTTCTTCTCCTCTCTATCTCTAAAGAACCCGCGTCCTCCTTGCGTTTCGGTCGAAAACACTGAGTCATGAGAGCAGCGCTCAGAGCGGCCCTCTGTCTCTCCGGGTTGGAAGTGGTGATTGGAGTGAGAGGAAGGACAGCGGGTCTTTGGTGGGAGAGAGAGAGAGAAAAGGAAGGAAAGGCAATCAGGCGACCTGAGCAAACACATGGGGGTCTGCTCAGACCCTTCGCACACAGATGTGCTCGCAGCTGAGGCCGCCAGGAAGCAGGCGCCGCCTCGGCTTCTCCCTCATCTCGTTCGTCCCCCCCCCCTCTCTCTCTCTCTGTTTATCTTTACTTACTCTACCTCTTTCAGCTCCCCCCATTTTTTTCTGTTTGTCTTTTATTCCCTCTCTTTATTTGTGTTGGTCATTTTGTCTCCCTCCCATTTCGGGGCGATTACAGTGAAACGAAAAAAGGGGGCCGAGGAAACTCTGAGCGGAGCCAGCCACTAATGAGTCTGCACGATTAGGGCCAATTTGAGGTCATCATCACTGAGTTCAACATGCCCTCGCACACCCACTCGCACAAACACCGTCCGATTAAACAGTCCAAGCTAAAAGTGGACGGCTACCCCTCCCTGAACCCTCCGCCCTGCTCACATCTGCTGGTGTGCTGCGGCGGGCTGATCCGCAGGGGTTTCCCAGAGGTTTCGAGTGCTTCAGACTGGAAATAATATTTATGAAGCTCTTTACATGGATGCTCTGTTATGCAGTGGGGCTGGAGGATTGTGGAATGAGCTAATGCTACGCTGTCACAGCCCAAACGCCGGGCTGCTCGCGCACACACGGGCGTCGGGACTGGAGTGTCGTATCTGTTTTCACAGAGGTGGCGGGATCCTCCTGATCCACTTGCTGAACACCGGCAAAAAATGTCACCGCCGGCTGCCAGCGAGCAGTCCAGCCATCTGTGTGTGTGTGTGTGTGTGTGTGTGTGTGTGTGTGTGTGTGTGTGTGTGTGTGTGTGTGTAGCGTGGCGTGTGTTAGCAGGAGCTGGGCAGTGGACAGGCCACGACTCCAGCAGGGTTGCGCGCCACTCGCAGCCAGCGAGCCTGCCGGGTCTGGGGGTTTTGGCCGGGCTCCCGGAGCCTGAGAGAGAGAGAGAGAGGAGTGGGGGGTGGGGGGAGACAGAGGGAGACAGAGGGAGCCAGCACTTTTCAATGAGGCCCTCCAGAGGGAAGGAACAGCCCTCCCAAAAATAATACGAGAGTCTGCCAGGCCAAGAGGCTCCCAGAACACATACGGAGACACGAACATGCAAGTGGACACGCGCACCAGAGCGAGCGAGCTTCTTCGTTTGCGTGATACATTTCAGCTGACGAGCCAGGGAGGAAAACAAACAAACATGGGAATGGTGACGTTTCATGCACAGTTGCACTTGATCAGAGTCCAAATATTCAGTCGAAAACTGTCATTCATCCTCCATTCTTGTGTGTTTGTTATGTGTAACATCCTGTGTCCTTTTCACTTCGGAGGCCTCGCAACAAAACCAACAGCGAGACTGAATGAGACGTCCCCTCCTAAACCACGTCATGAATTATGTGACGCAGAGCCCAAAAAAAACGAAGGCCATAAAGCAGGACGCTGGTTATCTCCGCCATCAGAGTGGCATTCCATAGAGGAGATGAAGAGGGGAGATCTCAGACGCGTTGGCGGGGTGAGCATGGTGGCCACCTAGATCAGAGCGCCGGGAGGTTTACGACTTCAACCTGGAACTGGCTGTTTCGGCTCATCCCGACTCCCCGCCGTCTTCCCTTTCTCCCCTCTGCTCTTCCGCTGTGCTCGCCAAACATCCCTCCCTCCCTCCCTCGCCGCCGCCGCCGCCACCTCCGTCAGCGCAGCTCGTTCCCTCCAATGCTGGGCTCCGAGTAACGATTCATCTCTTCGCCCCCACACTCCATCCACCACCCCCCCCCCCTCACTACTCCCACTCGTTTCTTGTCTCCCACTCCCCTGGTGTATTTGTTTTTCCATCAAATTGAATTAGCGGAATCAAAAGGTATCCTGACCATCCCCTCGCAAAGTTGAGTTAGGGAGAGAGAGACGTAGAAGATGAAAGGAAGTGCAGCGCGGTTCAAATGCAGGTCTTCTGGTGTGTGTGTTGGAATGGGGGGGGGGTTGACCTTTGCCTGGGCCTTGCTAGAAAAGCATCCCTCCTCCCTCAGTCCCCTAGAAGGATATTAAGGCTTCGAGACGGGACAGTATTTAGATAACATGCAAACATGGGACAACACGTCGTCTTGCCTGTAGTTAGCATGAAGCGGTTTATTTATCCCCTCAGGCCAAGAAACAGAACTTGAACCGAGCTATGATGAGGCATGACCGAAGCACCTAACTGCTTGAAATGCAAAAGGTTATCGAGTCATAGCGATTGCGCAGAAACGTAGCCCATGTGTGAACTTCCTCTTTTCACGGATGAGGAGAAATTCATAGAAGTAGCCTTCTGACAGAGTGTGACAGGAAAAGGTGGGCATGTTCGGTAAAACACCTGCTGAGCACTATTCATGGAAACAGAAATGCGTTTCACACCCGAGTGGCTCTCACCACTCTGAGAAATAAAATCAAAGTTTGCATGGCGTTGATGTGATCGGCCAAGCTGTGACAGACACGTGTGTCACTCCGAGTGTTGGTTGGTGGGGGAGGGGGGGGGGGACGCACATCAAGCAGCAGATAATCAGCCATGACCTGTGTTGACAGGAAGTGACCGCATCCTGACCTGCCAGAACCTAATCGGAAGCCCGATCTCTCAAAAATACCCCGAAAAAACTTTGTCGTCATCTTCTGTAATTTTTTGGGCTCCTCTCTGAATTTCGCAGCCCTTCACTGTCACATTTGGACGTCGAACATCGAGGGACTTTTTGAAGCAGCGAAGACAAAAAAAAAAATACAGGAAGTAAGAATTTCAAACAGGAAATACTTTTGGTGTGTTATTAGGGACCAATTAAGACCACAGAGATCTAACGAGGACAGTACTGGGAGATTGATGACAGGGCACTGCAGGGTTACACGGTGTTTAAGGGTCATTCTGTGCAAGGATGTTCACTGCAGACACTGCAACACGCAGTGTTTGGTGTTGACAGATTAACTGCTAATCGCGACTTGAAATATTTGAGGAAACACATTTTGAGATCCGAGCTGTTCACACATTTGCAAGACAACAGGAGCTGAAGCCGCAGTGACGACAGGTCAGGTCAACGTTGAGGAAGTCCGCGGTGCAGCTTTTGAGATGCTGCAGCTGTTTTGGAAGAAGCTGCAATGAGTCCAACGCATCCCCGCTTATCTTCTGTTGTGTGATCATGTGACTGGTTTGTAAAAGGTGAAAAAAACAAAACATCAAACATCGCAAGCCTTTTGTTGTCTGTCAAGAAACAACTTCAAAATGTTTCACAGCTCCAACTGAACAATTCCCAGAAAAACTGAAATTAGAAATTGTAAAAAACGAAACTAGAAAAGTGAAAGTGGGAAACAGAACAGAAACACTGTGGATGAAGACAGAGCTCACTGCAGTACTTTGTGGTCTGCAGCAGGTTTCTGAAGAGACAAATTGATATTGCAGGTTTCGGATTTGAGTATAAAGCTTGTGTGGTTCCTCCAATGTGCTTTCCGATGAATTGTGCTCGCTCTAAACACGATGTTGACTGAAGGGGATGTTGCCACCGTGCTAATGTGACGCACACAATTCCTGCTGAATTAGTGTGGATACAAAGTATCCTGATCCGGACAACTTGTGCTCGCCAAGATTCAATTATGAATCGCCATCAGTCGTCTGATTGTGAGCCCGATCTGGTGCTGCCGCTCGCTGTCGAGTGGGAGAAGGGCGTGGACATGCACATGCACCCCTCCCTCCGCTCACCCTGAAAACGAGGTCAGTCTCCTCTCGCCTGGGACGGGGAGCATTCAGGACGTCCACCTGGGACAGGTAGTGTTCGGCTCTCATTCATGCCATGTTCTGCCGCGCTGAGGCCCTCCTGCTCACCTGCTCCGACAGACAAATTCATCCCCACTGTCTGCGGACAAATGAGCCCATTCATGTGGAGGCTCCCATTGACTAACTGGGGGGCAAGTACAGTACTAATGCCTCGGAGGGCTCAGGGGAGTGGGCGTCTGGACCTGCCATCCTCTTCCGCGCCCATATAATGTCCCCTACCATTCCCGGCCCCTGGCCCCGCTGCTCTGGCTTTCACTGGCTGGTAACTGGAGAAAGGCATGAGTGGAAGGAGGGGAGGGGGGGTCCGGGGCAGCTTGGACCATGGCCAGGAGTGAGAGGATAGGACCCAGGTGCCTGCCCCTGGATGGGTCCTCTGGACACTCCCACAGGGATTGATGAGCAGACCGCGAACGGGGGAGGACAGAGGAGGACAGAGGAGGACGGAGGAGGACAGAGGAGGACAGAGGAGGACAGAGGAGGCCCCTCAGAGACCGGACGAGCCAGACTCAAGCTGCCAAGCTGTTGGGCTCGCCATTGTAGGCTCACGATAGCCACTGGAGAGGCAGATTAAGTGACAGCACTGCTCTGCGGCTGCCCTCAATAACACTTTCAAGCCTCCATCCTCATGGAGCGAAGCGACAAAGAGATATTTAGGTGCTTCGACGTCGCTCGGCCACAATCAAGGCAAAGAATCAGTGTGCAAATACTGATACAACTGGTACACGGAGAGCTGAAGAGGCTGCATTTCTGTCCGGCTTATCCCGTCACTCATGCAGAAAGACACCATGAGGGCATTCCTAGACAACCTTTCTCTGTTTTATCTGCAGCAAGACATCTTGTTGTGTCTTTGGCTTCTCGTGCTCGTTGCAGAGAGCAGGCGCAGACACGGGCAAATTTAATGGAGACTGAGCAATCAGCCGAACAATGTTCTTTACAGAAAACTAATATGATTAAACCACTTAAAAGCCATGGGGGCATTTTTTTTGTGAGAGAAGAAGAGTTTATTTCTCAGGGGCAAAACTGTGGATGTGATTAGCTGTATTAGATCTCACCAACAGATAAGGAAAGAAAGAATGAAAGCTTTTGATACGTCAGCAGTTATTAGGCTTTGTGTGCTAAACGCAAAGGTCAACGAGACCATAGTTTGAAGCTTTCTTCTTCTCTCGTTTTTATACATCGACAACCGCTGTGGACGGGACAGACCAACTCTTCTCACAACTTCCACTTCGAGCAACTTTCAGGATGTGCGCGGCCCTGCGAGCATAACAGCGTCGACGCCAGAATTCAGTGGAGACAGAAATTATCGGAGGCATCACGTATGCGCACACTCACACACGCACCGCCCGGCCTATCTGCGGGGGGATCGCTATGAAAGAGGCGTTTGCGCTCACTCATTGGCTCAGTGGGATGTTGCAACCCCAGCACCTAACTGGTCCTTATCTCCCCTGAGCAGACTGCACAGCTTGATATGCATCTGTCATATTTGTCGGAAAGAAAAGACACCGCAGTGAGAGCACGATGAGTCAAAAAAAAAAAAAATCCCCCCCCCCAAAAGACCCAGGCTACTGACATAAACTTACTTCCCCGCGGTTTCTTCATGGCGGTGATCATTCGCTGGCCTGCTTGAGCGGATGCTGAAATAAAAAAAAAAAACAAGCGCCGGTTTGCCGGTCGCGAGGCGCCGGCATGCAGATCTCCCCGGCACACCTGACCGCGCTGACGTGCCTGCGCAGGTGTGCGCTTTGGCAGCGCCGCCAGCAAAAAAAAAAAAAAAAAAGAAAAACACCCGAGGAGCCGAGAGCAGATTGTCATCGTTCCATCATGGCCATCGCCATAAGGACAGATAAGTCCCTCTTGTCGTCACTGCGGCCTTGCATCAGCTCCATCAGCTTGCTGTGGCTAGCTGAGCCTCCCGACCGTGCGGGCGCGAGTGTTTATGTGAGGACTATCTGTACTAGATAAGAGCGGGGCGAAGAAACAGCGTCGGACCGCCGAGCGGCTCGGGGGCGCCGAGGGTCGCCGGGTACACGGAGCAACGTCGGGGAAGGTTTCGCTGTCACGCAGAGGGCTGCGCCACATGTGCTCCTGATACAAACATCTGTATCCAGCTGCCCAGAAACAAGCCTCTGACACCCCCCCACCCCCACCCCCACCGGGTGAAGGCCAGCAGCCATGTGGGCAGGTGTAATCTCACTTCTCTTCCTCTGCTGAGGTCGAGCCTCTCTCTCCGAGCCATGTTTATGCTGCTGATTGACTTTTAGCACGACAAACCATCAGTAATTGGCACGACGTGCGCACACACAAACATCGGTGCATACACGCACGCACGCATGCACGCACACACGCACAAACACACACGCAGGCATGCGCGCGCACGAAGAACGTCTAATCCAGCTAATCCACCCAGTCGGTCGAACAATTGGTAACATGGTTAATCAGCCATGTCAAAATAAAGACAAGACCAAATTGACTGATAGAATTATTCCATTTACCCGTCTGATTAAAACATTTCACCACTGCCATGGTTCACTGGAGATCATCTGGAGAAAAAAGGAAACGGCACATGAAAATTAATTAAAAGTCAGTGCAGTGAGCGGCCGGGTTCAATTATTGGTGCAAATAACAAGCGCGGTAGTAATGATAACTGGCACGTACAGACACATCAAATTAGCTGTGGAGGGGGGGAAAAAAAGGAATCAGTGAGCCACTTTGAAAGTCTTTAAAAGGGCAGGACAGAGTTCTTGAAACAGGAGACACTTTCTCCTAACAAGGGAAGCGCTCTCCTAAAAGGGCTGAATGGGTGTTTTACTTCCAGGGACTGAAATGCCCGGCAAATACTGGGCCGGCATCACTCGCCGTCTGACCCCCCCCACCCCCCCACCCCCTTCCAGCCCGGTCCCAGCGTGACATCACAGGCCGCGACCGGCCGAAGTGAAGCGCGCTGAGACGGTGGGCTGCAGCTCCATAGGACAGAAGCAGCGACGGACAGCGTGAGACAAAGGAAAAGTGTGGTGGCTCAGGGAGAGAGAAAGAGAGAGAGCTCTCTGATTCGTTTCCCTGGCAGGATGACAAAACTGTGCGGAATGCAGCAGAGAGGGGAAAGAGAAGTGATCAAGAGCTCAAGAATGAAGAAACGGGAAAAAAAATAGATGACAGACTGGTGGAGGGAGGCCTGGCAGAGAGGCCGCAGTGGTGGTGGAGAGTCCCATTGACTCATTTCCCTCCTCCCCACCCTCAGTACGCTCTCACCATCGCCCCTCCGATCACAAACATACCTGCAGCTTCTTCAGCATCTGTGCGACACAAACAGAGGAGCAGTGCGCGCAAGCAACAAACACTGCAAACTCCAGATCTGCAATCTGTTCAGACTTGACATAAATACAGCACACACACACACTCACACACTCTCACACAGTCAGACACATACAGTTGCAGTGGAAAGGGCAGCGGGTTGACTCTGTCAGGCACATTTCACAGTGGCCTATCAGGGCCAGGCGCACCAGGCCTGCGGCCAACCGCTGTTCATGTCCTGGGTAAACACTACCACCTCGGCCACACGGAGTCTCACACACGCTCTCCCGGAGTGCCATCCAAACATGCGACCTCCCTCTCCCATGCAGGCGGCCCTGATTAATGGCGTGTGAGGATTAGAAATGACAGCCTGACTAAGCCTCGGTGATAAAGAGTCCCACACAGTCGGTCTGGGTCCCTTTCAGCCCAGTGACTCAGTTTCGTCGATCGCATCCACAACAGCATCCAAGAAATCAAAGCACAAACACTTCCATATTCTCCAGTAGCAGTCAAGTCGTTTTACAAACAATCATCACAATTTTGTTGAACAGTCTGTATCTGTATTAACTCAGTTCTACTGCTTGTAATTTTCTTATTCCAGTTTTCATTCCAATTTATCATTAATTTTTTCTTTTATCCATAATTACAAATATAAAGTAAGGAAGGAGAGAAGAAAAACAGGTTGGGAACAACAACAGAAGAAAAAAGTTGATGATTGTTTTCTTGATAAATCTTGCACGAGACTGCATTCAGCCTAAATCAGTGGCACAAAAACATGACAAAGACAAGCTTCCCTTTGTGCATCTGTTGGTGCAATAAACAGAAGTACAGAAAACAAGCAAACAAACATCCTACCACAATAAAAAGGAAGGTCTAGTTGCTGAATAGAACATGTGAAGTGTCTCCTTTCCATTTCTAGTCTTCAAATCTACTGTAGATTCTGTCACTTGTGTCCTTTTGAATTGACTCCCAGAGTTAAATCCCTATTAGTGTTTCGCCCGTGTTCTTACACATGTCGCTGTGCTCTCCAAAGTGAAGAATGTGTGCAGCTCGTCCACCCTTTGTCTGCTGATTCTGCTCAAGCCAGCGAGGCCGTGTGCTGGGAAATACCACCTTGGCATAATGTTTCAGCTTTAATTTGCTCGCGATGAAAAGTTCTGCCTCTGTGAAGTATCTTTAATACCAACATTATACTTTACAGGCCCCATGTTGGATGTTGGCAGGGGAGCCAAGTTTCTGGAGCACACACACACACACACACACACACACACACACACACACACACACACACACACACACACACACACACACAC
>JAUESF010000070.1:3258075-3270881 GCA_032274765.1 Malacoctenus tetranemus | reverse complement strand
CTCCTCCTCCTCCTCCGATCCCTAATAAAGTCTTCCCTGGGTGGGCAGGAGAAGCCCACACCTCTGTGACCTCCATCCATCAGCTCCAGGTGGGAGGGGAGCCGCTCACGACTGCTCAGTGAGCGGCTCCTCCTAAATCCATCCGTCTGAATGCAGCACCAGCCTGCAAACTCTGACACACACACACACACACGCACGCATGCACACACACGCGCCCTCGCCCATTAGAGGCCCACAGGTGTGACAACATGCACCACAAGCTTCAAGCGCACAGCATCACGCAACAGTCTAATCAGTCACACTCAAAGATAATGCTGCCAGAGAGGGGGAGCTATTCAGCTCCTCACTTATCACCTCCTCCTCCTGCTCCTTCCTATAGCGACCAAACGGGCCGATTTTCCCTGAATCCAGAGACAGTTCAAAAAGATCATGAGAGCAGCACGAGAGCTCACTGAAAAAACACACACAATGCAGAGACTTATGGTGGAAGGCATCGATTCAAGACCAACGTGCTAAAGAATGTCACTTCATGGAGAAACACTGTGCGACTGTGCGACTCCTGAAGGACGTGAGTGAGTCGTCTCAGCTCTGGACGGAGACATGTCCTCAGATCGTGACAGTTCCACACTGATTTCACTGTGCCTCCAAATGCATCATCACAGTCAGAGCTAATGACAAACCAGCAGAACGACCCTTCTAGTTTGTGAATAACATAAATTATTATTATCAGATTATCAACACAAAACCACTTTGTGTCTGTCCTCACAATGTCATGAACTGTGACTTTAAGGTTAGGAAAAAGAAACTTGATGTGATGTGACCATACGATGCTGTCATGGACCATAAATTCTCCCCAGTCATGTGATTTAAAATGTGGTTGTAGTGTGAAAACATGGAGAAAACGAGCATATTGGTCACTTTGATTGGAGATGTTTCTCACTGGTCAAATGTGAAGTTTTGAAAATATCCTGGAGGTTTTTCCTCCAAAGCAGAGGAGGGGTTGTAGCTCTGGGCGATGTCAGTGAGCACCAAGATCGCGATCTTTGAAGCCCCCCCCCCCTCCATGGTATTGATGCTGTGGAGGGGGGGGCCCCACCATCTCCATGTTTGGGATGCACTTCCACCACGCACCACCGCCGCCGCCATAAAGTGACTCCACGGTGTAAAGACAAGACGTCACAACATAAAGACACAGTGAGTTTTTGTCGCTAGCGTGCATTACAGATTTATTTCTTGCTGCACTGGTAATTTTCTTTCACAGATGTGCTCGAAAAGTCCAGATTGGAAAGAATTTTCAAAGCCTCGCTGCCTGTTTGAGTGTAAACAGAAAATCAAAGGCCTTTTTCATAACAATCGTAAAAACGCTGACTGAAAGCTGCATTCAGAGCACAAACAGTTCTTTCCTCACAGCCTTACAGTCATTAACACAGAAGTAACTGAAACCCTGAAAAACAGCTCCCATAAATGTCTGTTGTATGAAACTAACCGGGGGGAGAACTCCCCTCATACCTCAACGTTTCCAACACAGATTCCACCGGAGCAGGTGGGACCTTGTGTTTTATATAGACCACCTTCAGTAAAGCACGCGTCCAAACTTAAGTGCCGCGACATTGACGTAAAAGCCGCCTCGGAACAAGGTCGAACGTGCAGGGAGGGACCTTCGCTTTATCTGCTCGGAGAAGAACACGGCGACACACGTTTCACCTTCTGCGACACACACGAACCAAAGACGGTGTGTGTCGCAGCGAAGCTGTGGCAGAGCGGAGCGAGGCTGAGTTCAGCCCGGGCGAGCCCACCGAGGGAACGCTATAAAAAAAAACATTCCTCCTCGTGGTGCGACCGGTGCTAAACAAGTCATTAAATTCTTTACACAACAGAATCGGAGCCACTAAATATACTTGTGTGTTTTCGTTGAACTCGGCGGTGTTAGGCAACAAGGCCTCTCAAATCACATGTGTGCACAAACTAAAAAAAAAAGAAAGAAAGGAGACATGTTGCTGCTTTGGTGCTGCTGTTATCACGTATCACAGAAGAGGAATCTTCACTTTTTCTTCTCTGAGAACATCATTTGGTTCACGTTGTGAACAAAAAAAAGGGATCAGGGGATTCCCTGATGTTCACTATGGTCGTTGCCTTACACTTAGATGGCAAAACAAGAAATCGATCAGCAACACCGGTGAGAAACCGGGCACACTTCCTAAAAAAAACAAAAAACTCTCTGTCCTCCTGTTGGAGCCCTCCTATCGCTTCGGCCTCTCTTCCCTTGGGCCAGATATCATGTCAGTGTAGTAGCTGGTTTTATCCTTGTACTCGCTTGGAAGTCAGCAAAACCAATAGAGGAGACACATGACCGTGCGGCTGACGCAGGCAGAGCTCAGCGTTCCCTGTCTGAATAAAGCACACGCCAGCTCCTGCAGAACAGCCTCCAGATTCAATTCCCTTCTATTTTTACATGACGCTCGTCTCGATGCTGGAAAAGAAAAACCTCATCGATTAGTAAGCAAACGATATGTATTTGTACTTAGTTACTGTCGGTAGCAGCTGGAGCAAGAATCAGCGGTTTTCAAGTGTTAGGTGCAAAATGTCACAATTTTCCAGTTTTACTTTACAAGATCCACGAGTGTCACACACACCACAAGATTAACGAGACGAATTGAAATGCTTTGCTGCGCAGAAGTGGCCCTAAAAATGAAAAAGAAAGATAAAAAAAAAGGTAAAAATGAAGTGAAACGAAAGAAGATGAAAAGGTCCAGTCATCATTCGGCCTGTTTTTAGGTCAGATGAAGACGGATTGTGACGAAGCTGCAGACGCTCGGCGGTCCCAGAGAGACCCTCATAAACAAGTCGTTCAGTCGGTATCAAACGGGTAATGCGGTGGCGACCGATGACAAACACACATGTGTGCATGTCAGCTCTCCTCCCCCGGTCGAGCCGAGTCTCTTTCTCACAGGGGTGGGACTGTGGGAACGATGCTGTCACTTCCTGTGCCCGCGGGCCTCGGCCAATCGTCATCAGATAAGGACCTCCGCTCTGCCAATCGGAGCCGGTCCTCAGCTTCACATGACGGGGCAGTGGACGCGATAAGGACATAACTCGCCAGGGAGAATATCTTGATCTCAATTGTGCCCCCCACTCCCCTCCCCTCCACCCCCCCACCCGACCCTCTCCTCCCTTCCCACCAAAATAGTTGTTTGGAGACAAGGTTTCTTTTTGTCTTTCGTCCATAATTACGCTCCCTTTCATCTGCCCCCCTGTTCCCCTTGACCCCTACTCTGGGGTCAGTGGCCAGGATATCCCACTCTCCTCGGGCCAATAATGTGCCTTTTAGGGTGGATGAAGGGGGGCATTCATGCCAGGGGCAGACAGGAGAGCAGCAAGGAGAGTAATCACTCCATCACGCTCTGCCCCCGTCTGTCCCAGCTCCTGCCATAACACCCAAACAAGTCGCCTCGCTCCTCACATCAAAGGGCCCGCGCCCGGGCGTCGGCCTGGGCCTCGGCCCGGCCGAGCACAGAGGCTGACTGTGTCATCAGCCGGGGAAAAGCACCGGGGTTCACCAATGCACTTGTAATCACCACGGAAACCCCCACCACCACCACCACCACCCTCTCCTCCCAGAGGAGCTTTCACACTCATTCAATGATACAGTGAAGACGATCGCTGAGAATCAAAGAACTCACATTCACCTAAAGGAAAGGAACTCCGCGGATGACAAACCAATACAACCACAGGACCCCCCCGGGAGTCCTCCTCTTCTTCACACTCACACACACACACACACACACACACACACGCACGCACACGCGCACGCACGCGCGCGCGCACACACATTTGCATTGTGTCTCGGCGGCTCTCGCAGGTGGTGGTCCCTAAGAGCCGTCCGCTGTGAGCTACACTAACCATCGTCAGGTTATGTCAACATTATGAATGTATCTTAAAGGAGTGTCGCAGCATCTGTCTGGTTTTACTTTACTGTAAACCGTCGGAGGGCCCCTCCTGACCCCGCACGCAAAGAACAATAAGCAAAGTGTGGGCCAGTTTCTTTAAACATTCCTCAAAAGGATCCAGAGAATGACTGGAGTCCCGCCAAAGGCCTCACACTCCGTCAGGGTCCCTGCAGACTCACCCACACACCCGACGACTGCACACCAGCGAGGCCCACGCTAACGAGCGGGAAGCTGATTAATTAGAGAGAAATCCGAACGTCTCAAATCCATAAAAAGAAACAATTTGAGATTCATTCATAACTTGAGTGCAGCATATCAGAGCACTGATGGGACTTCTTCCAGCTCTCTTTTCAACCCTTCCTGCTCTCAGACAGTTTCCTTCAGGTCCAGTATGACCAGTTTCCTTTTTGAAGGACCTGTTCAGGCCAAAGTGAACCAATGGAGTGATGTCAACAGAGCAGTTGTGGCAGCACCTCAAACAGAATAAAAAAACACTGCTTAATAGGTCTGCTTCCAGAGAAAGCATGCAGTTTTTTGTTTTTTTTACCTCCATCAACCATGTGAAAGAGCTGTAAACACTATGGCACTGTAAGGCCTCAGCATCTTCCATGGCGGCGCCGTGACCTTATCGAAACAACATTTGAGACATGTTGATTCAAAGCAGTTTAGATCCCGTCTGAGTCTCTGTTCAGCTTCCGTCTTTGATGGTTTAAACGTGTCCCAGTGTCTCCTCCAGTTTATTGTGAAGGACAGTCCGCACTGAAGAACACTGCAGGAGGTGATGTTGGGGGTCTATCAGCGGCGTGGCCTCGTGCAGCCTCCAGCCTGAATAAGCCTGGGCCAGCCTGCACGCAGCCTCCTCGCCTTTAGAGGTTCCCTGTGATCAATAGCTGGATTAATTGCTGAAAGGATGAGGGGAGGAGGAGGTGAGCAAAGAGGAGGAGGAGGAGGAGGAGGAGGAGGAGGTCCTCAGAGCCCCGGGCAAGGGAGGGTTTCTGGGGTGGGTGGGGGGGTTAAGATTGTGCTGACAGGCGGGGAAAGCTGAAGGGATTTAAAAGGCGAGCGGAGGGGAGCCGCAGTTGGAGCTGTGCGAGCTGGAAAGGGAGCTTCTCCCTCCCCGCCACCCGCCACCCCCACCCCCACCCCACCCCAGGTCACCTGGCAGCATGCAGGGCGGCGGGCCGTCAGATTAGGATCTGAGAGGGGGAGATAACGAGTTTATTGCCCCCTGGACGGGGTCGGTGGAGCCAAGCAAAAAAAAAAGGGGAAAAAAAGGAGGAGGGCAGGCCAAACAGGCCCGGGCTGGGAGGCTGAACGGCTGGTGGTGGGCGTTGGTGTTTGTTTTAACCTGGGGAGAGGGATGCAGCCGAGCAGGGTCCCCCCCACCCCCCACCCCCCACCGCTGAGGAGCGCCCCGGCAGGGCCGTAAAACAGGCAGGCAGCATGGTTCGAATACCAGCAGCGCCGCTCACCCAGCGCTTCCAGGCACTCATCCATCACAGCGACGACACCGGTGTGCTCATGTGCATGAAGTCGGAGACACACAATCCTATAACCTCCGCATGTATATATATATATATGCTGTATATATCACCCCCTCCTTCTATAGGCTAAAATATACAGGCTGGGATTTAGTTGTAAGTAAATAACAGATATTAAAAAAGTGATGATAATGCTTCATCATCTCCAGGACGGCTCTAATTTGTGTGCGCCGAGCGATGTCCGAGGAACCTGTTAGGAATCCTGGTTCCTCATTGATCAACAGCGTGTACCTCCGTGTTATCTCAAGAGTTATTGGAAATGGGATGAGGCCGATCCTATTACAAGCAAACACAGAATAACATATGAAATCTATATGTATTTTCACAGCGCCGTAATCTTTGGTCACTGAATTCTGCACACGTATCGGGGAGCCTGTATTAGCTTTGCGTGTCTGGCCCAGGCGCTGAGAGCGAGATAAGGCGAGCGGATATGAGAAATATGAAAAATAGCACTGTGATAGGATGATCAGTGAGAATGAGCAATACGGGCTGTGGTGACAAATGGGACAGGGAGCCAAAGAGGAGAGCGATGCAAAAAAAAAAAAAAAAAAACGGCATTAGAGCCAAGGACACAATGATTTTTTTTCCAAAGCAGTAGAGACCAAACGCTCCTCCTGAGAACAAACAGGTGAATAATAAACTCCCGATCTTCTCCTCCGTGCACATTCGGAGGTTCAGGGTCGTTTTCCGGGAGCCTTTTGAGCACGCCGCGGCCCAGGTGCTGCCGTCCCTGTCGTGTTGCAGACATGAAGAACGCAATTTTAATCACAGGCAGCGCCAGAGCAGACACACTTTCATTATTGCACGATTTACATGCACATTTTATCTCATCTTTGAAAGATAACATTTGATTACACAGTATGTTTTAGCTGTTTCTGCAAACAATCCAGCCAGACAATGGGGAATGTGGAGCATCAAGAGAAATCGGGTGAATGGCACGGATTGCCCTCGAACACACAAACCCCCCGGTTTCTGCGCGCACACTCGCACACTTGTATGCGGCACTCAAAGGGATTTGGGGGGCCCTGCGGAGCGGCACGTGAGCGGCCCTCTGTCAGCTGTGTTTGCGGTGAGGCAGGCGAGGGGCGCCCCCCGAAACCTCCGAAAGAGAGCGGCGACCCGGCGAGATGGGAGAAAGGAGGGGGTGCTCCGTGGAAAAGGCCAAGGTCCAGGGAGGAGAGAAAAGAGCAGCCAACAAAACAGCTTTCCTCCAGAGAGAGAGAGGGAGAGAGAGAGAGAGAGAGACAGAGAGAGAGAGAGAGGGAGCAAAAGGAGGAGGGGGGCTGCTGGAACAATGCCCTCAGCTGCAGGTGCAATGGCTAAGGCTGCGTGTGTGTGAGTGTGTGTGCAGAGAGCACTTTCTTTTTTGTGTTAATTGAGCTGATCTGTTGTCTTTTTCTCCGCTGCAAGTTTAACTCGCTGCTGATTAACATGTGGCCTCTTGGCGCTGCTGTGTGTGCGCGCCGTGTGCGTGTGCAGAATCACCGAGCACACAGCGCCCGGCGCCAGTCGGAGCCGAGCGGCGACGCCGGCGTGTGGAGACGTGGCCAAACACAGGGCGCTAACTCCAATTTGCACTTGTATGGAGCGCGGCGCAGTGGTTAACACCTCTGAATAAAGGCTTTATGTGCTACACGCCATACAATGGGAAGTGCATAGAGGCGTCACCCAGCCACTAGATTAAATAGCATATTCACAGGATTAAAGGCTTTGTACCTAAGAATCGTAATGCCTTACAACAGGGGCACATTCAGCTCACCTACTGTAATGACGACCACTGTGCTCGAGGGTGTGAGCGCTGTCGCTTCCAGTCCACTCACAGTTTTATGACGCGGTGACTCGCCACTTTGAAGGACACCTGAGAAGTCGTTGGATTTCCGGGTCACAATCCTTGCAGTTTGCGACCCGAAAACAAGCGTTTCCTTGAAGCGGCAGCGTCCGACACTGCAGCTCCACTAACTGCAACACTTTTTACTCGATCACCTCCCAACTCGCATCGACAGTACACGGCTAAATCGATGCTTGGATCACCAGCAAAAGTACCCAAGGTCCAAAGCGGCTGATTTACAGCCAGATTGTCGCATCTGTGCCGCCTCACGGCACAAAAACAAACCTGACGCTACTTTTAGAAGTGTGTTTTCACACCCTTCACTCAACACAGTGAGGGCTGCTTTCAGTGGCAGCTGCGGTCACCTCCAAACAGAGGACAGTCTAATATCGTCGAGTTTGACATCAAAACACTTTGGCGACTAAACAACGTGAGGCCCGGGCTCCTGACGCCGAGGGGTCTGTCCCTGTGAGCCGCCCCCACAGCGAGGCGTCCCTGATCCTCAGACCCCAGCAGACTGGACGACCCTGTTTAGACAACTGGTTCCCATCCCGCGACTCGCGCCGAGCGCCGCAGCCCGAGGGCACGCCGGGGCCCGGGCCCTGAGTGCTGACGCTCCGGTCCGGAGGTGCCCGCGTACCACCCGCTAGGCCGATGCAGGAACACAGAAACACGTGTCGGGGCCCCCGAAGAAGACTCCACAGAGGCGCGTGTCCCCCCCCCGGTCCCCCCCCCCCACGTCTCACACCTTGGCCCGTCCCTTTCACAGCCGATTACTGGAAGAGAGAGAGAGAGGAGCAGAGGGTAAAGATGGGGAACGGTGATATGAAGGGGAGCGAGTGAGTATGTTGAAGACAGAAACAGAGAGATTTTGCTCTCCACCCCTCTCTGCAGATATTACTGCTTAATTAAAAGGGCAGCATGTGCTAAGTATTATTCCAGCTGAGATCTCTATCTGCAGCCTATGTAATAAGATCTTCAGCCGGCTTACAGCTAAATTTTCGAGCAAATTTCCTTCCTATTCTTTGCCCTTATTTCCTCTCGGCCCGCGTCTGTTTTGTGCTGCCGCTGCAATCTTTTTGCATGCCTACATGGCGCGCGCGTGTGTGTATGTGTGTGTGTGTGTGTGTGTGTGAGTGTTTCGAGCAGGACTGTTTTGCATGTTAATTAATGTAATATTTTGTACACCACTCGGGAGCATGTAAGTGTTCTCTTGAATGTGTTCCAATTAAGAAACATCCCTCGGGCACAAATTGGTTTGGACACACTGAGAATGTTCCCATAATTTTACATATTTGGGGAGAGCATGGAGAACGTGCAGGAAATGCAGAGTTTTAGCCCGCTGCGCGGGCGCCGAAAAAGACGTTTCTTGGTCTCGGCGGAGTCTTACAGAGAAGCCTCCGTCTCCCCGACTGTCAGTCCCCAAAGCCATCGCTCGCCGTCTCCATCTGCTCTATATCCTGACGATGATTCACGTCTGCTGCTAATGCCGCGAAATCCAGAGATGGTGGTTGGCTTGGGTGTCAGGCATGCCTGCGTTTAAAGCGAACATCTCCAAAAAAAACCTCCACGGTGAAAACAGCATTTGGAAATACGATTAAAGACATGTACCTCACACTACTGCGCACTGGAACAGAGCGAGACTTCTGGGTTTTTTTTTTCCTCCTCTTTGCACGGAAATCACTCTCCAATCTCTCCATCTTCTGAGAGCTGACATGCAGCACGTCCATATGTAACACTCGCTCGCATGTACACGCACGTAGGCACGATTGCCAAGTCATTCATGTATCATGGCTACTGGAGGGGGGAAGGCTGTGAGCCCCCTTTTTGCATTTTTTTTTCCAACAGAGTGGCTTTGGACTCACATTCAATCATCTGGTAAATTAGTTTAATCCTGCAGCAAATCTGTCCCTCTCCTGGGACATTTCCAGAGGTGTCAATCGGAGATAAGGCCTGTGTGACAATAAAGCCACTAAACCACGAGGGGGGGTTGGGGGGGGCAGCTCTTTAACCCTTCCATACATTTGATGCTATTTGATTCATTGTTGTAAGAAAAGAAAAAAACAAAACAAAAAAGAACTCGACTGGTAATTTCTTCTTCTTCTTTCTTTTTGTGCAATCACAGAAGAAGTGGTGGATTTTAAGAGTGTTGCTACAACACTCTGCACAATATTGTTAAACTCATATATTCAGTATCACACTAACACGGCTGGAGCACTCCCACAGCATCACAAAATGACCAGTTTGCAGTGATCCTGCCAGGTTTGAAATTCTGTACAGCAACACTCATCATCACTATTCTTCCATGATTAAAGGATTCTTTAACTACTGTATTTGAACAACATATAAAAAACACACACCCAGGCAGATGAGTCCAAATGCACACAGACAAGGCAAACAAACACGCACACACAGTGCATCAAACAAGCCTTTACAGATCACTTCTGCCCTCTATTGACTCTGACCGGGACTGCAGCTCCACAGATGAGGAGGTAAAAAGTGGAATTGTATAAAACCTGCAAAAATCAAACTTTCCCCAGCAGAGAATCAAACTACAGTCAGTCAGCGATCACTGATCAATAGTAAATATTGTTGAATATTTTTTGGCAGTTCAAATGGATTTCACATGTTCAAAATAAAGTGAAAGCAAATAAAAGCAAGTTGAAGCTTCTGGTTGGATGTAAATTAGAAAGTAGTTTTGTGTCTATGAAAGTGGAAGTTCAAGAGAAAGGAAATTCAGGGATGAATCAAAAAACAAACATTCACAAAAAAACCTCAATGAAATATGACACATAAAATGAAAGAAAAGATTCGCTCCTATTTTTAAATAAAATGACCTTTTTCAAAGGTTTTTGATGCCACCAAAGAGCTAGCTTCTGAGTTTGATGACGGTCATTTATTTATGTTTTTGCAAAAGGGAAACGACTGGAAACAAAAACAACCCTAAACAATCAGCCACTCACAATTTTATTCTAGTTTTCTTTCGCTCACACCTTCAAAATATCTGTTGCAGTGTTTGGGCTCCTCAGCAGCAGAGTCGCTAAAACGCGGACGCCGTCAACTTAAGTTGGCTCTGCTTTACTCGGCGGTAACGTGCGGCAGTAACACCGCGCTTCACCCTGTGAACTCACCAAAGTTTTCCTGGGGGTTTGCGAGCAGAGGGGCTGCTGCCATGCAGGACGTCACGGCGGGGGGATGTGAGCGACTTAATGTGAGTCATTTTAACATTAAAAGTAGAGTGAGACAGAGGAAGCAGGGGGAGCGAGAGAGGAAAGGGAACTTCAAAATGCTCTTTGAGGGAAATGAGATCACAGACTGCAATTATATAATTCTTGTCAAGTGATGGTGGTGATAGCCTAAGAGGAATGCATGCGCACGCACGCACGCACGCACGCACGCACGCACGCACGCACGCACGCTCCAGTGGGAGGATCACCTCCTCAACTGCATTTTTAAATGTTGGAAAGTTATGGGGGTCAGATGGGGGTCAGGTACAGGAAGACTTGACGTACGTGTGTGTGTGTGTGTGTGTGTGTGTGTGTGTGTGTGTGTGTGTGTGTGTGTGTGTGATTGTGCATGTGCGTCAGGCGCTGAGCGCTGGGCCCCCGATAAAAGCACTTTTTCTGATTTCCTCTCTGGTTTTTCTTCTGTCCATTTGGTCCCTCTCTTTCTACTTATGATGAAAGTCAAAAAGCCAAGCGCTCCCCAGTTGCCTGATGCCGAGCGCTGATTTGAAGGGAGTGCACAACTCGTGAAGTATGTTGTGTTTTGTTTTTTTTGTTTTTTTCCCCCCCTGTTGCATGACTGTACAGGGTGCTTCGCTGTCTCTGGGCTTGAAGCAACAGTCAATCTTGATATGGCTCCTTCACATGGGCTACAACGCGACCGCATGAATACAAACATATATAATGAATAGTCAGTAACGCTATGGCGCGCGGCTTCCAGATGAACACTCAGAATAAACCAGGCATTCATGCTGTGGCCTACATAACGTAGACGCTCCACATCTCCACATCTCCCAGTTTGCGAAACCCATTTACAATACTGGGACGGGAACACAAAGGTTCCAGTCTGAGCCCTTGTTATCCATCCGCACACACACTCGCATATATATACTGTATACACACACACACAGACACACACACACACACGCACAGACTGGCGGTGGGGCCAGGGGGTCTGCTGCTAGGTTCCCAGGGAGCCTCACTGGTCTGATGGAGGCACTTTGTCTGAAGCCGGGGCAGACTGCAGCAGACTCCAGAAGAGATGCCTATCAGCTACTAGCTATGCTACGGCCTGGAGGAGAGAGGGAGGGAGAGAGAGAGAGTGGGGGAGGGGGACGGGGGGGCTCAAACATAAAGCGCCGCTATGCGAAAAATACAAACAGCCTCAGAAATAGGTATTTAAAAAAAATCGTTCGTTCAAGGGCATCGACGGACAGCCACAAGGGGCTCAGGACTGAAACGCCTCCGTCAGGCAGAATTAGGAAATGGAGATGAGAGCGGAGACGTTTGACCGCGCCGGACAAACCTTCAGAGGAAAAAATCCGTCATCGGCCGAATCAAACTCAAACAGCCCGACTGTTGTCCGTCCACCGGACTCCGTCTCCGTCTCCGGCATGTAAAACTGCTGCTGCAGATAACGGCGGCGGCGGCAGAGGTCACCTGCGAGTGTTGGCAGGTGGAGTGATGCATCGTCCGACCGTGTGCGGTGCCGGGGGGGGGGGCGCGACCCGTGTCGCACCAAAGGTCAACAAGCAGCCAGACCTCTCCAGGTGTGGCCCTTTGCGTCACACCTCCCATGCTGCACAGCTGCTTGGGAGCCCACCACCCCAGCCACCCACTCCCCCCCCGCCTCCCCTTTTCTTTTTCATTCCCCAAAAATGATGTCAGAACGCTTTATAGATTATGAACAAGGTACAGTTCATCGTTCACACTGACAGCTATTGTAAGGTGCTGGGCGACGATAGGAACAACAAAAACGCGGATCGAGGATAAATGTAATTCCTTTCTGCCATCCACCCCCCACCCCCCGCCTCCACCCCCCCCTCCTCCCTCTAATCTCGCGCTCTGATTACCGAGGCGACGCGGCGGTTGTGGAAATCGGCGGGGTCCAGCCGACGTAGCGGGAGACAGATCTAATGTGGGCTGTCTGCTGCATGGCGACTTCTTAGTTAAGAGTGCGAGGGGGGGGGGGCTGAGGAGGAGGGCGGGGGGACTCGCACCGTGACCCAAGGATCTCCACGGCCTCTGTCAGCGTGAAATTAGATTACAACAGTCGGACCAGGGGGTGACTGAGGTGGGGGCGTCAAGAAGTCTAAATATGGAGGGCTCAGGACGCGGGTAATCACTTTATACAAGTTAGACGGACAAAAAGACTTATCTGCTGCTCGCTGTCCAGATTGCCTTCACTGTTGTCAGTGTGTGTGTGTGTGTGTGTGTGTGTGTGTGTGTGTGTGTGTGTGTGTGTGTGTGTGTGTGTGTGTGTGTG
>JAUESF010000070.1:3117019-3128138 GCA_032274765.1 Malacoctenus tetranemus | reverse complement strand
GCAACTCCCACTGCCCTGAATTTTAAGAAACGCTACAGAAATAGACAAATGTCATTTCATACATTTAATGTCAATAATAGAATAAAATTGAACAGAATAGAATAAAATGAAATAACAATTGACAGAAAAAACAGTTCAATGAGTCTTATCTAGGCTATGTGATCATGTGCTCCTTCAAATGAATGTCAAAGAGTTACATTTTTCTCTTTTTAATATTAATGTTTTACTTGATTGTTTATTAAATCTTACATATTCAAACTGTTTTCTTCTTTGTTTTTGCTGTCCATCAGATGAATGACATCATGCTGTACACCTACCCTCAGCAGGATGGGAAGTACCGGCTGAAAAACACACTGTCTCTCTCAGGGATGAAGGTACGTTTCACGTTCGGACCTCCAGTCTTTGTTCGTGAGGAATTTTTCTCTCTCTGCTTGAACGTGTTGCTGCTGCTCTCCCACAGGTCAGCAAGCCTGTGCTGGACCATGTTCTGAACTGCCTGAAGATCGAGGTGTCCGACATCACCATCATATTGTCTGCCAGGTGAGCTGCGACGTGTCGACTGGACTCTCTCTCCTCCAGCAATCCTGCGTGTTTTTCTTGACGTTGTCGTGTTGTTGTTTTGTTTTGTTTTGTTTTTGCTGCTCCACAGCTCGGTGGGAGAAAGGGAGGACTGGTTCCACACGTTGAGCCGAGCCATAGCGGACCACGCTGCAGGACTCTGCACCTTTGGTGGACCCTGCAGTGAGGTAAAACAAGGCTTGATGCTACTTCAACAGAGTATTTTACAATGGTTGATATAATTACTTGAAATACTTTGGAGCTCCTCCTCAAGATCTGAGTCAAAACGGACCGCATGAACCCTCATATAGCAGCCAGAGGTAGCTGTTAAAATGGGAGACATGCACACAGTGTTTCTGTTCGGCTTTTATTAAAGTAATAAGGCAAACATGACAGCTTCGCAAGAAAACCACCTCACAAACAACTTGCAAAGAAAAATGTCATGGAAACGAGGCTGAGCTGCCGGTACAGTTTGCCCCCTCATCCCCACATTTTTCCCTTTATGCACAACAACATCAAAGGGAGCATCCACAGCATAGACCCCTCTGATGTGCATCATCCCTCACATGCATGGAAAATCGTGCCCTAATTTTGAACAAGATCATGAAAGAGGACAAGCTCCTCCTGCTTATGGTCCCAATGAGCTGAAACTATGATAATACAAGTCTTTATGTCACAGTTAAACCAGTAGTAATGCGGTGTTGTTGGCACACATTAGCTGAGCTGTCAGAACGGTTGGTCAGTCTTTTGGCTATGTAGTGGTAGAGATGCTCTATAATCCTCTTGGAAGTTAAATCCTAATGCATCTTCAAAGAAAAACAGTTTGGATAAAATACCAAAAGCAAGATGGCAGCTGGTGGACCCGACTTGCTGGTTGTGAGTTTGCGACCTTTTTCCTCTACCTAACATCCAAACAGGCTCGTGAGAAGCTGTGGATGGCCCTGGGTGAGGCCGCGCCTGTGCTTGTGCCAGTCTCTCACGTCATGATGTGCATGAACTGCACATCCGACTTCAGCCTCACCCTGAGACGACACCACTGCAACGCCTGTGGAAAGGTTCGGCACCGCATATGCTCCAGCCGCCATTCGAATGATTACCGAGCGCAGTTCGGTGTTGCTTGTTGCTTTTGATTCACTGAGTTTCTCTGAGCAGGTGGTGTGCCGGGCCTGTTCCAGGAACAGATACCCACTGAAGTACCTCAAAGACAGAGTGGCCAAAGTGTGTGACCACTGCTACGCCGAGCTCAGGAAAAGAGGCGAGTGGAGGATCGTCTTGTGTGAAGCATCGTTGACTTGTGTGAGCGCCTGTTCACGCTTGTGCGTGTGTGTGTCTGTCTGTAGGTGGCAGTGTGTCAGGCGCGTGCGGTAACACCAGCCCTCGGACGCACCGGGCCAGCCGTCCCCTCTCCGCCGTCTTCCAGAGCCTGCAGCCCCCGAGTCTTTGGAAAGTCAGGAAGAGCAGCTCAGCACTGAGCCAGGTGGACGTCATTCTCTGATCTGTTCCTCCCCCCTGAAACGTTCTGACATGTTCCTTCCTCTTCATTGGCTTTTGTGTGGTTTAAATCAGTCGATTTAAAGCAGAGTGTGACTCTTATGTCAGTGGAAATGCGAGCACTCACATTGAACAAACAGACTAGTATCGCAGCACCATCTCTCACATTTGTCCAAGCTGACGGATCCGAACATGCCTGTTGAATTGCTCTACCACGTCCCAAAGTATGCGGTAACGTCTCCCCTGCCGAGTTTCGACGGGTAGTGTTTGATAGGAAAAGTTATGTTCCCTGACCGGGAATCGAACCCGGGCCGCGGCGGTGAGAGCGCCGAATCCTAACCACTAGACCACCAGGGAGCTGTACAGTATTCCCAAACATTCCAGAACGAATGGTTGGAATGTCTGACAACTGATCAGACTTGTTCATATGTGTGCAGTGTACAACAGTTGCCAGCAGGCGACACCAAAGTGCTCTGCTCATACTGCAGGGGTGGACGAGGAGACAGGAAATTTGCAGCATCGTCGTCTCAAAAAGACGCTGGATGCTTCTTGTTGCTCGCTTTCTGCTTCTTCTGTCTGCGCTGTTCTGTGTCTAATGATTGCTAATTCGATCAGGTGTCACTCGGTCTGGAGGGCTCCACGATGAGCGGGACACTGCAGCGCCGGAAAAAGAGCAAAAGGAAGTGGAAGCGCCTGTGGTTCCTCCTCAAAGACAAGGTGCTCTACACCTTCACAGCCTGTGAGGTGAGGGGGCACAGAGTCTCCCACACCAGCCCCAAAACACTCACACACTCTTCGTTGGGTCTTCTGACCTCTCGACACGGCTTTCTGTCACCATGTCGGTTGTTGTCAGGGGTTTGTCAGAGTGGAGCAGGGAGATACACTCCTGTCCTGTCCTGTCCTGTCCTCTCACTCCCACACATGCCAAATAGATTTTACAACCGGGGAAATAAAATGATTCTTCTCTTCAAAGTCATGAAAATGACTTTTGCCAGGAAACTGATAAAAACACAATAAAAAAGTAATATATCAGAGAAATCCAAGCTTTCACTTCTCTCACAATCATAGTGAAACTCATGCGATCAGCTCTAAAATCACAATCTCACCAGTCTGATAGTTGTCACTTTGCTTCCTGGTTCTTGAGTAATGACTGGTTTTTGGGTATGACTGCTGGAAGCTGTGATTGCTAGTTTTTGATATTAGTTGCACTACATTAGTGATCAAAATATCAAATTGTGAATGTTTTTCTGCTGAGGTGAACCACATTTAATCACACTCTATTCTGCGCTGCTCAACTCCTACCTCGCCCTTTTTCCAGCCTTATGAGCAAACACCGGAGATCTAATGGAGGGATTCTCTGTGCTCTCTCTGTCTTATAAGCAGACCATAGAGCCTATGTGGTTCTACTTTCTTTACTATCAGAAATTCTTTTATCGTCTTTCTTCTGACCAGCAGGTTTCAAACTTGTGCTGTGTTTTCACTCTGGTTGCCTCAGGATAAAGTGGCCTCGGAGAGTCTCCCGCTGCAGGGCTTCACGGTCAAATTGACCGAGAGGCCAGACGGAGAGGAGAGTAGTAGCGTTTTCCATCTGTACCACAAGAAGACCCTCTACTACACCTTCAGAGCTGACGATCATCACACTGCACGCAGGTCAGGATCAGTGACACATTCCACACATTCCAAGGCCACGTGTGGATGAAAATATCTTGTTCCCTGACCGGGAATCGAACCCGGGCCGCGGCGGTGAGAGCGCCGAATCCTAACCACTAGACCACCAGGGAGCTGCTGACCCCTAAAATGGGCGGGGCTGATTGGGTGGTGTCCAGTCCGGTCCACACAGCTCCCCTGCCTGCTCATTGTGTTCCCTTGTTGATCTGTTTTTATGTGTCTTGTAAACAGCCATTGCACTAAAGCTCAGACTCACCAGAAGCAGTAGTTTGTTGACAATGTGATGATTGGTGGTGCTGCTCTGTGGTTAGTGGTCTGACAGGATGGCAGCCTGTATTTATTCAAGGCGCTCTGCTTTGTTGTCCTTTCAAACTGTGGTTGAACTGAACAAAAGGTTCAAATTGCTTTAATGGACCTCAGCAGTATTTTACAATTGGCTTGCTTATTTATATGAAAAAGGAGCTTACAAATGTAGTAATATGCAGTTGATTTGGACAAAACGACATTTCTAACACACTTTCACTTTTATTTTGCATTCGTGGAAAAAGACAAACACCGAATGGGTTTGAAACAATCATTAAACTTGCAAAATGGCAACAAAATGTGTTCATATATGAGGTGCTTGCTGATGTGCTTTGATGTGTTCCATGACTTTGTGTCACAGATGGGTCAACGCCATGGAGGAGGCCACTGTTTTATAGCACCCGCTCAGATCCTGGAATCAGTCCTGCTGGCTGTGACTGCTCCATCTCCCCTGCCGAGACGCTGCCTGCTGCGTCTGAACTCGCACCACCAGTCTGGAGTCATCTCATCTTCTTCACATGTGCAGTTCGGACCCTGTTGCCACACTACAGCATGGAGGTTCGAAGCAAGAAATGGCAGACAACAGCCAAATGTGAAAGTCTGGAAGACCACGCCCGACTCACGGAGTTTACAGGAGCCTTTGTTGTTTTTTTCCCAGGAGCAGCTTTGATACATTAAATACAGCTCAGAGCCTGAAGGAGAACACTTCATTCCTGTTCCACTTTTCTCACCCAACTCTACTGTATTTTTGTATCTTTTACAGATTTTTCACTGGATAATTAAACTGTTTTTGCTCTGCAGAGCATCACAAGGGGTTCAATATTAAATGTAGATTTTACTCCACAATAGGATTCATATCTTGTACAAGGTAAAATATTTGACACTGTATCAGAGAGATGTTTGCTATTCTGAAGTTTATATTGTGAAGTATACGCTGCAGATATTGAAGCGAGTTAAACGATTTAATTTGTATAAAACAGAGTCACACGGTTCATATTAATCTTCGCAGTGTGTGTACATTATATTTCTTGTGGAGTCTAACATATTGTAGTAAAACCTACAAAACTATGGAATGGTCTGATCGCATGCATCCAACCAACACTTCCTGAAACTCTTTGTCTTTTGTCATGTGGGTTTTTTGAAACCCTTTTCAAATATGTCACACTGTTCTGAAGTGCCAATTCTTCCAGTTGAAAGCCGTGCAATTTGCCGTTGATGATGAATGTGCCTGAATTCCACTTGTACTCATTCTTTACATTTTCACAGTACTGTACGGAGAGACTTTGCTGTCTGCCGACACTTTCGAACTCTAATGTTCTTGTATCTTGAGCAGTTCATTGACTGTCCTGTGACATTAGAAATTTACTGTTGTGCCATTATTGATGCCTTTAATGTTGTATATATGCTGCTATGTCAAACCTTTGTTCACATTGACCTTCTGGAAAAAAATGTCCGTCGAGCTAATTTTAAGGGTGTTTGATACTCTGCAAGAACTGAGAAAAAAATGTCTTGAAATGGCAGAAACAAAGTCCTTTCTGGTCGGGACATTTTATACTTCATAAGGAACTCAGGAACAAAACTCCTGAGAAGAACTTCTCCCGACAGCAGCTCCTCAAGGTGATGCGTTGTTGAACAACCTTCAGCAAGAGCAGAAAACATGCAGTGTTCTGGAGACCACAAGAAAAAGAAAGTTGTGCTCAAATTGATGTCAGAGGGTTTTCACACCACCTTCAGGAACTAAATCCTCTGTTCTTGCCAAGTACACACACCTTTGTCCCTTCTTTGAGTGATTGATGGCACTACTAATGGAGTATGTTTGTGTTCACACACGTGAAGTCAAGTCCAGCGTGGCTGATGTGTTTGTTGTGCATGCTGTGACTTGTGTGTATGCACCATCACCTGTAAGCATCTCTGTCCTCAGCTCCTTCATCTTAGCCTCTCTGTTACCTCGATTTCACCAAGTAGCTTCAGCTACTCTTTTTGCCAGTACAGCCCGTCCCTAACATGGGTTTTGTTTGCTCTGACTGTTGACTGGCAGGCTCAAATTTGTGGAGATTGGTCTGCGCTTGATTTTGGAGCTCGAAATTACAACTCACTGAATGTTTGACTCGGATAAAACCAGGCAAAACAAATGGGTGCCTGCAAGTGTGACTGAGAGCAAAGAAAGCCCACAAATCTGTCCTGGCAGAAGTGCGGCACGATCAGCTTGCAGAAACCTTACCTTCTTAGAGGCCTGACTGAGCTTGATGTGAAGACAGAATGACAACGTTGACAGGTGGCTGCAAGCATGTAAAACCTCACTGTGGACAGAACCACACATTCAAATCTGTGCACATGCATACGTTTGATACGAACACACAAATTACTTTGCTACTATATTAGCCCATTTATCAAACCACTAAGAGACACATTTACAAGGTTATAAACCACCTGTTTTATTGAAAGTGCAGCTGAACCAAACGCAATGCTGCACCTGTCAAATGTCACCATTTGTACAACACATTTGTCGATCAAGTACTGTGCTGTTCTTTTACCTGTTTTTCACCTGGATCTCACCTACAGTGTTGTTTTTGATTGTCCGGCATTGTAAATTTATTGTATATAGGAACATATTAAAAGAAATAAACAGCTTTAAAAGTTTACTTCACAGGCTCTTACATTGCATTGCTGTCCTGTAGCTATATACATACACAATCCGATGTGTGTGTGAAATCATCAACCCCACTTCTGCGAAGTTGAAACTCTTTGATTCTCTAAACATTCATACTAAATTCCACGTGTCTTGCGGTCCCTGAGTGCTTCCACTTTAATCATTTTAACTATAATCTGAAATTTAGCATATTTGAAACAAATGTGGATATACTTAGACGAATATACTAATGCACTGAAAATAGCTTTCATTTTTTTTACATTAACTTCCAATAATTCGCTCCGAACGAAAAACAGGGTTTATTTATTTTGTGAGCGTTTGCTCCGCCGTGTCACGTGACGCAGACTGTACGAATACGTCATGGTGCGACGTGGAAAGGAAGTGGTTAGCATGCTAACGCTAGCGGTGCTACAAGTTGAGAGCGACCAAAACAAACGATGACGGCAGCGCGGAGGAGCCGAAAAACGCCCGAATAACCATGGAATAACACTTAATCTGGCTCCTATTACGGAGTTGTGGATGCAGTACTGGACATACTCGCATTTCCACATGACAGACACGCACGAATTCAGCAGTTTTGGGCGTCAGTTGGAGAGCAGAAACTCCGGCGTCGAGGCTGTCCTGGTACACCAGCGTTATGCTCTTTCTAGCGTCAACTTACAGCTGTGCTAACTAGCTATGTGAAAGCTGCCTTTCGGTGAAAGCTTTGGGGACATTTCTCTGTTTTTTGGACATCGCGAAGCAAGTTCTCGTCCACGGACAGGAACATGAAGAGGCAGACGAAGTGACGGTGTTTGAGTGGTGACGGTAGAATCATTTCATCGCCACGTAACTGGCTCTGAACTTGGTGTTTGCGAGCTAGCCCAGTAAGCAGGATGAGTTGGTTTAACGCCTCCCACCTGTCCACCTTCGCTAAACAAGCTTTAACACAAGCTCAGAAGTCGATCGACCGTGTTTTGGACATCCAAGAAGAAGACCAATGGGCTGACACCACCGTGATGCCCTACAACGGTAAGAAATGTCCAGCTAATGCTCTCGTGCACAGATTTCAGTGGTGTAGCTGTGGTTACATCTAAGTTTTACACTGTTTTCCCCTCCTAATAGATGTTCCATTACCAGCAAAGCTTTCCCTGAGTGGAGGATGGGGTATGACACAGTGGGAGGCCCCCATTGAAGAAAAGACCTCCACTCCCCCTCCTTCCTCAGAGGCCATCACTACTCCCGTCACCCGCACTGTTGTGGATGAATCCGAAAACTTTTTCAGTGCCTTTCTGTCACCTGGAGACACTCCCCCTGGGACCAAAACCCAAGTGGTGTCCGTGCCCCCCACAAAATCGCAAAGGCGACCTCAAGAGGAGAAGAAAAGTGAAGAGGTGGCGCTGGATCAAGATGCAGAAAACCACGAGAACGAGACAACTGAAGAGAGCGAGGAGGCGGAACCCACAGCACCTTATTCTGACACCATCCTCCTGCAGCCTGTGTCCCCCGTCTCGCCTCCTGCTGAGCATCCACCGAGTCTGAAGGACACAGTGAATAGTGAGTTAACAGATGCTGCAGAAGTTGGTGCAACTGTTCCTGCAGACGTAGAACCAGAGCAGTCAGAGACTCCTTCGGAATCACAGGCCGGACAGGATGTCACAGATTCTCCCAAAAGTCCCACTTCTGCACCTAAAGCCTCCCCTTCATCCGATCCTCCGCCCACTACACCCCCTAAGGTCCCTCTCGCAGAGCATAAAGACTCAAAGGTGGAGGATCGTCAAAACGACACACCCTCACCTCCGGTCAGCGCTTTCTCCTCAGGAACCTCCACGACCAGTGACATCGAAGTGCTCGACCATGAGAGCGTGCTGAGCGAGAGCTCGGCCAGCTCCAGGCAAGAAACGGGCGAGAGCAAGGCTGGCCTCCACCTAATGCAGGGCTCCTTCCAGCTCCTCACTGCCTCCACCTGCGGCGATTTCGCCCGACTCGAGGACTACCCCAAACTCACCGAGAGCTGCGGCTCCTCCTCGGATGCGTTCGAGCGCATCGATTCCTTCAGCGTCCAGTCGCTGGACAGCCGGAGCGTCAGCGAGGTGAACTCCGATGACGAGATCCCAGGCAGCCGCACTCTGGCGTCCGTCACCGCCGGTGCCGCCCCTCTGACCGAACCGTGCCAGAAACGGGAAGAAGAAGAAGTAGCGGTGGAGAAGGTGTGCGTGGAGGAAGAGGACGAGGAGGAGGCGTGCACCGAAACAGCCAGGGAGCTGTCACTGGATGAGATGGAGGAGAGCGGGCGCAGCGCGACGCCTGTGAACAGTGAGCAGCCCGAGGAACTGACGGAGCAGGAACCAGAGAGCAATGCTGAAACCTTCGATTCCATCTCCGAGGCCGGGAAACTGATCACACCACCGATCACTGAGGAGATGAAGAGTGTTTCAACCGTACAGATATTGGAGCTTCAAAAGGTAACACAGCAAGTGTTAAATTCCTGTACAGCTCTCATTTCTGATTTTATCAAGGTGTTTCTTCCAAGTTCATTTTTAAAGAGGGATTTGATAAAGGCTGGAGTCGCATAATCCAATACATATGAGAGCGTCATTGATTGGTCAAGTAACTGAGCGCAGTGTTGAGTGTAGTTGGATTGGGAGGCAAAGTCTCTCCAAATGTTGGAGAAACAGTGCATCATTGTTTGTTAAACATGCAGCAGCAAAAAAGTTTGATAAAATTATAAGGGGGATAAAGTTTTTGGTCCCAAATATATTTATCTTATTTTAGACATTAAACGCTTTGACTTCCGTTTTGAAATTAGGTCAAATACCTGATGACTCATCCAGCATTGGAGGACATTAACTAATTCTGCAATAGAAATAATTATAGAGCTTTGCAGGTGTTTTTTACACATTAGCAGCTCTCCAACTGGCACAAGGGTATTTAGCTGGAAATGCCAGTCTGATGTGGAACAACAGATGCATACTAATGATGTTTGGTATATTTTTGCAAATAGATACTCATTTTGACTTTGTATCAGGGCTTGTACTAGTTTTGAACCTAAGCTGGTTTACAGAGTTTACTGAAACAGACCCACATGTGCTCCTCATTAGGTTTTGCTTACATGTTTACATTTGTACACACCCTCCAGTCTGTTTTCTTATGTTCTTGGAGGTGAAACACTGTTTCTTTACAAATCAAACATCACATGTTATCACAGATATTTTGAAATAGACCAACAGGGAGATGACTGCAAAGAAATGTGCTGCCTTGGGTTTCCGTAATGGTCTGTTGCACAAATTGTTGAGGCGTCTGACTTGCACAACCAGTTGAAGGCATCTCGCTTACACGTATGCGGATTTTTCTCAATCCTCCATGGACACCTTTTGTCACTCAACATCTGACACTGAAGTGTTGTCATGCAGCACATGTAAGAAGCCCTTGAACACTGGCATGCCAGCGAGCGTGATATTTTCAGGCTTTTCGTTGAAACACAAAGCCATATTGTGGGTGTTGTTGTAGGTTATTGATGAGCTGTCAGGCCGCCTGGAGAAGAGAGAGTCGCAGCTGCTGGCTGTGAGCAAAGACAAGGCCAACCTGGAGGAGGAGTGCGACAACCTGAAGGAGTGAGTTCCTCACACACAGCTGGTTCACTGAGGCGCTGTGAATAAGTTGGCACTTTATGGGGGTCAAGTGGGACACGTGAACATGTTTCTGCTATAATTACATCCACTAAAGAGCAACAAACAAATAGAAGTGAGAAAAAGCTTAGAACGTCACAATAGATCAAACGCATGAGTAAGAGTTGGCTCGTATAACTCTGGCTCGGCTGAGGTGATGAAACGCTTGCAAATGAAAATTTACAACCATCGATCTCTGTGTTGAACAGTGAAGTGATAAGCTTGAAGGAGGAGAGCTCCACTGTGCAGTCCCTGAAGGATGAGTTCACCCAGCGAATTGCTGACGCAGAAAGGAAGGCACAACTGGCCTGCAAAGAGAGAGACATAGCCAAGAAGGTAACCTGGCACTGCTGAGGTTTGTGTGTCGCTCTTCAGACCAAATCTTGGGAGCGATAGTAGCCATTAAATCCTTCACTGTCAAAACGACAAAACCTTTCCAAGTAGATTTGAACTTATTTTGTCACACTTAAAAAATTAGACAAATTGCTTCTTTTTTGGGTATTGTGTCTCATTTTAAGAGTGATACCATATTTGTGACTCGAAATAAGTAAAAATCTACCTGGTAAGCATCTGTTTTCTGCAGCATCGTGCTCATTCAGACGGAACTGAGAGCGTCTAAAGTTTTTGTGCTGCATTTTTATGGCAGGAGATAAAAGGCTTGCGAGAGGAACTTTCGACAAGACTGAACTCCAGTGACACAATGGAGATCATCAAGGAGAAGGAGGAGCAGATCCGAGGTCTGCTGGAAGAAGGTAAGACTCGGTTAGGAGAAGGACTCAAAGCAGAGCTGTGCAGTTTTTCT
>JAUESF010000070.1:3067680-3079625 GCA_032274765.1 Malacoctenus tetranemus | reverse complement strand
CACACACACACACACACACACACACACACACACACACACACACACACACACACACACACACGCACACACACACACAGCGCTTTCCCCCCCTGAAACTCGTCACATTCCAGGTGTGGTGATGAGGGCGAGGACACTTATTGTGACTCCGTAATTCCAAATTCTCCCAAGTAGCTCCTGTTAATAGAGCTCAAGGTTGTTCATTTTCGAGGCTGACACTTTCACAGCTGCCCCTGAAGAAAATGTGGATTCCTTCTTTTTCTTTATTTTTGGGATTTTTCATTCTTTTATTTTTGCTTACATTTTATAGATTGTTACATTTGAAGGGGTTAAAGTGATAAACAAATAAATGTCCTGTGACCATGCGGTGTTTGGTTTCAGTGAATTTCCCTAGGGTTTCTCAAAAACAGTTCTTAGCTGGTTCTGAGGTCAGTAATAACCTCTGTTCACGTGGACCACAGGCTTCAGGATCGCCTGTGACTTTCATGATTGTGTCGCGTCTTTTTCAGGTGATTGCAATTTTCTCCAAATTCAAAGATTCAATTGACTAAAACTGTCACAAATCTGTTGTCGTTCCATCCTCATGCTGCTTCCTTCAGAAGACGCTTTCCTGTTATTGATTTGTTTGACTAAAGGCAGCGCTCATGATAACTAAAACTGGACTGTGAATTTGCCAGATTTAGCAAAGCTGGTTAGTTTTTAAACTGCTGCCAGGACTTATATTAGGTGTCTTCATTCAGTCCAGGCTGCAGCAGGACGACCGTCCGGTGTCAAAAATTGAGCCAATTGATACGATCACGCAGATGAGAAGACACACACGCTGACAAGTTCATCAGTGTATCCTACATGTCACTTTGAGGGCTTCGTGGGCCTGTTTGTTGACTCGTTTGGCAGGGAGCAGATCTCCCGCAGGTGACTAAAGCGGCCGTGTTAGCGTGTGTGACACTGAGGTGATGCAGTAATGGCCTGTTTTCCATTCCTCGCCGTCCCACTGAACAGGCACTTCCTGTACCAGCCTGACAAACGCTGTAATCTCGATCTGACGCACTGCACAGTGTCCCTAACAGCACCCCCCCCCCCCCCCACAATCATCTTCACACAAAGTGTCACCCGACACGGTGGTGGTTTGGGGAGGAGGTCAGAGGCCGCCTTTGTGCAAGGGTGCAATCTCTCCTTTTGGCGCGTGCCTGTTTGTGATTGTGCACGCGTGCCTGGAGACAGCGCTGTGGATGATGAGCGCGGCGGATGCAGGGCACACGAATATATTTGTGGCAGAGGTTGCGATTGTCTTGTTGCATGACAATGACCGCCCCCCCCCCTCCCTCCCTGTGTCACTCCTGTGTGATTACTGTGGTCGACGACACAGACCCCCCCCCCCCCGGAGAGAGGGAGGGAGGGAGAGATATGGAAGGAGGGATCATTTTCAAAAGAGCGAGACCCCCATGTTCTCAGATCGTCTCTCAGCGTGTGTATGTGTGTGCATGTGTGTGTGTGTGTGTGCATGTGTGTGTGCTCACACCTACCAAACAGAGCAGCTCGTCACACGTGATGACCAGCTGAACCCCTCCGTCCCCGTTCGAGTGCACACCTTTGCTTCCTTCAACTCCCTGCCCCCAAGGGACCCCCCCTGCCCCCCCCTTGGTGATTTGCATCTTTCTGTGTATAAATGTGTATGTATGAGCGTGTGTCCGCACCAGCTCCAACACAGATTGTTAGTTTTTGTCAGTTCTACCTCGGCTATAAGGCCACAATCTGTGGCCCGCGACAAAACCCGGCAAAGGTGACGCCGCCGCCGCCGCTGTGACTGATGGGACGTCTTGTCCCCTGAGTCCCAATGAGCTGCATCTGGAGACGCGCGCACGTGCGCACACACACACACACTCGCGCAATTGTGCTCTTTTAATGAGTGTATCAGAGAACAAAGCTGATAAAAATGCAAGCCGTGGCCCAGCCTTTAAAAAGGGAATAAGAAATGGGCTTCTGTGCAGCCATGCAGCATGCCTAATCACTCCACACAGCACACATGCACCTTGCATACGTTTGTATACAGTACAGGAATGCAACACACATACACACACACACACACTGATGCAAAAACACATTAATATTAATTTACACTTTGAAGAGAAATAAGCAAAAACACAAATGTAAATATGAAATAAGTGCAAATATCAGCGTACTGCAGTTATTGATGCTTTTTTCTGTATTTGCATTACGTCCTCTGCAGGAGCCAATATGCCTTCAGAAAATAATATAGGAACATCCTCCACGTACACTGCAGCATAGATCAGCATATTACATAATGCAACATTTGATTATGTTTCTGGACTTCCTGTGAAATTCTCTTTTTTACTTTTCAGCCTCAGTTCATTTACGATCACCCCTCCGTCAGAGCTCTTCTCCCTCCTGTGTCCCCGGTCTCACTCCCCTCTGGGATCACTAATCTGTCATTAATCACAAAATCTCTTTGTTTACTTCTCACCACTCTGCTGATTTCTCACCTCTCTCGGTGTAAGTGTCGCCCCTCTCGATCACTCGATACGTGGTTCCCCCTGCCGTTAGTTTCTTTCCCACTAGGGGGCAGTAGCGCTACACAGATGGCGGCCGAGGAGGAGGAGGAGGAGGAGGCACCGGATCTGCTTCGTGCGCGCGCGCTTGTGTGTGTGTGTGTGTTTTTTTTGTTACCTTCACAGGAAGTTTGTGAGTATATTACCGGACTGAGCTGCATTGCAATGAGTTGTGATGAATAATGAAGGTTCGAGGAAGGGGAGAGCATTTTGGTATTAATGTGAATCTGTTGTCTTTCATTTGGATTGCAGAGTTTGTAAAGGGAGGTGTGTTGACACACTCTTACAGCTGGGTGATTATTTACCGTGTTTATGGTGTGTATACGTGCGCGCGCTTGTGCGTGTGTAAAAGTCCACCTGCATCACAAGCTGTCACTCACTTGTAATTAGGGAGAGTCTCTCTTGCCGTCTCCCAAAGGCTTCAAATTTACCTTGCAAACACTTTGCTAATGCTCTGTGTGTGTGCGCGCACGGGTGTGTGTGTGTGTGTGTGTGTGTTTGTGAGAGAGACAGAGAGACGGAGAAGTGACAACTTGTATTCATAGCTTGTTTGATCATCTGATTTGTTGTTGGTGGTTGCCTGAGCTGAAGGGCTACTCTGCAGGTTCCTCCTATTAGAAATCAATTTGATTTTGGTTTGACATGCGCACGGCTCTGTGTGTGTGCGTGTGTGTGACATGACAGACAGTGTGACTGTTTGTGAGAGCGAGAGTAGGGGGGCGCTGCATGTGTGATGTCTAGAGTGGGGATCACATTCAGCCTGGGGGTAGGTGAACCTATTGTAAACAATGGATCTGACAGAATCTAGGCCTTCACATCTCCACCCCTGTGTGTGTGTGTGCGTGTGTGCGTGTGTGTGCGTGCGTGCGTGCATGTGTGTTGTTGGACCTTTATCCAGGCCTTTCGGAGGCCACTGAGGAACTGCAGGGCAGCCCGGCCTCTCTGACAGAGTGTCTTTGTACCTCCTTTCTCCAGAGGGTTCTTCCGTTTGAGGTGAGAAGGAGGAGAAGCAGGGGGGAGGGAGGAGAAGAAGAGGAGGAGGAGGAGGAGGAGAAGGAAGAGGAAGAGGAGGGGAAGAAGAGGACTGAGATGTGAGTGAATGCAGCCATGGCCCGTGACCCCTGCCCTTAGAGGAGCTGCACTTTGGAAGAGAGACCAAAGGAGACAGAGACAACCAGCAGGTGGGCCGACGACCTGGACACACAGCTGACTGAAAAATTGAGCTGCAGTGGGTTTGGATGAATCGAGGCACATGAAAGCAATCAGTTGTTTATCACACATTTTCCTTTTTTATGCTTCAGACGTGAAACAATTCGAATTCTGAAATCCAACCTAAAATCTCATCCATTCTCCAGGCAGTTCAAGGTGCTTTGAAAGAACTGGCAAATACTTGGAAATAAAACATTAAAGAGAGATTAAAAGTCTGGTTGAGTTCTTCTATGGCTGAGTTACTTTATTTGAGTCAAAAAAGGGAAAAAAGAGCCAATAATTTTATGATTGAAGCTGTTTCATCTGCACGGATGGACCTCAGAAGCATGAGAGTAATCAATGCTGAAGCTCATTGCACATATTGAGCAGTCGCCTTATGAGCCTGTTCCTTCTGTTTCACCATTCATAACCTGTCGTGACTCTTAAAGTCAACACTTGTAATTTGCTGCTGGCAGAGGAAAATTGGAGGAGTTAATCCTTATGAAAAGCTAATAGGCATAAAGAGGAAGCTCGTAGCACAGTGATGAGCAGGAACAGTTAGCTCCATCTAACGTTTCAAGGGTGTGTGTGTGTGTGTGTGTGTGTGTGTGTGTGTGTGTGTGTGTGTGTGTGTAACAAGGGTTCAATAACCTTATCTCATACCCCTTCCTCCTCTCCTCCCAACTTCCCTCCCTCTCCTCTCTCTCTCGCCCCCTCTCCCTTCCTCAGGATGAAGCTGTGGGGGAGGTCAGCTCGGCCTTGGCAGGTGGCCCTCCTTGTTGCCTTGGCGATGCTCTGCGGCGTCGACCCGGCGTCTGCCGGCAACCGTAACCACCGGGGACCGACAGGTACACCGGGTCCTGCTCTGGACTCTCCCCTTCCAGCGCCGCGCGAGGTTAATTACACTGTCACTTCGGAGGTGGAACACATGTTCCCCACGCTTGTCACTGACTGGAGCCGTCTACATCCTGGAGGAGGGGGTGGTGGTGGTGGTGGTGCGGGAGCGAGGACGGCCTCCTCCATTCCTCAATATGACAGAATGTAATCTAGACAGGACCTGGTTTTGGGCCGGGGAGGCGGACGCCGCACCTCTGTTTGAGTGATCCGGCCCCTGCCGATACAAATGGCACTTAAGCTGTCAGGAGCTGTCAACACAGATAGATCAGTGCGGGTGAGACGGGATCTTACAGTGTGCAAACATCTCTTATGCTATTGTTCCCAGGCTGACCGGCTCTTTGTGGTTTAGCGTCGCTATAGGATTGTGTGTGTGTGTGTGTGTGTGTGTGTGTGTGTGTGTGTGTGTGTGTGTGTGTGTGTTAAAGGGGCTCATGACTTCTAATCCTTAAACTCATTAATGTGGACATTAGTATGCAAAACTCTGCGGCCCCCCCTTCAATCAGTTTCCATAGAAAATAAAGACAAACCAAAGCGACTTACGTCGGGCCTGCGAGCCAAAGCAACTCTTTAATTTACAGAAAATGTGAAGACCCTCCAAAGAGAAAAAGACCAAGACAGCTCTTGTTAATATTTCATCAGGGAGGGGGGCTCGCGACGGCGACGGATGTGCTGAGTCACAGCATCCCGCGGCCCCGTCTTGTTCCCGCGTCACCTCCCTCCCGGCGCCCTAACGATGACAACATCCTTAATTACCTCTGGTTCCTCGCCCACCGCCGCCCCGTGTTGTGCAAAGTGACCTTTAGGCGCCGCGGAAAACGCGACCGGCACCCGGCCTGTTCGGAGCGAGACGGTATTAGTTTCCCTTTGACAGAGAGGAGGCAGCCTGCTTATGGCGGGGACACCGCTAATTGCGGACCCCGTGTATGGAGAAGGTCAGCATGGGTGCCTGCACCCTTCTTCTTCCTCTTCCTCTTCTTCTTCTTCTGCGGCTTGTTCTTTTTCTTATTCTTCTAAAACAAGATGTCTTGCTCCTAAAGTGACAACTGCTTTTTTTTCTCCTTCTCTCTCTCTTTTTTCTCATTTGAGGGTTTTTCTCTAATTGGTGAAAGTTTAGGACCACACACACACTCACACACACACTCACACACACATAGGGCAGTTTAAAGCTGGGGAAATAATTGGCTGTGTGTGTGCCATGACTGCTGGATACATTTGTCAGGTGGTCTCTTCTTAAGCGCTCTCACTGCTGTTTCATTGGCTGCTCAGCCAGACGTCTGTTTTCATGCATCTGCCGTTGATGTTCCCGTCGCGGCCACATGGTGGCTCTAGAGGTCAAAGAATGCTCCTGCAGGAGGACGCGCGAATCATGCCCCCCCCCCCCTCACTCTGTCAGTCTGGGTGGCAATCTGATTTAACGCAAACACGCCTCCAAAATAAAACATAATGGGAGCGGATGGGATGATACAAGCAAGCAGCGCAGACAGAGGGGTGTGACTGACAGCTCGGGGAGAAGGACCGCGTGTTTCAGAGTTGCTGTTTCCTCTGTGCAGGTGTTGTGCTTAACAACTAGATTAATCCAAGTGATGCTGCTTCTTTCCGTTTGATCTGCAGGCAAAAATCTGCGGCTGTGATGCGTGAAGGCTCCTGTGGAGTTTGATTCATTTTGTCCCGACTGCTCGCATTTTCAGCAACAACATTCCTCCTTGAACACAAAGATCAGCTGGTGCATTCATGATCATCACTTCTTCTTCTTCTTCTTCTTTGTCTTTTAAAACACAGTTTGCTCCCTTAAAATAATGAACCAAGCTGAGCAGGAGATTTGACTTCAACAGACAACAAAAGGCAATTCAGCACAATGCTTGATTTTGTCTCTCATCCTTCTGTTCTTGTCATTTTTAAGAAAGTCACAGGCAAGGTGCTCTTTGTACTCGGAGCAGAGAAGAAGGATGTTTTCGTACAAAGTCAGGAAATTACTTTGTTTTTCCTAAAAACCAATTAACAGAAAATAAAAATAGTGAGTATTCTGGGGAAAACATAATTTGATAATTGTAATAATGTCGTGTTTACACGATAAAGTGCACGGCCATAATGGAAGTTAAAAGGAAGTTGGTGCAGAGAGACGACAGAGTTTTCCTTTTCAAAGTAAAAGCCTCTAACTCGTGCTCATTAATAAAGTATTGCTGTTTAGCCTTTAACTAAAGGATTGTGTCTCCTTGCCACCCCTCTGGCATGTCCATGCATCTCTGAGAAAACTAACAATAAAACACCAGCAACATGTTAATGTGGAACGTCTGAGATGTCTCTGACGCTGCCTTTCCTGCTTCCCTGCTTCTTTTGGCGGCGAAACTCCCTCATGGCCTTTCACTTTTTCCTGTTCGAATGCTCGAAGTCAATGTGAAACTCCAGTCGTTCCGTCTCACGGCTGCTCTGCCTCCAGCCGCAGTGCTATCGCATCTGGTTGGAGCCAAACATCTTGCTCTCCTTGGACCAAGAATCCAGTTTCCCTCAAACTGGAATTAACGCACCTGTCTTTCCCCATGAATTCAGTCACCTTTGGTGCTCACTGCTTAGGAACAAAAATCACACACGTCGCGCCTGAACCCCGCTCCTGTTTCCGCGCGCTGTGATCTCGCACCGCTTCATGTCCCTCCGTCCCGGCGTGGTAACGTAAGTTTGCGGGGCCTGTTCGGAAAAAGAACAGCAGCAAGGTCGAGCGAGCCCGAGAGCTGATGGATTCGTTTGCGTCGCCGCGCCAGTGACCTGATCATTAGCATATATCTGCTCCGGCCTTGATGTGGGTCTGTGAAACACTGATAATGTCTTGAGGATTGATGAGCCGCGTGGGGTCCCGTTACAGAGGAGAGGAGAGGGTGACGAGTGATCTTGGGGAGGGGGGGTGAAAGCGGAGCAGGTAGGAGATGAGAGGGTGGGGGAGAGGGGGGTGATTTAGAAATAAACAAAAATCTGTTGAGGGGAGGAGGAGGCGATACGCGCAAACGTTTTGACCTCGTTCTCGCCTCGTCCCTGCGCGCCGAGGGGCCTCCTGAAACTCTCCCGTGGGCTCCCACGCGGGCGTTCGCCGTGTCACCTCTACATCGACTTTGCCACTCAGTTGCTCCCCCTTCCCCTCCCCTCCTTCCCCTCCCTCCCCTCCCTCCCACACCCGACAGATCTGCTCGATACCTGCTCTTTCATTGCCGCGGACATGCTTGTCAGGTATTGACAGGAGGGAAAGACACGGCTTCTTTTTTTTTTACCTTTTTTTTTTTTTTTTGTGATAAATCGTACAGTGCTCCGGCTCGCCCGTGTCTGTCAGAATACATCAATCGCCTGGCTAACCCATCAGTTCAAGGTAGCTTGGTTTGTTGGCTGCCCAGCTTCTGTTGCCACCCCCTCCACCCCCCTCCACCCCACCCACTCACCTCCCTTTTTTTTCCGCCCGCCCGCCTGCAGGAATAAAGGCATTTAGCCATGCTTGAGAAGCCTTTTCATCTCAGCGTGTGCTGGGCTCTATTACACTCAGATGGCCATAACCGAATGCTTTAAAGGCAACATTGAGACATTAGATACACTGTTATTATGATGTGGGTATAGCTGCGAGCTGGCTGCTCGGCACATGAATCCAAAGCAGATGAGGGGTGAGCGCAGGCAGTGGCGCTCTCAGTGGGGGCTGATTGGGAAGCTATGAGCGGTGGGGCGGGGGGCTCACAGCTGGGGTGTGCCCCTTTGACGGCCACAGCTTGCTTGTTTAGGTGCGACTGACACCCTGGACATGCTGTAAAACTGCCTTTGACGCTGAGCAGGGAGGCACAGAACATACTACGTTAATGGGACGGGGATGTTGTTTCGTTGAAACGATCCAATCACAGTTTTCTTTCCCAAACTTTGGGAGTGAAACGATAAAATTGCAGTGAACATTCACATTCCAAGACGTGTCTTCACCAATAACCAGAGTTGATTTCTTCCACTTTGTTTCAGAAGTTATGTGCTGATTAAAACTGAAACTTTGGAGTTCGGCCCCCGTGTATAATCAAGATCTTGAGCACATCGTATCTAAAAGTGCAAAGCGCTCAAAGAAAAGCAGCCTGCAGTGGTCCATTAGCGGCGCCGGGAGCAGGTGCAGAACGTTTTGTGAGGAGGAGGAATTACAAAGTGGAGTTTATTCTGTGATATATGAATTCCAATATACACAACATGCAGACGTAAACATATTTTTCTTCAAGGTAAATCTTGTTTTTCAGAAAAAAAACAGTTTGTCTTCTTTCACCATCATGTACCGGAGGCTACGGGTGCCTCAGAGGGGCAAAGATGCTCGTCCTCTGTGCGTGACGCAGTAGTGACTGCGTTCACAGCGATGTCGTTACTCCTGAGCACATTGAGAAGCAACTGTCCAATCGCTGACACTCTGAGGGTCCAGTCTGTTGGTACCACAAAAGTTCAGCAAAAGCACTCGTTTTTTTTTATTGTCTGTAAAAACAATGTACTGTGTGCTTTGAGAGCGAGGATAAATAGCAAACACAGCACAAAAGCTGTTATCACCGATAATAGATTTCTGCTGGGACATATTCACAAGTCTTCCAGGTTCAACAAACAAACACACCAGCACATAAACTCAGGCACTTATCGACTTTTATTATACTCTTTAGAAATTAAGTGAATAAATTGACCTTCTCTCAGACGGCTTTTATTGCTCTGCAACTGGAAAAAAAAAAGAGTATTGAAGAGTGTCCGTGTTTTCTCAGGGAAAATGTCAGCTGTCCATTAATAAAGCAACAAACCACACAATGCAATCAGGCTGCTGATAGAAAAAGATGAATGTAACAAAGACCGCTATTGTGGCTCACAGAGTTGGGTGCATTTGCATTTTACTTTCATTTGTGTGTCTGCACCAGAATTATCCACAATGCAAACCAACAAGCAAGCATGAAAAGCACGAAGCATGCAAACATTCATTAGGTTAGTTAAACACAAGTTGACACTGTTCAGGATCTGTTGACAAGCTGAAGCCTTCAGTCACGATCGTCGCACTCTTTCTAGCTTCAACTTGTGATGCTTCCTGAAGGCTTATTTATGGTTTTGTTGTCCTAATCATGAGAATTAGTTGCGTCCTCCACCTGCTTCTCTCCTCCTCATGTCATAAAAAACAGGTGCTGTTTTAACTTGTATATCCAAATGAAGTTCAAGAGAATCTTTTCAGCCTAATGAAACTAATAAACCCACTTTTTTTGTCATTTGATTTTGACGAGTCCCCGTATTCCTTGCAGCTTAATGCCAGTTACAAGGTAACCGCTCCTCTTCAGCGACGGAGGGGAGGATGAAAAGGTGTTTGCATGCAGCGCGTCTTGCCGCTTCCTGATGAAGGCCAGATTGGCAACAGCTGAAACGCGCTGAAGTTGTTTTGAGTGTCCTTTTGAACAGGCCATGAAAGAAAAAGGCTTTTTTTTTAAAGCCTTTGCTTGAAGAGCACCTTGGACTCCGTTCTAATTCATTAAGTTCAGTCTGCAACACAACGAGAAAAAAAACAACAACAAATAAACCCGCTCCCCTAACCCAGCGGTGGCTCTCCATGCTGTCGTCTTTAAATAACACACATCACTCTCACAGGAGCATGTGGGCCGCGCTCATGCTTTACACCAGCCTGAGTTTACCTCATTTGCATCCGATACTTTGCTAAGACTTTAATTAGCGTGCAAACACACTGGCATCGCATGCATATGAAGGTGCGTGCATGAAGTTCAGGTGGGGGTTTTCAGCATGGGCAGTCTGAGAGCTTGGCAGTTTAAAAAAACCCCAAACAAACAGCGACAGCCTCCGCACAGGTCTCATATAGAGGCAATAAAGAGAAGAGACCACTGCACCTCCTGACCTCATTATGCCAGTGGAGGGAGCGGAGGGCTGCTCTTTGTTCTCTCTGCTGCCCGTGACCCTGCGCATCCCTCCTCCCTCTTTCTTTCTTTCTTTCTTTCTTTCTTTCTTTCTTTCTTTCTTTCTTTCGTACTCACTAACAAGCAGATAGAGAGCGCAGATTGCACCATGTTACAGCTCGGCAACAGCAAGTGGAATTAATTTTCAGAGTGCAGTAATTACAATGAGGGATTAAACGGGGGGTGGGGGGGACTTCATTGTGCTTGAAGTAGACTTTCATTTCTTACATTGTTACTTTGTTGCTTTAATTGTGACTATTGCCATTGTGAATTGGAGCTGCACTCATACTTCCTCTGCTATTGAGTTTTCTGCTCCGTTCTATTTTGTTCTTGATTTTTTCTTCAAATCAGCTGATAGAGGTTCTATTTGTTTGTGTGTGTGTGTGTGTGTGTGTGTGTGTGTGTGTGTGTGTGTGTGTGTGTGTGTGTGTGAGGGGGGGGGGGGGGGGGGGGGGCGGGTGTCGTGGTGGTGGCGGGGCTGAGACCCCCCCCCCCCCCCCCCCCCCATCCAGCAGCTGCTCCGGCCTCAGGAGAGCCCGAGACGGAGGAGTGAGGGAAATGAAAGTGGAGGGATGATAGCGGAGGGGCGCCCTCAGAGAGCCAGGGATCATTGATGGGGCTCTCTGGAGAAGAGAACAAACAAACTTTAAATCAGAAAGGATGAGAGAGGCCATGGCCTGCAGAAATGGAACCGTCGTCTGTGTGTGCGCGGCGTGTGCGCGGCGTGCGCGGTGTTTGCACACACTTTTGATTCTGTCGGCACAGCTCATTCAGCCGAGCATGAAAAGTTTTTCGGAGTCTGGGTAGAATCACGTCCATGAATGAAATCTGGGCTTATGGTACAGTATAAGCAAGGTTTTTCCAGGGCTGTAGCGCGGCTTAGAGGCGGCGATGTCGCCAGCAGGGTTTGCTGTGCTGGAGGAAACGGTGCCAGAGACTCTCGAGAGTCCACAACAAGCTTTGAGAGGGGAGATAAGGCAGCTGGAATCCATTCAGAAGCCATAAGCAAAGATTAGATCCACTAAACATCGTCGCCAGCACTCGTGGTCGGCACATTTTTCCTTTAGGTGGCCACAAGGAGCCCTCTCTCCTGTGGGACTCTTGGCTTTAATGTGCAGAGTAAAATGCAACATTAACACGGGCCCTAAACATTGACACACAGCGTGAGCCTCTTCACACATCATCCTCACAGCACTGCGACACTCAGTGCTACGTCACCTTTAAGCTGATCCACAGACGCGCTCCAAAAGACTTGAAGACAAAGAAAAAAGAAAGCATCACATGTTTTTTTTTTTATTTTCTTACGCTCGTTTTTAGCAGACTTTCTTTCAATTCAGGTAAAACAGTCAAACAACCACACCTCAAACCCTGA
>JAUESF010000070.1:3041743-3057442 GCA_032274765.1 Malacoctenus tetranemus | reverse complement strand
CACACACACACACACACACACACACACACACACACACACACACACACACACACACACACACACACACACACATGCTGCAGCTTATCCTCCCAGTTTGCTCTGCTGAGTGAGTTCAGGCGGTGCCTTTGTAAAGTATTAATGGGGAAACACTCCAATAGACGCATGGCTGAGTGCACATATTGTAATAGCGCGCTGGGGCTCACATCAAACAGACTTGGCTGGATTCATACAACAGGGGAGACGCAGCTGATCGGATAGATTTTGGTGTATCAAAGACTCATCTATTATTCTTTATCATGTGACTTGGATGACTTCAGATGAAAGGGCGAGAGGTGAAGGAAATCTCTTTGAACCTGGTGACTTTTTCAATTTCATTACATGTAATTCATTCTTTGTCAGTGGATGGGTGGTCCAGGCTATTGGCTGATCTGATGTCACCTTTTTTTTTTATGTCAGTATGTCCTAAAAAAATCATGTCAGAATAATGTAGAAGATGAATCAGAATATAACACTATCGGTTTGAAAAAAGAATGTCATTGAATTCCTTCAATGTGCAGCCTGTACTGATCTAAACCCTGACTGAGGCATCCCGAAGCACCTTTGTAAGGACCAACACAGACGTATCTGCATGTGGCTTAATGGCAGAGCAGGAGGTTGGTGGCTTGATGCCCCATCGCTCCAAGTCAGTGTTCTGTACTGACACTGGGCAGCACATTGATTCTGAAGTTGCTCACGTACGAACGTGTTGCACAGCAGTAGTCGCATCATAATGTGAGAGAGTGTGTGAGCCAAATGGATGGTGGCTGTAATCGCACTCAGCGTGAGACAGAGCGATGGATTGGAGCGCTTTAGAACAGAGAGGTTGAAGGAAACAGTTGAATAGTAGGTGCAAAACATGCATTTGTACATTGATGTTCTGCAATGTCGCTCTGAACATGAATGAATACAAACTAAAACACATAGAAAAAAAACAGAAAGTGGGCGAACCTTTGGGTCACTTTGGCGCAAACATGTTCCTGGTATTTATACTGCATGTGCGAGTATAGGGTTCACGGATACATATATTCATGAGTACACACATACTCATCTTATGTAAATTACTGCAGCCACATCGACTCATTCAGGTAAACACACCCACAACTCCACATATACTCGTACACATACAAGCACACATAAATACACACATTCAGAGTAGAGCCAAAAGGCAAAATTATTTGCAGAGCACAACTCACCAACCAGGCGATTCAAAAAGCTGTACAGAAACATACAATACATGAAATTTATCAATGAGAAAACAGATTTGTTTCGGAATAAAGCATTTGAAGGAAAATTCTAACTCGAGTCACTGAGAAGATACTTTTACTTTCTGTCAAAGCTTCAACAATAATGTATTCAATGTTGATTTCAATAAACTGACAGTATGTGTACACATACACGTACACACATATGTACACAGATGTGTGTAGGTAGAGCAGAACCGCCAAAGCGTTGCCATGGTGAAACGACATGATGTGATGAAGCAGCACGTATGAAGGCTGATTATGCTGATTCGGAGGAAGAAGCGCAGTCACTGGGTGCACAGGTTCAGACCTGCACTCCGAGACCCGAGCAGCACCTCAATCGTGACGCGGGCGAAGGGGGGAGCTGCAGTTTCAGCTTTGTCCACTTGATGTCACAAACATTACAACGACACTGTGAGCGGGTCACGCACAGTGAAGCTGAGCAGTGCAGCATGCTGCTGCTGCTGCTGCTGCTGCTGCTGCTGCTGCTGCTGCTGCTGCGGCTGCTTCACAGGCCTTCACTCACACGTGCAGTCAAGAACATGCTGCCAACCACAAGTGGCACAATGCTGAGTGACATTTATCAGGGTGCGAGCTGGATTGACGTGCTGTGATCAGCGGGAGGTGAGACGGAGCTGCGGGCGTCCTGGCGGCGCCAAGCCTCCACAGACCTTATTTGGAGAACCCCAGAGACGAGGGGGTGGGGGTGGGGGGGTACCCGGGGAATAAGCATCGCCTCAGTCCCTTGTGTTGCCTAATCACCTGCACCTTAAGCAAAGCAGCGTCTAGACGTTTGCCCTCAGCTGAGCGCTTGCTGAAAGTTGGCAAGAGAACTTAAAAGGGAGCCATTTTGAGTGCAGACTCCCATTGTAATGAGCTGAGAGTAAGTGTGATGAAATGTATGCCTGAGCTGTAAACCTTTTTAATTAGCATAGGCACCTTTTATGAATATAAATGTGGCCTCCTAATGAGAATGATGCAATTAGAGCAGGTTGGCTGAGAGCTGCTTTATGTGATTTACACATTATTCCTGGAAAAAAAAAGGTACAACTTCCTTCTATTTCAGGAGGTCGCTAGTGATTCATCTTTCATGCTGACTTCAAGTTGAATATTTGTGTCAAGATGTTGAAGGTGGTGATGAGTACCGATCATGTCACACGTGCGACATGTTGATTCTCAAGAACAAAGTGAGCTAGAGATTCTCATCCAGATCTTTTTCGATGTGTTTTTGCCCTTTTGCAAGTCAGCTTTGTAAGTGTGACTGTGTGAGAACGTCAGCATATTGTCTTGTACAAATATATTCAATTTTCTCTTCCTCGATGAAACTTTTCCACCGTTGGACCCTGGTGGAGCTGGAATCTGCTCTCAGGTCCTGCTGGATGAAGCTTCTCAGTCCAACAGCTGCTCTGCAGTCATGGAGCTGATCTTCTTTTTCAAATGCAGTAAATGCAGAAGCATCAAGTTTGCTTTCACCAAACTTTTATCAGATTGGGTCGAAAGAGACAAGCACACACACATGGATGTTAAATTCAGTCACCAGTTTGTGCAGTTCGACGGGGCTTTAGGGGGTTTCTGTGTGCCCTCCGTGGCTTCCTGGAGGTCTGAGGTCAGCACTGTGCAGTTGGCAGTCGACCAGGCTGCAGGAAGTTGCACCGCTTGGCAAAGAAAGCCGCTCAACCACTAAGCTGTGATGAAGCCATCGTGTGCTGTTCGAGCGCTTCGGTCCCTGTACGGGTAAATATGACACGGTGGGTGCGGAGAGAGTTTGGGAGGTCTGGCTCGTTTGAGCACAGCGCAGACAGCTGTTTCATTTGGTTCCGGCTCTTGAATAAGTTACACCTGTGAGCTGGGATGTTTTGTGACACAGTTGTGACAAATGTGGCTACTGTTGAGAGAAAGATTTGACTGATATGAAAACCTGAGCAAGGAACAAGAAGGAGCAAGAACAACAGCTGTTACAAGTAAAAAGGTACAAATACAGAGGAAATATGAAGCTGAAATATGAATAGGAAGCTTTCAGTCCACATTGCAAGTCCGATCCCCCAACTCACCCTGTCCACAAGGAAATGTCACACGTATTACTGGATTGCTCCCAGTGGTGCATGTGTGAGCACCTCGCATGGCAGCTCCCATCACAAGTGTCAGCATGAACGTGTGTGAACGTGTGCGTATGACTTCCAATGTAAAACACTGCGGGACGAATGAAAGTGGTGAAAACAGCGCGATATAAGGTGAATGGACGCCCGGTTTTGAACAGTGTCTACTCACTGCCTCTAGTTATCTACTATCACCATAGAGAGAAGGAAAATGTCCCCCCTCCTCCCCTTCCCCTCAGGTTGATGATCTCAGAGTTGACTGATGCGCAGTCCCTCTGTAATCTTCCCATCACTGACCTGTTCGACATCATCTGTGAACGCGGCCCGGCGTCCAAATTAGCGGTGACATCACAGGTCGTCCTCTGACCGCTTGTCCCTCTCTCTCTCCGCTTGACGGCCAGGCCGGACCGGCGTCTCCGCGGCCCCGCCCTCCGAGTAATTGCCTTAGATAAGGTGCAGAGAACACTGCCTCGGTAATGGCACTCAGAGGCCATGTCTGCTGGCTCCGTATAACACTCTGGCAGTGCAAAGCGCTGTTGTCGACGCCATAATGGCCACATTAATGAGCATTACACAGCCATTGGTTTTTAGAAGCGCTTGCGGCCACAGCGCTCATGCATCATAACTGTGGGTTGAACATTACACTCCGTGATGGCTGGGAGACAGTTTTTCTTCCCTCTTCCCGGCTCTCCTTCAGTTCGTTCTCTCTGTTTAATCTGCTCGTTCACTGCGAGGTTCACAGACACTCCTCCTCAAACGCTCCGTTTTCCTTCAACTCGTCTTCCAGTTTCCTCTCGTCACACATATCCTCATTACAAAGAGGTTTTCTTGTGAACACCTTTTTTTGTTGCTTCCTCTTTCCTCGATCTTCTCCGTTTCCCTCCCTCCATCTCTACCCACGGTGTTTTCCTCCAACACGGTGTTGAGAGGATTTGTCCATGTATCTTTGCATTATGCAGTTGAAAGCCTCCCTCCCTCAAAGTACCAGGCCACATCTTCTTCCTTTTGTTGGAAGCAGCAGTCGCCAGAGATCACTTTTTTTTTCATTCTCAACGCCATCGTTCGAGCTGCTTAATGAAGTTTCCTCCCCTCTGCAGACAGGAGGATGGTGGGATGATGAGCTTGGAGGGAGGAGAATTGAGTTATTCTCAGCTGTCAAGCTGTCTTCTGTCTAGACTGTGGGTCAGATGAGCCTGAAGATTTCAGTGTCAGCTGCTGAGACGCGGGGAAACTTCGGGTTTTAACTCCGGGCTTAACTGTAGATCAGGCCAAGTTATATACATGCAACGCCGTCCAAGACTCCGACACAATCTGGCCACAGAAACTTCCAAGCAACTCGAAAGAGTTGCTTCGCTGTGGAGCGCGGAAGTAGCCCCGCACCAAGTCACTGTCAGGCCTGAGGACGCTGTCCGTGGTGCTGAAAGTACAATCAGCACCATGGACAGCGATACTACACCATTAAAGGTGGTGTTGCCTTTTCTGTGGCGTCTCCTGTCTGGTTGTGTGTCTCACCTTTTGCTCTGCTCTCCTCACTCTGCCCCCCCCCCTTCCTGCTCCAGCCTCCATCGTGGCCCAGAAGTGGTGGTGCCAGATGCAGCCGTGCATGGACGGAGAGGAGTGTAAGGTCCTGCCTGACCTCACGGGCTGGTCCTGCAGCACCGGCAACAAAGTCAAAACTACCAAGGTGAGAGAGAGAGAGAGAGAGAGAGAGAGAGAGCGAAAGAGAGAGAGAGCGAGAGAGAGAGAGAGAGAGACGGCTGCCACTGCCAGTACAACGTGTCGGTGTCTTCGTCACAGGATTTTCCTTCAGTCGGGGCCTTGAAACTTTAAGCGCGATAACAATTTCTGTTTTCCACACTGTGCATGTCTGCGTACGAAATCAAACGCCTCAGAAGGGCTTAACAAACAAATTAGAGATAATCTTGTCAACAAAGGTTGTTTGGATTTAGATTTAATCGCCAATTTCAAACATCAATAAAAATTACAAAGAAAATTGAGAGCTAATCAACAAACTCCCGTGTGCTCCCCCTCTCCTTTTTTTCCCCTCCATGAAGCAGCTGTAAATACCCTCTTCAGGGGGGACGAGGGGGGGGAGAGGGGGAAACACAAGACCTTTGTACGCACTGTAGCCCACAACAACCATGGCATGATGCCGTGTAAGCCGACACTATTCATAGAACATAAATTGATTTAAATGAGGGTCCTTCATGGCCCCTTTGTAAACTGTTGAGGTGTGAAAGTTAATTTGCGGGACAGACGACTGGCGTGTGTGTGTGTGTGTAGTGTGTGTGTGTGCCAGGGTGCATGCGGTGGGACGGAGCAGGTGCGGTTTATTTACAGGTGAAATATAAAAAGAGAAACAGTTGGAAGGGAAAAGCGGCGCGGGCGCCGTAAGAATAATTGCTCAAGAGATGGCGTAACAGCACAACATCTGTCGCATTCATTAGAATGCATTATGGCTGGGGCCTTCCGCTGAGGCTTTACAATTAAGAGTCATAATTAAATTGGTGAGTGGGGTAGACTGAGCAACAGAGGCACTGCTGGGCTCAGTCACAGGCAGTGGAATTAATGACCCTGGGCCTAACACCAACTCAGGGACTGATAGGTGCAATTATCCTCATCCTGTTGCACGCTGCCACCCCCCCCCTTCTTTCCTTCCCCCTCTGCATGTTTTTTGTCCCCTCCCACCACCGGTGAATCAGCTGACCGCATCGCTGGACATTAATTGTGCATTTTTTAAAGTGCTTCGGGGACCGGCGAGCGGTTACCGGGAGACGTCATTGAAGATGGGCCGCGGCGAGACGTCGACTTCCCCTGGCAACCGGCTTGCTCGCTCTCTCCTGCCCATGACCTCCTTTCACCACCTCGGCGCGCTATTCACCGCCGCGGTCCGTGTCTGTCCATCTTCCTTTCACTCCCACGCAGCGTAGGCACGCCGCAGAAAGGATCCATAGATTGCCTGGACACTGCACTGAACGCCCATATTTACGTACTGTGTGCGTTAGCGCCTTTATCGTAACTCGCGGCATTTTGTCACACTGAAGGAGGAAAAGTGGAGTTTTTAATTTTTAATCTGCTCGTTGGGAAAGCATGCTGAGGTTGGGTTTTGCTTGATAGAAAACAAAGTCATTACATCTTCACTTATGCACCTTGAGCTAACTCCCGAGTGTAAACAAACCATTACAGCTCCAAGACAAGCAGCGGGAACACTCCTCGCCCTCGCAATCAGCCGAGCAGCTTCGTCGCAAACGACCGTTTTTCCTTCCGAAGGAAATGAAAAAAAAAAGAGCCAGAGGGAAAATTAACAAGAAGCCTGTTTGATTTTCGAATATTTCCTCTCTGACCTTTGCCCCGATGGGAGCGCTCATCCAGCCAGTTTGCGGACTCGCTTCATGTAATGACACGTTCTCCCCCCACGCGACGCTGATTCCCTGCTCCTGTGTGTGCCATTGTTTCTCTCTTTCTTTGTAGGTCACGCGATAGCAAGAGAGCCACCGAGTCAGGAGGAAACCTGAAACTGTCCGCGCGGGGGGAAAAGGATGGATGACTCACGGATTCACTGTGCGACGGGAAGGAATATCAAGGAAAGGACCGTTGTCAGGATATCCATCATGAAACAATGGGATACAATGTACTCATCACAAACTTTGTCCGCTCGGGCGCGAGGAGCCGCACATACAGCACAAAACGCTGTGCTGGTTACCGAGACCAACGGACTGCGATCGATCAGGGTGCGTCTGGACAGAAAGGGGACTCTTATTTTCCAGGTTTAAAAAAAAAAAACAAAAGAGTTTCAGATTAAGCATTTTAAAGTATATATTTAAACAAAGCATTTGTGACGGAGTGGGAGACGTGGAGATGAAGCGGGGCGACTGATGAAGGGGGAGAAGGATCGGGGACCGTGGAGCTGAGAAACCGGCAGCGCCGACGCCAGACGATGGAAGCAGATAGAAGCTCATAATTAGCAAATAGCAAATTAGCATCAAATTGCTCTTGTGGGTCAAGTCACAACCATGAAGACTGTTTTGCGGGAGTCATTTTGCACTTCCTAATTGGGGAATTCAAGTAGGATCATAACAACATATTAAAAATTCATGTAAGATATTTGCACTAGTTGAGAAACCATCGGGGAATGTTTTGTTTTTCTAGATATTCTTCCATGTTTCGCTGTTGGATGTCACATGAAACCCAAGGTGAGCATTTTGTAACATGTCCAACATTTTTGGCGTAGATAAATATGTATGTCACAGGCCCACTAATTCTGAGTAGGTGCGGGGTTAGGAAAGGGGCCCAGGCTGCTGAGCTCTGCTTTACATACGGCTTGGTACAAATATGAACTTGCAAAGTGTGATTCATCTGTCTTCTTTTAGCCCGGAGACATTTCCCAAGCTCAGCCTTCACAGTTATATATCTTTGATCTATTATATTCAGTCTGTGACATCTCTTATGTTAACTGTTAAAAGGAGGCCCATAAATGTTGAAACAAGGAGTTGTCTGGATGTTGTTGGTTTTTTTCTCTCTTGATTTGGGATGTTTCCCATCATCTCACCCCCCCCTCCCCCCGTCTCTTTACTATGATCCTTTCTAAAAGTGCTTTAAAAACAAAACACACGACAGATTTCTCAGCTACTCTTACTTGATCGGTAGCGTCAAAACTCAGCAGTTTGTCTGAGAAACCTTGTTCAGCCTGTGACCTCTCCAACATCCTCTTGGGCCGGTTTTGGGCCCCGCGGGCTGCACGTTTGACAACCCCCCCCCCACCACCACCTCCCTCCCTTCACCAGATGTGTGTTTTTGTCTCCACGCCAGCTGTAATTATCCTCCGATTTCAAGCGCGGCTCCAGTGAGACATGCTGAAATAGTTGCCACAGACGATGGCAATTCAACCCCTCAGCAAAAAACATGCTTTTTCATGGGGGGGGGGGGGATCAATTACCGAGTGCAGCAGCCGCCCCAGACACCCATCGCGCATCTTTTCATTATCTCCGTCCACTCTCCCCGCACTTTTTTTTCTCCCTCGCAAGCTTTCACTCCCGTCTCTCACTTTTTTTGGGGGCGGGGGGGCAAACCGCCTGTCTGGAAACATGGCATCTCATTTTATTTGCAGTTTGATCACACACACAACTTTTGGCTTTTATGTTGTCCAAATCAAATTCCCTCCTCACATCCAAATACGAGCTTTTTTTTTTCCCAGTCTGCCTCTCTGATATGTGAATATGTCGGGTCAGTGTGCCCAGGGGTTATCCTGCTCGGGGGCCGCTCCTCTGTGAGCCAGAGAGCCTCGGCTCCCTCAGACATGCCGCCTTGGTGAGCTGTGATAAATCTGCAGGAGCTGAGCCGTCGACTCGCCCGGCGCCGACGCTGAGCTCTGAGCCTGGCGGGAGCTTTGGGGACAGCGGGGGCTACCAGTGGCAGGCAGCTCCAACTCTCTCATTACTGAGAGGCCTGGATCGCATGGGGAGGGGGGGGGGCTCCTCTCGGGACCGCTGACACGGAATATTTTTAGGCTTGTGGCGCAGCGCTGCGGCGAGGCCGGTCACACCGCGCTGCCCGCTTTTTTTCCGGGAGCGGGGACGATGGTCCGTTTTAAGGCGGAGAGCGCGGCGATGGTCGGTCGCGTCCAAGCAACGCGCCGGCTCTCACGTGGGCTCCCCGTTTTTGAACTTTGATCGATCCCACGTTGGCTCGACCCGCAAACGTGTGCGAATCTCCACAGGAAGTTACACTTCTTAATTATGGATACCGCGAGACACAAAAAAGTCTCTGAAATATCAAACTATACTTCCCTCAGCCCTCTCTCTCTCGCTCTCTCTCTCTCTGTCTCTCTCTCTCTGTTTCTCCCCCCCTGGAGATTTCATGTTCTGTAGATGAGCCCGGCGCCTTGCTCCCTCCATCCTCTTCGGCTCTCTGCAGCAGAATCAATATTTGAGGACTATTTGCACGGCGCTGCTCCCTGGTGGCTGGGGTTTGACGCTGCAGCTCCACCCCTCCGGTTTCCAGCCCGTTTAGAAAAAAAAAGAAACCCAGCCAGCGGTGGATTCGCACTCCATCCCAGGTCATCGATATTTAACGCATCTCTGCAGAGTGCGGCGCGTTGCCTCTGCTGCGTAGGCTAGGCTGACCGGCCCCTGCAGCCCAGCCGACGCACACTCCTCCGTCTTTTTTTTTTTTTTTACCAATTTATACGAAGGAAGGCGACTGAACTTGCCGGGAGGGCCTCAAGGTATCTTGAAGGAATTCCTATTACCATATTCACCTTCAGTAAGAAGTTACGTAGCATGCAAATGAAGCAGGAATCGGCGCTCGAGACAACGTGCGCGTCTGGCTTTCCAACAGCCTTGTTAAGAAAGCCGGCTTCAAACACAACAAAAAACTCCCCCGTCCACCGTTGGAGTCACACTTACAGTCTGCATTATCCAGTGTGAAAAAATAATCTTGCCTTTCACTGGGAGGGGGATGTGTCTGTAGCGTGTGTGTGTGTGAGTAGGGGTCTAACCTCAAACGCCCCATCGAGACGAGGTACTTTCATCTCTGCGGGTTTGCAACTGGTGGGACCCGGAGGGCAGAATCCACAGAGGCAAACAAGCCGCATGGAGGAAATGACTGCAGAATGGGAGACTAATGAGAGGCAGGTTGAGTGAGAATGGAAAACAGATGAATGATGAGCCTCCCAGTAGAGAGAGAGAGAGGGAGAAAAAAAAAAGCAGAGATAAAAAGGTATCGCTATACTGTTGGAGAGAGACGGGGACGGTGTGGAGTGCTTTAAATATGTCTTTGTTTATGTGCTGAGCCCGTGTGGTTCCCGGGGGGACACTTGCATCGTCAAACCAAACGCTTCCCATAGTCCATCATCGCGCTCGATGGCAATTCGCACAATCAGTACCGAGAGAGGGGAGAAATAAAAGCCGCGGAACACCGTTGTCTTGGCTCACGCGTCATCTTTTTTTGTCAAGTCCAATTTGTATTAGCCTCCAGCCATATCTGGGAAATATGGGGTGCGGGATTCGTGTTCGGCGAGAATGGTAATCTTCAGATGAAGTGAGTCTGTCAGAGGCAGAGAGACAGAGAGAGATGTGTGACAACTGCAGTCAGCGCCAGGAGAGGAAGGCTTGTGCCGCGCCGACTCCCGCTGTCTGAAAGCGACACTGATTCAATACAAGTTAGACGCAGATTTGCTGATGAAGACGCTCTGATTGGGGGGGTGAGGGGGGAGGAGGCATATCACGGGGGATGGGAGTCGTGTCGGGGGGGGCGGGGGCTGCCGCTGTCACCGCGGAGGGTGCGAATCAGCCCGCGCCCCCGGAACGTCTCCTTCAAGAGATCAAATCGGCCCTCTCAGAAGTGCTCACAAGAGCTCCCGCAAATATATTATTCATACACGTGGAGTCGCGTTCGGCCCTTTTATCGTCACTTAGCTCACTGGAGAACACAATGCAGCGAGCGCCCTTCGTTCAGCATTACGGCGCGTTGCGTTACAACAGTGCGCCCTAGTCACATGGCTTCCTTTTTTTTTTTCTTTATTGGCTTCCGCAGCTGGTTAGCTGTCAGGTGATGTCGTGGGGGATTAATTGCATTAGCTCCACTCTCTTACCCAGCATAGAATATGTGACAAAAACACCCCCATTAAAATTCAATGAAACCAAGCAAAAAAGAAAAAAAAAAAAGCAAAGAAGAAGCCTGACAAACAATCAAAAATGTCTTTAATATTCATTTTGCGGCAGGGCCTGCGACGGGCCGATATTGACGGCGGAGTGAAACGGGGCGGATTCATTAACATCTCCCGCCTGTCTGCTCGGCTCTCGCTGAGCCGTCCCTCGCCGCATCGTCAAACCCGGTTATCTCCGCGAAGCAATTAGCCACTGGAGGCTCCATTGACCTGAGCCTTTTGTTAGACTAACGGGTGTACATTAGCATGGCCGTAGCCTGCCGGTCTTGGCAATGCATGTGCCGTCGCCAATGTGAGCGGCGCTGATAAAGAAGGGCGGGGGGGGGGGGGGGGGGGGGGGCCCCCCCCCCCCCCCCCCCCCCCCCCCCCCCCCCCCCCCCCCCCCCCCCCCCCCCCCCGCCCCTGCGGGGTGCGTTAGCACGCGTGTGCATGTGAGTGTGTGTTTGGGGAGGCTCGGCGAGCATTATTAACATATTAACTGGCCGCTGCCGTCGTCCTATTTGCATCCAGCACCTTTCCGCCCTTCCCTGCGTGGACGTCACATTTGGAAGGTGCGAATAACTAAACCTCTCAAACACAATTGTTATCCGCGGGTAGATTCAATTTCATGCGCCTTTTTGCTATGAGACACGCAGGGTTCACAAGGTTCATGTGTGGCGCCCACCGATAATATAGCTGCTAAGAGACTGCGGTGAGACTCATTCCAACACGCAGCAACTCCATTGTGTGTGGCAAGAATGAGCGTGCATGTGACTGTAGTGACGGGTTTAGTTTCTCCACATGATGCTCTAAGGTCGCGCATGCAACAACGTGTGTTCCCGTGTTTGCAGGGGGGAGGGGGGATGCAGAGCATGCTGTCTCAGCCGAACATGTAACTATAGAAATCACAATGCTTGCACACGGCAGGTGGCGCTTAGTTGGCAAATATGGGATGGCAACAATGCTATTTAAAGCCTATTTGTAATTTCTCGAAAAAAAAAACCCCAACCTGTCAAAATGAATGACTGTCGAGCATATAGGGAGCACTCTGACATGTGACCGTGGAACAGAACATCGGGTTCACATCACGATGATGCATAAAAAATGAATCCGACTGTCGGATAAACAGCCAGCGTGCGCGCTCGGAAATCGCCGAGGGTTGCAGTGTTCACACCGACAGTGACGACAAAAAAAACAGAAGCTAAATATGCATGCATTATTCATAATTAATTATTCAAATGCGCTACTCCCTCCTTATTTACCAGATTAATGGTTTGTTTTCCCGAGAATCGTCGGCTGTCTGCTGCGTCGGGGTGGAGACGCGGTGTCCTCGTAAATTTCCCTGGCAGGTGAGGTACGCAGAGAGTGATGAGACAGAACAAGGGAGGATCAAACGCACAGAAACCATTAGTTCCGCCGAGTCGGTGGTGATTCTGTGGTCCTCGCTCCAGCTTTTTTTTCTTTTTTTTATGTCTTTTTATTACGACTTCAGATTCATTGCATTGCAGAGCTCGGTGAGTTCTCACACGCCGGAGCTCTCGCGAAAACAATAAAAGTCCAACTCCCCTCCCATCTGCTGGCTGTTCTGTTGCGAGTCTGTAAGTTTCCCTTCATTTATCTTTACACAAAGTAGAAGCGATACTGCAGATTTGTGTGTAAATCTCAAGGGTCTAAGGAATTGTCCCCTTTTTTTTTAAATGGCTGTCAAACTCCTTGCAGTTCAGGGTCCCACATGCAGCTTAATGCAGCGACATGAAGGATCTGAAATGGGCCAGATCACAACCTCGTGAAAGTGAAAGAAGACAGAAGTGAGTTTGAATCTTCGGCCTTGTCTATGCAAATAAAAAAAAATACAATTTGAAAAGCAGCATAGGTGCAAAACTTCAAACAGCAGTTAGCGCAGTCGTCCCTCGGGCCCAACTGGACCGTCTGGCAGACCGGTTTCAGGCCGCAGGCCCATTATTCCAGGTCTTGGGTCAGCATTGAGAGGTCAGGTTCAAACAGGGGTCAGGGCTGAATCTGTGGGGAACTGGCTGCTGCCCACGCCGGGACCTCCGGGAGCTCCAGGTTCAAAATGGGTCACGGTTGTGCTAATTTCATCAAGTGTGAATTTGTTTGTAATTTCCTGTCCCCTTGAGTTCAGTGTTTTCAGGCCTTGATCCGCGGGACCCTCTGTTCATCGGATGTCTCGGCAATTTGGCGCAAACGGGCGAGTTGCGAAGCTCTGCACAAGCCTGTTGACAAAGTGGTTCATATTAAAAAGGAGTAAAGAAAGACCTCCAACACCTTGCAGAACACAAACACAGATGCTTAATCAAAAGGTTGCTTTAACCATTAAACTAATATTGAAAAAAAAATCCTGAAGCAAAATCTTGTTTTGAATAAAACATTATTGAACACACAGGATTACTAAAGTTCTGACAAATAGTTTGTTCCAGCTGCAGTCATCTGCAACACTCACGGCTTCCCCCATTTAACAGCTGTACACTTGTCGCTTTCTGTGTTCGCTTCATGAAGGATTGTGAGAATTCAGGTTGCTGATTTAAATCGCCTGGTTTGACACACGCAGGTTCGTACTTTACAAATAGCTGTTTTTGAGCATCTCGATCTCCAGCAGCAGGACTGGTGAAGTCCTCAGTAGAATAGGATTGTCTGAGAGATTTGTTGGAAAACGAATCGACAAGCTGTAAAAAACAATAGATGTTCAAAGTTCACAGCTCTATCTACCAGGAATTGCTTATTTTAAATAGCTGCATGCACTGAAAACTCTCCTAAAAGAGAGATAAATTCCAGTGCGTGAACTTCTGTTGACATATAAGCTGTGGGCTTGAGAGGAGGTGGAATTTGGTGTATTTTGTGTTGTTGAAAACACGCTTTTTAGAATTGATGCTCGCGTTCTCCGATCACCGGCCCATCCTCCTGCCGCCGCTGCGCGGCGAGCACCATCCGGACACATATTTTCAGAGGGCCCCCTGAGCGTGGCGTCACATCTGCCTGGGCCTGGCAGCCAGATGCCGTGCCCTCAGCCAGCCAGACCGCGGCCCGCACGACAAGCTCCACGGGCAGCCACTGCCGTCTCTGGCCCTCCGAAGCTCGGGGCTCTCTGCCTCCACGCCCGCCCCCGTGCCAGCCTGACAGATGCCCTGTCACCGCAGATGTGATTGGTGTGGGAGTGGTGAAAGGTGGGTGAGTGTATGTGTGTGTCGGAGGGGGGGGAGGGGGTTATGGCAGAAGAGCTCTAAATCACTGTGTAATCAACGTGTGTGGTTGGGAGGTGATGGGGGCTCAGCGGGCACGCAAACATTTACAATTGGCCAGGCAGCCCTTGTAAACAGGAGTGGTTGTACAAAAGAGGCAGGTTGAATAATTGATAGGATGTAAGAGGATCTGGCTTTGGGGGATTTTGGAGCATTGATTCTGGCTGAGAGGGAGCGAGCAGGGGGAGAAAGCGAAAGGCTTTCCTGGTGCCAACCTATATAAATGCCCCCCCCCCCCGCCCCCCTCCTCTCACCTCCCCCCAGCCCTCACCTCGCCCAGCCGCTGATGAGCCGAGGGCTGCCAGGTAGAGTTTTTCCTGCCTGCCTCTTTCCTTTTTTTCCTTTTGTGCAGAGCTTCAGTGTGTGGGTGAGCCATCACGCCAATGCCTGACAACAGCATCGCCAGGAAGAAACTAATACAGCAGATGGCTGCAGAGAGCAGGAGTGAATGAAAGACATCGAGGAACAAAAAAGGGTCAAATGAGAGAGATACTGTTGAGATTAGAAGAAGAGACACAGAGAGACGAAACTGGGGCTGATGTAAAGGTGACTTTGGGACCCCGAAGGGTCAACGGCTACAGATCTCTGAGTGGTTTGGTGGTTTGATTCTCTAACTCACCTTTTCAATGTGCTGACTGCTGGCAAAACACTGAATCTCAAGCGTATGAGTCAAATAGATGGTGGATGTAAAGGAACCCAGATTGCACCTGCACATGTTTACCATAGAAAAGCAGCAGAACATCAAGGTCAAAACTTGACAAATTTTTCTGGCTCAAAAAACAGCGATGTCATCTCAAAGCCAGAGGGTCTTGAGTCCCTGTCCAGGCTGGTGGTCCCATCTGTGTGGACTTTGCCTGAAGTTTCTGTGCGCACTCTGGTTTCCTTCAAAAGTCCAAAAAACATACACTTGATACACTGTTCATGGGTGTGTGTGTGTGTGAATATGTTCATATGTGTGTGTGTGATGAAGCAGCAACCAGTTCAGACTGGGAACGGCAGCAACACGCGCAGGCCTTAGATGGAAAAGTGGAGGAGACGAATGGATTAAGGAGATGAATTGAGGAGGAGCAAAGGAGGCGGGAGAGGAGCAACACTGTCAGTGCAAAACATTTGACTCCGCTCGCCTCCGGCACAGGCTGTCAGAACTCAGGTGATTCAGGTGGAAGAGATCTTCGCTCCACTCACCTCCATGAAAGTCGTTAATAATCCCGCACTGATGCGCGCCGAAACATACGAACATGCACCGCTCACTGCGCTTCACCCTTTCATCCCACGAGCTGCCGGTTCACACAATGAGCTGATGTAAATACAGTCGCCAGCTCTGGTTTCATGTCTTGTTCTTAGTCTCTCTCTCAAACACACACACACACACACACACACACACACACACACACACACACACACACACACACACACACACA
>JAUESF010000070.1:3010575-3028139 GCA_032274765.1 Malacoctenus tetranemus | reverse complement strand
TTAATGCCAGCAGAGATACTGGCTGAATTATTCTTGGCTGTATTCTCACCCCCCTTGTTCCGAGGCGCCTTTTTGTCGGATGTTTATTAGCTTATATACACGCCATGCTTCTCTTCAAAACTAAGAATGAAGCTTGGGATGCATCTCAGCACGTGTTTACACACACACACACACACACACACACACACACACACACACACACACACACACACAGAGTTCAGTTTTTCTTCCCCTTGTATCACCATGCTGTTAATATCTCACCATATGTTCATCTGGAAGTAGTAATGCCACTGAGGAGTACGATCTCATTTCTGATTCACTCGCGGTTCCAGGAATGATCTGCATCCTGTTGCTGTTTAGCTACATATTTATCTGAGCTATTTTTAGCTCGCTTTCACGTTCTGTTTAATGTTTCCAAGCGTTTATATTGTTTTTTTTGTCTGTCTCACTCTGTCAAACAGGACAGTGCCTCATGGTGTATCGCCTGGACAACGTGGAAGCGATCCAGCAACAACTGATTAAAAAAAGTAATGAACATGAGGAACCATTTGGTGGAGTTTCCTGACTAATAACAGTCATCTGGATGCTGCTTTGCTCCGGCTTTGACTGTCAAATTCGCAAGCTTTTTTTGGATGACTCAGGCAGGTTATTAGGCTGCGCAGATGCACACACGCACAGTGATGTGCAAACTGCATAAAGATAAGTACTAGAATAAAGTAACCGATTACTTCTTTACAAGGAGGCAGAGTTACTAACTCGCTGCTGTAAATCTAATAGTAATTTAAAGTTAATGCTTTCATCAGTGGCAAATGTTATGACTTTCAAGCAAAATTGTGTAATTGTGACAATGTTATTGATTCTGTAACAGGAGCTGTGTAACTGTATTGAATTACTCGCTTGTTGTGGCCAAAACTACAAACTTTAACGCAGGATTTTACTACCTCTTGTCGCCCACGCTGCTCACACCAGATTAAGAGCATTGGCATGTTTTCCTGAGAAGAACTGGAGTTATTGATAACTGCCAGTGAGAAAAACAACTGCTCCGGCGTTGGGAGGAGATTGAATTATTAACAATTCCTCTCTTGATTTAGGATCCTGTTTGTATCCTGCTACACGTCTCTCTGCGCGCAGACGTGCGGCGTTCTGAGGAGCTCCGTGTTATTATTGAAGTAGCTGTACACTTGCTTATTGCAAATACTCAGCCTGGCAGATCATAGTGGCTCTTTTGTTTTGATGCTCCGACATGAGCCCGCTTTATTAAGCGGGGAGCAATCATTTTGTTCCGAGAGGATGTTATCTCAGCAGGAGCCTCTCGTGGGTAACCTCTGAGTTGCGGCACCGTTGCTTCTAATCCACACGAGCGGCGAATGCTCAATATTTCAATCAAGGACGCGCCTTTGTCAGATTTATTTAAATCACAGCTAGTGTCTCCAAGGCTTCCCGCAGACCGTGGTTGGACCTGGAAAGCTTGAATCGCAACTCCCTCACCGAAGCTTCCGGGGGAAACTTTGAAGTCGCTGGAAAGCGTGGAGACCGCGGAGTGAAAAACAGACGCGATCCCGGGCTGAGCGAGGATGACAAACAATTCAGGAAGACTTCGCAGCAGGACGGCATCGAACTTTACATCGCAAACTATACGCCAGAAGTTCTTTCAAAATAAACAGCGTGGTGATAAACGATCTGGCAGACGACGTGGCCAGTTGGACGCGTCGGTGTAAGGTGGCAGCTGCAGCTGCTGCCTGGAGAAGGAGCTGGGGGCTGGCAAAGAGTGCCACCTTAAGCAGCCGTAACCTCCGAGTCAGCGACAGCATCTGCATCCCATCCCTGAGCAGTGGCCCAGGTGTCTGACACCAAGGCGAGACGGGGGGGAAGATCGACAGCGCATAGACACACCGGCGTGTGTGCACACAGTGACGGTATAGACGCCCGCTGTCACGGCAGGTCCAGACCGGTGCTCCGGCTTGAATTACGGCCCCCGCAAATCATAGGGAGCCATAACTCAGAGACACGCAGCTCCAACTCGGCGCTGCACTAAAAGAAGCAGCAGTCATTACTTACTGTACGTCGACCTTTCGCAGCCTGCCAGAGAACACCTCGCGCATCGCCGCGGGAGCCGGCTGGATGCGCGCTGGACTGCGGCTCGATCCGACCGTCCGTCTGCCAGTCCGTCTGCCTGGCAGACAGGTATATTGACTCTCATTCATAAGACATGCCTCGGCGTTTGCTCGGGGTAAATGTTAGAGCTATGACTATGCTTGACTGATGCTGTAGATCTCCCTCAAACTCAAGTAAATAGTCCCCCCCCCTCACGAGTAGCGCTGGCTGGGTAGCTGCTGGCTGTCAGCGGGGCGCTCACACCTCTATTACAACTGGCAGGGCACGACACAACTCAGCCAGCCAGCCTGACTGCTGTTTACACCTACTCACATCCTGCACACTGTATTTCTGACAGCTTGGCCTGTTCCACCTCCAGCTCCATCCATTGATTGGGGGAAAATATGTTTACAGACTTACAGTATGTTTCATTATGTCAGGTGAATACGGTTAACTAGACACGAATATATATGTGTTTTTTGTTTATTACTCCTTGTTTTTCCGAGCTCAGCCGACACCCTTCAAGGCTGCGGCTAAATTAGCCAGAGACAAATACATTTCCAAGGAAAGTGTAAAACAGGCCAGAGTTCAGCCAGTAACTACTCAAACCACTGCTGCGTCTGCCCGGGTAGAACTCGACTATAATTTATCCTCGTATTCGTTGTTCGCACTCCTCTGACAACATTGTTCCTGGAAGTTTCCACCACCTAGGTACGGGACCTGGATAAGAAAAGAAGAAGAGGTATGATTGACAGAACCTACAAGACATAGTCAGGCTTTGTGCTGACGATTAGGTTTTTCCCCGTCAGCTTAACTGCCAGAATATGCAAAGACTCTTGTCGACACGGTCTTACAAGTGAATCACAAAGAAGTGCAGCAATGTGTGGAACTCATTCGCTCGTGTAGGTGCATTTCACATTTTCCAGTGGAGCTTTCTTAACTGTTGGTGTAGTATAGCATGGAGTACAACATGGCATGGCATAGGGTAATGTTGTATTTTGTGGTTGTTGAATATAGTATTGTGTTATTTTTGTCACCAAAGAGAAGGTTCGTGGTTAGTAGTCTCACCTCGTCGCTGGAAGTTTCAGTGTGTGTGCCGTGACGGACAGGTGACCAGTCCAGGGTGTTCCCTGCCCCCACCATTTGTCGGCTGGGACTGGCTGCAACACCTGAATCTCAGGGCAGCTGTTTGTCTCTTCAGAAGACAAAGCATGTTTCTCTCATAATAGGGCATTTCCTCCTATAAATGCCTTGAAATGTGCCTCCACGCTGAGGTTTGTCTTGGTATACAAACAGAAGTAAACATACAGATTACTGTCAACGATACAGTCTGCTCCTAACACCTCAATCTGTTCAAATTCCCCATGTGCTTGACGAGCTCCCCGAGGCAGCAGAGTCCCCTGGGAATCGGTTCTAATGGCTGTTGGCTCCTCTTCATTCTGGGGCTGCTCCCACTGCAGCCCCTCAGGGGACACGGAGCCCCCCAGACCTCAGGCCCAGGCCTGCCCCTGACCCTGTCAAGCCCTCCCACCTGGGAGAGGAAACAGAAGGACGGGCTGTGGTCTTGTCTGGCAAGAATAGGAGCATCCTATTGCAGCCATACTTTGTGCTAGTGCATTCGTGTTTCATTTTAAATACAACCCAACTGAGTCATGCACATAAGTACATGCAATCACACTGACAGTCGATGTCAGTGACCTTGCATGAATATCACACAGTAACAGGGGACACGTTCAGTGTGCAATGTATGGCAGCACCCAGTGCTCCGACTTCATATATTACTCCAATGATGCAAATCATTAAATTCAGATTTGCTGTCTGTCAGTGAGCGGCGGTGGTGTGATTTAAAATCCACCGTCGTTCATTTTCTCGAAAATTGAACGCAGAGTCGCCGGGGACTTTGTCCTGAACACTGTTGTTTGTATATCTGCTCTCTGCAGGGGTATACACAATAACAAAAAATAAACACATACAGTACCCACTCGCTCCACGTGTTTTTCCAAATATAGCGCGACTCAATTAGAATTCACTTGAGGAACTTGGTACATTGTGTTTGCTTGTTTCTGCTCGGCTTTCATCAGGCGTCACCTGGAGGGAGCAGGAGGTGAACGGCAGCGTGCCACCAGCTTTCAGCACAATACAGCGCCAGCGCTCGTTCTGTACGAAACTGTACTTCATGGATTTAGATGTTGACGTTTGTGACATCGTGTTTTTGTGACATCACAGCTGACGATCCAGTTGTCGTGAATCTAAAACATCGTGAGTGTGAGTGTGAGGCCCGTCCAGCGTATTTGCCTTTTGATTCATTGAGAATCACTAAGATTAGTCATGTGATTGAAAACAAGTGCAAACAGCATCGTTTGATGACGATCGTTTTTGTTGTGTTTCACAACCAGCGTCCATCATGAAGAGCCTAAAAAAAAATTGATTTAGGGCTGAATTCCCTCAAGTGCAGAATCTAATGTGATAACACGGAGTTGAAAGTGTTGGTGGAGTTGTCAAACCTGTCAGTGTTGCCAAAAAAAGGGTGAAAGAAAAGTGACTTGGGAAGATTAAAAAAACAAGATATAGGAGTGGAAATGTCCAAAAACAACAAAAACTGGGCTAAAAAAAAACAAAACTTGTAAACAGAGGAAGATTAAAAAAAATTGGTGAAAACAACACACAGTTCCTGTTGCCAGCTTGTCTGCTGTGTTCCCCTGTGTGCCCACCAGTCGTTCCAGCCATTGCCACCGGTTCCCAGTTACTAGTTTGTCTCTCCTGTTCCCATAGACATTGGAACACGAGGGGGTTTGTTGCTCCCACATCCAACCACCTGGCTGACAGCTTTGCTTTTCATTTGCAAACATGCGATGCACAATAGCTGGTTTTTGCACGTTTTAACTTTGAGTCGTCTGGGCCTTATTTGGCTTGCATTTCTTTAGGAAACCAATGACAAACTTCACTGTATCTCCACTTTATATTGTCCTTGTATCCCCCCCATTGCTCTCACAGCTTGCGTGGAACATCTGCATGCGATAAGTGAGACCAGAGCGCGATCATCACTCTGACCTCAGTCTCTGTGGCCGTAGATGGTCCATCGCTCAGCCTGTGAATGGGCGCCGCACGCTCCCTGCGATCAACACCGACACTTTATCTTGGACTCGCACACCGTTTGCATCGCACACACAAGGGGTCCGGCAGCCTCTCGCAACCTGACACGCCAAGCTCGTCAACCACCCAGTGACGACGAGAGACGTGGCATCAGAGGCTTTGTTTTTAATTCCCCTCACTCCCCCCCACTCCCCCCCGTCAGTGGCTCTGTCACAAGGCTATCTATCCCGAGTCTTCTTTAATCTGGTTGCTTTATGTGGATCACGAGTGGATTTTCCTTTTCTCGTCTGCGAGCCCCCACCGTTCATGTTTTATTAATGTCATATGCTGTCGAGTTGGGCTCTCCTAACTGACTTACCAAGTCATCCCTTTCCTTGTCACAAATCAAATTAGCCCAGGCTGTGATTAATCATCAGGCAGAGCACCCTGTGAAAGGGGGCTGACACCTTATTAATTTCCTTAATTACATCTCGTATTAGGTTTCAGAATCGTCCCGTCTAATTATGCCGCTTTTGACTCCCAACTCTTTCAACCTGGCTACACAAATAATTTGTGCAACCGAGGGTATTTAAATTGATTTCATTTAGAATAAGCACGTGTGATTAATGCAATAAAGATGGGGGGGGGCGGGTTCAGGTGGACGTTTTTTTACTTCCTTCATCTGCGATGTGGTGAGTTTCAAAGCCGCTCCGGCCATCAGACGAGTGCCATGTTGTAGCATCCATTAAATATCAATATGGTTTTCGTTGTAATAAAGAAACAGCTGTGGTGTTGGCACTGCGGTTTATTAGTGTTGCGTATTTTTCCACTCAGCAAGATGAAAAGCTGAATCTTTTCTAACTGGCTCTTTTTGAGCCAGAAATATGAGGAATTTTTCCTCCATTCAAGATGACATTTAAATGTGAACACACTCTCAGCCGCGACTGCACGTGTCGATGTGAAAGAATATGCTTCTTCTTTATCTTGTCATAACATTGAGAAAATTATTCAGAAGCAAGGAAGAAAAGAGTGGCTGAGGCTCAGACGGTGAGACCACTGGTTAACTTTCATATCTCATCCCAGTGACTTAAGTTCAAATTCTGGACCTGATGCTATTCTGTTGTTTATGTGCTGTCACTGATGTCACTTATAATGTGAATGATTGGACGTGTTACTTTGTTACACCTGTTCTATTCCAAGCCTTAATTTTCATGCTAATATCATAAGAGCATTACTTTTAATCAAAAATCGTACTGTGTCATTTTTCTCAAATTGTCCATTAAGAATCAATTGCAAAGATAATAAAATGCATAATTTGAACAGAGTCGCGCTATGACTCATAATTTAGATTGAGGTTTTTTTTCTTAACGGACTTTTGTTGGATGTAATTGAAATAAAAGACATGTGACGCCTACTTACCCGACTGAAGAAACATTATTTCTTCGGGGAAATTAACACGTCGACATGATCAGGTGAACGATGTGAACGCAGTCGATTAATGAAAAATCCAAATACAAAAACCACACAACTCCCCCCCCCCTCACAGCAATAATACGCTGGCATAATAATTCTAAAGAGGATTCAATTCAGCTTCTGCAAATAAACCTTCATGAATGTTTCTCACTGGAGTGCGAGAAACGTACTCTATTATCAAAACTAGTTAAAGTGATGTCACATTTAAAGTTCATGTACCTTGTGTTATGATTTTCTTTCCTTTTTTATCTTCTGAGGAGCAAAACAACAAACAGCAGTGGACTTCACACGAGTTTTGAAGAGAGACTTTGAAATTCTATACGTTGAATGTGTGTTTGTGATCTATTTAGGCTTTGCACGTTTAGAAAACAGGATGTGGAGCGCAAACGTGGCGACAGATGATCAACTTATTGTGTTGCTTGGATCCACGGAGTGGATCAGGCCCTCTGTCTTTGCCCCTCGGTACCACCTTCTACCAATCGTGCAATGCCAGCCAAGATCTGCTCCAATGCCCTGCGAGTGTACGTTGGATGAAGGAGCTCAGCGGATGGATGGAGAGACCGACTTTGCGACTCATCCACACCGTCCCTTCGCATTTGTTGAGAGATCCAGCCTGAGTTTGGAAGTTGGGTGGCTCTGCTGTGATCCATTAGGCGAATGCTGCTGTGGGATTTAGTCCAAAGCACTTTAATATTTCATCATGTCCATAATCATCCCGTCACATGCGGAGACGACCGGATCGCTCCTCACCTTGGGGAAAAAAAGAAACCCTCAGACAGATTCTGTCCATGTGGAGTGTGATGACTCTTAAATTGTAACCTGGGACCTCTCAGCGTTTTTGCCGTTTAGCATGCAGTAAAACAAATATCTGCCGTCTGCAACGCAGAGCTGTGCTTCCAGGGAGGGGGGGGGTGAAAAATTATGAATCAGCTAAACGATCAACACATTGGCTATGAGCTCGTGGATAAGGCTGGCGGAGCTCTGCTGCCACTGTCATTATTTGTGTTTAGAAGGCAATTCTGGAGGTGCTGAAATGAAAAAGAGAGATTATGTGGCTGAGTGAACACACTCTGCCTATGAATCATCGCAGAAGGACTGTGCTGTTTAATCGATGACACAGCCCGGGCATTCATTTACTAAGTTGTTCATATGTGGAACGAGTTTAAATAGTTTTGCTCCGAGCACTTGGGGGGGGGGGGGGGGGGGGGCCGGCCAGGGCTACATGAAATGAGAGCAGTGGAGGGGGACATCCCCTGCACCAAGGCCCTGCACTGCCTGGGGATCGCATCTTCCCCCCCCCCCTTCAGCTGCACATTCCACATTAAAGCTTCGCACTGCTCATAATTGCTTCATGCAAAAAATACACAGAGCCGCTCCATGGGCACGTGCTGCAGAGATGCATCCCTGATGCCTTTGTGGGGGCATTTCATCTCAATAGGATGCACATCCCTGACGGAGAATCGAGAGATTTGATTTCCAGAAACGGCCTCGGTATTTTTTTTTTCGGCGATCGCTCTCGGAGGGGGAGGGGGGGTGAAAGTGCGCGAGTGTATAATGGCGTCTCAGGCGCCTGTAGCACAGCATGCGAGCGCTTCAGCCGCGTGAAAAGTGTTGGAAAATAGGGTCTTTTTGTAAAAAAAAAATTGTCACATTGTAGAGTAAGTAGTGGTTTCACAACAGTGGTCAAGTGAATAGCATAATGGGAGGGGAGTCGGCGCGCGCCGAATGCCTCTTGATGAACATACGTGGCGTAGGAAAAAATAACTCCACTTCTGAAATGCCTCCATTGAAGTGGCACTATTGAATCCGTCAGCTCGCATTATGACGGCTCCGTGTCGCTGGCAGGTTTTTTTTTGCACGCACACACGGGCGTATTGGACTTCAATCTGATACGTTTGGCCAGAGAGGCAGGACGGCGGGGCTGAACTTTCTGACGGCTTTAAGTGAGGGAAAAAATGCTCACGCTGAAAAAAAGAGAGTTACATTTTTGGTCACTTTGTACCAGCTGGAGCACATTCACAAAAGTGATTGGAGGCGTAGAGAGTTGGAAAAAAAAGAAGAAAGGTTATTGTTGGATTAAACATCCACGAGTTTTGCATTCAACTCGCACCGAATGTAAAAAAAAAAGTGCTCTCAGTCGATGTGAAAGTCATCGGGAGGAAAACTGAACGGTTCCATAGAAGCAACGTGGCCACAAGGCTGCCGGCTTTTCTTCCCCTAATAGATTCATGAGGGATGTGAAGAAAAGGCCGGGGCGCCCCTTTGTAAAGCGTCCTCAACACTCCGCATTGATTCCCGTTCATCTTGGCCGCTTTAAATTTGTTAACCGGTTTTTCTGCTGTCGTCGTGGAGGCTTCTTGCACAACGCAGAGCAACAGCAGTCCTCGAAGCTGTTCTTTTTTTTTTGTTCTCGACATCCAGACAGAAGTATGTGTATGGTGCGTGTATGTGTGTGGTTGGTGGGGGGCTTTTACGTAATTTCATTCATTCACACGCATGCACGCACACACATTTTCCGATCACTTCTTTTTATACAAGTAGGAGATAGCGCGGGCTTTTTGTGCTGAGCTGCCGATCCACACGTCGGCGGCGTCCTTTATTCGGTGGAAAAGCAGTGGCTGGGTGTTACCCCGAGGCCTTTCTGTACGGTCTATCTATACCAGCAGCCCCTCAATGCGGCCTGACAAATAAAATGCATTGCGCTGATGGCTCAGGCACTAGTATCTCCCTTCCAATGTGGATCAATGGCCGTCGCCTTGAGACGCAGACACCATTCTATTTGGGATGATAGCTTGGGGGGAGGGGGGGGGCAAGGTGGGGAAGGTAATACAAAACAGAGAGTACCCTGGACAGTCATAGCCGGGCGCCGTCCTGGGAATAACAGCTAAATTGATTTCTGCACCATGCTCATGTTAACATTCCAATCTAACAGCCAGGTTTGCTATGGCGGCTACTTAGATAAAGGAATGCATTTCTCCCTTTTGTGTGCCTCTGTGTGTGTGTGTGTGTGTGTGTGTGTGTGTGTGTGTGTGTGCATGTGTGTGTGTGTGCTCTTGTTGCTAGGCTGTGGCCATTCACTGGGCGATCTATGCTGCAGCGAGTTGTTTCGATAGCAGGCAGCACGTTATGGTAATTCACGCTTAACCTCTCGATTTGAAGACCTCCACGAGAAGTGCGGAATGACGACAGGTCATATACAAAAGGCTCTTTCGAGGAATGTCTGCATCCACCCCCCCCTCGCGCTGAGGCTTCACCTGATGGAGGGGAAGCGCCCGCGTTGCATCCAAATGAGGCGCGCCCGGCCCTCCAGGGCACCTCCCCCCCGTCCCGTCGGTCCAGAGGGCGCGTCCTTCACCGTCCCTGCTCGCCCTTGTCTCCCTCTCATTTGCATACCAAAGGAAGGGGCAGCTCATTGGCCGGCTGTAGGATGGGGGGGGGGTGAAAAAAAACAACAACTGGTCCATCCTGAGCCCATTAAACAATCACCTTCGTCATTAACCCGGAGCAGACTCGGCGCCGCCATGGCGCTCCTCACCGGCTTCTCGCTCTGCTCTCTTTTTTAATCATTGTGACTTTTGCTTGAAAGACAAGAGGCAGCGAATCTGTTTCCTATTGAGCAGAATTAAAGTGACTTCTTGTGAGACGTCCTTGAGGGATGATATGATGTGCCGTAGACTGAGCCAGGTAATGAATGAACCGAGAGATTAATCATAGTCATTTTAGTGGGGAAAAAAAGAGGAGTTTAAATTCATTGAATCGCCTCTTAGCGGCACCGCCTGGGCTCAATGAGGGGCTTTTTTGTGCCGTTAATGTAAGGAACATCAGAGAGCCTTAAGGCATTTATTTCCACTTGCAGGTAAATGAGGACCGATAGGGACTTACCACAATCAGATTGTGAGAATACATCGCTTACTCACTGTGATATTGCTGGCATATGAGGTCATTATTGCATATTGTTGCAAGTTGTAGAGGACCTGAGGTGCAGTTAGTTTGACGGGAGGATCTTCTTGCGCTATTTTAGATTTTGACAGCACTTAAAAAAATATCACATTTTCAATTATCGAGGACTAAAATCTGATTTCCAGGAATAAAGGAATTACATTTTAAAGAAGAAAGGTGAAGGAATGTGAAAAAGTTTTACATTTCCCTCATTATTTTACTGATTTTTTGTTGTGAATATTTGCACTTGGTATGAAAAAGGACATCGATTTACCTCCTGATCAACAGAAGCCAGCAGCTTCTGTTTGTCCAACAGCAGCAGCAGATTCCTGCCACGGAAAAAAGTTTAAAATCATATGTAGGTGTAACTTTATTTCAGCCGTCTGGTTGTGTGCTGGCCTGCTCGTTACTCGGCACAGCAGCGCTTGCAAATAACCACTAAGAATATGATCTTTATTTCGGTTTATCCACCACGTTCAGTCAGTTTTGACTAGTCACAACTCAGAGACGTCTCAGACTTCAGGAGCACTGACTGTTTTCACATTTACAGAGAAAAATCAATCGATGAGGAAGCTCAGGTAAGTTAACAGAGTGGACAGAGGAGCAGAAACTCAGCGAACCTGATGACACGGCGAAAACTTGCTTCTTCTTTTTTTCCTCTCTTTCTCTCTCCTCTGGCCAGTGTGTAGGCAAGACAAATCCTCAAGTTCTGCCTTTCCATCCTCCAAACTTTCGATAAGTTCAGTGCAGCATACTTACTGTGAGTGGGCAGGTTTGGACTGACGGCACGGCGCTTTGTCTGGCAGGAAGCCTGAAGGCCAGGTTGCTGCAGTGAACTCCTCATTTCAAACTTGGACAAACAACATGAAATTGTGTCTGACCTCTGCAAAAAAAAAAAAAAAAAAAAAATGTCAAGGAAAAAAATCTCTTGTTACTGTAAGAGTTATATATGTATTTTTTTCTCTCTACTTTTTATGAAAAAAAAAACCCAAAAATTATTCAAATGTGTACCAATGTGGATAAGTACAGCGTGTGATTTAATGATCAGACAAATCTATGCTCAACCAGACTTTACAAGTTTTTCAAGGTGAGTCAATTAAAGAGAATTCACCTTTTAACATATAAGTGTTTGCGTGTGTGTGCGAGCATGCATAACGCTAACGAATTTCAGACTTTTTGAAAGACGATGTGATGAAAAGGGAATAGATTTGAACAAGATAACTAAATAAATCCTCAAAGGATTTGTTTGCTGGAGGTGAGTAAAGTTGTACATAAGTTAGACATCGGCTCAAAGGATGTTATTCATAGCAACAATTTCAGGGAACACTCATTATTTCGATGTATTTTGACTTACAAGAGTGAATGTATGTGTCAAGTTGCATAACTTTAGGCCTACATATGTGTTGTTCATGCACAAAGTTTTCCGACAACCTTGCTGCTTGTACCAGTGTGTTTCAGCCTGCGTAGCTACCAGATTCAAGAAACATCGGCAACAGCTGTCAGCAGAGGGCAGCAACACTGATGGACGAGTGATCGACGAAAGCTTGCTATCTTGTTTGATTGACAATTTTACGTTTTTGTTGGTGAGGTTAAGATTGAGGGGAGACTGGTCCAGCTGACTGAAAATGAAATGGAAAGGTTGTATGTGGCCCCCTGATCAAAAGCAAGTCTGACATCGCTGCCCTGGAGGTTCGTGCTTCATGGTTGGTCAACGCGCAAGGCGCCTCCTCCCCGTTTGAGACGGAACATTCCAGAGGTAAGTGTTTTCAGAGCCTGCAGGTCAATGCTGGCTGTTCTCATTCTGCTGCGTGATGGCTCCGCAGTGACTGCATCCCTCCATGAAAAGGTCATGACACTTTTTCTTCCCCCCTCCCTGTGCATCTCTCTCATACTGCACAGTCCTGTAAGATGTGAGATGTACAGATGGAAACCAGGGGGGAAAAAAAACAACACCCATGTGACTTATAAAAAAAAACAACCAAAACACCAGCAGCAGCATCTCTCTCTGATAGTCTCCTGCTCTGAACGATGCGTAACCTCTCCTCTGTCGCTTCTCTCCTTTTTTTTCCTTTCCTCTTCTAAATCCAGCGTCTGGTCATTTGCTCTCAAGCGGCAAACAATTGAGAAGGCGCGGGGCTGACAGGCGTCCGGCCGCGTGCCCCTGCCGCCATGAAAAATGCTCCGTGTTTAATAGGAAAGTGTGAAGTATGAAATCTCGCAGGCAGGCCGCTGAGTGACGACATCGCTTGCCCCCGGTGGGAGTCGACATGTCGCGCTCGACACTCAGCCGTCGGTTGTAGAACATGATGGATCTGGTGGGGATTTTTGGTCGGGGGGGTGGTGGGGGAGGAGGTTGAAACTGGAGAGGAAATAAGGTGAGGAAGTGCAAAGCAGCAGAGAAATAAATTATCATTATGGCAGCTGCTGACAATCATGGACTGGCAAGTCATTTGGCTGACAAGTGTGTTGGTGGTTGGCGGGTGCATGGCACAGTGTCATGGGACGAGGACAGTGATGTATTGCGAGCCCATCAGACTGTGTGCTCATTTATTACAAACAATGGCACTGCAGCAGGGAACTGGTGTGTATCACTGCGCGGCGTGTTGTTAGACCGCTCGACTTTCTGTTTTTTACCAAACACAAACTGTTCTCTGTTCGCCGCGACCTTTGAGTTTTTTTCTGTCTTTCGTCTTACGCTCTCGTTGTTTATGTGTCATTCGCGGCAGCGCCGACACCGGAGGTTTGCACGTGTGTGAAAACGTGTGCAGACACATTGTCGCGCACAGCTTTGACAGCTGAGCTACGGATGGGGAACACTGGGAACCAGGGTGTCTATTCGGTGTGTTTGTCTGGAAGCAAAGTCAAGAACAGTCTTGGAGCTTCGGCCCAATTTACAGTCGGAGCTGCGAAATCAGCTGATCTGACAGGGGGGTGGAACTGGACTCAGCTGGCAACATTTCAGGTGTACCATTAATTGGCAGGTGGGGGGGGGGGGCGAATGACAAAATGAACCCAGTTCTACTATTTCCTGATAAATTTCAAATTAAAACTCCCCACCTTCCATTTTTCACTCTTCTGTACATCAAGCCGGCTGCTCTCTTGTTTCTTCAGTCCCGTTCTCAATCCGACATCAGGCCGGCCGAGCGCGCTTCATTACTTTTCATTGAAACCGGCACGTTGGTAATAATGCGTCAGAATATCTGTCACGGAGACCAAGTCTGAGTGTCAATAATGGTGCCGCGCGGCTCCGAGTCGTCCAGCTCCTGCGAAGGTCCATTGTAAAGCTGATATTCACAATGACTCATGGACCATAATGACTGTAATTACAGGCTGCAAAGCCCCCACAGGTGAGGAGTGTGCCCTTTCCACAGATTATAGGTTGCTATTCAAAGTGATTAAAGGATATGAGTGTGATAAAGTGCAGAGATGGAAGTGCTGCCACGCAGGGGCCCGGGCTTCTCCTAAAAGCTCCCTAAAACGCACCCAGGCATTTAACTTGTGCTGAGGGCAAAAGTTTGGCTTCTCTGCGATACCCTTGGAAGTTGCTAATGCAAGTTTTATAAACAACTCTGCAACCCCGCATCCTCTGCACACTTCTTCGCCGTATGAAAAGGGTTGTCCTTGCTGTCAGGCGTTGATTAGCCGTCCGGCGTGATGCGGACATGGCTGTCTCCCAGTCTCGGTGGGGGAGGGAAGGGTGGGTGGTGGGGGGTTGGGGGGGGCGTCGGCAGGACTTGATGGATGTCTCTCTTTTGAGATTGCCAAAGTGAGAGAGAGAGAGAGAGAGAGAGGCAGAGAAAAAGTCGGACCTGGCCCCTGTTATCTATTCATGCTGTGTTTCCTCTCTGCTCTGTCTAAAACGGAGCAGGACCTCCCTCCACAGCGTGACTCCATCATTTCTGGATGGAGCTAAGCAGGGCATAAAAGAGAATCAGAAAGAGAAAAAAAAAGAAAAAAAAAACACTTCTTCCGTTCTTTCTGATCCCCAAGCACCTTTTAAGCGAAAAAATCCACTTAGAACTTGCATAAGTAGCGACGGGGAAAATCTCTTCATTTTCCTTCCACGAGCTCAGAATTTCGAGGATAATCTTCGCGGCGCGCCGTTGCGGGACGTCTGTCTCGCAAAGTCGGTGTACTTCTCTGCTAAAAATACACACAGAGGGCTCGGCGATGCAGATAAATGCGCGCTTACACATTAATTTGCGGCAATATTAAATAACCCAGAGACACTTCATACATATGCACACACTTCATCGCCTCAGCAAGACTGCAGGACACGTGAATCCCATTAGATGCAAGGAGACAAACAGGGAACTGAAAAAAATCCAACCCACGCTTGAGTTCCCTCTCTCCCCTCCCACTTTTATTTGCGTACTCTTTGGTAATTCTGGCAAGACCACTGGGAGATTGATGCGTCTGTCGTCTCCTTACCTTCTGCGACTGCTCAGCGAGGCACCGCGGCTCCCTTCGAAACTAGCCAAATTCCTGAATGATGAATGCGCACCAGCGGCGTCCACCAGGGGAACAAGAGACGAATCTAATATCAGCCGGGAGAGGAGGCTTGATATTGAAAATCATCTGGAATTTCGCCGGGGCCCGCCCCCCCCCCCCTCCCCGATATTGGAAATCTTTACTCCTAATTGTGTGAATGAATTGAATGCTCTGTTTTGATAAATCCACTCTGCCGCCGAGGGAGCGCCACAAATGAAGCGTCAGAGATTGGCTGCCGTGCGCGCGAGGGCGCGGGCGCCCGTGAGTCATTTTCATACTTGCCTCGCCCTATCTGTTGATTGCTTGTTTACTCAAGCAAAAAAAAACAAAAAAACTCCGTTCACAATGTTAACATGAAATATAAATGGAGCCACGACAAGATCCGCCACCCACACATTACCGCGTATCAAATAGTCATAAGAGGGACATTCTTCAAAATATCAGTCGCCATATGGAGGAACGGGGAGACGGCAGATCAGTATAGAAAACCACTTTTATTTCTCATAAGGCTGTCCTGTAATGTACTTATATCTACTGGGGTATAACTATGTTTCTCCATTGTGACTAAGACTCTCCCGCTGTCGTCTGGCATAAATCATCCCTTTCGCCGGCGTGCGACACGGGCGCTCCCACATGACAAACAGTCTGTTGCCCGTGACCACGCTCCCGCAACGGGGAAGGTGACATCCGATTACCAACCCGGAGCTGGTCCGCGGCGAGTTCAGGGAGAAAGGGGGGGGGAGGGACGTTGGTTAGCACCGCCCTCGTCCAGGAGGCGGCTCTGTACAGTGTTTCATTTGATTTTTTTCCCCTTCCTGCGTGTTTTTTACAGAAGCTACGCACGTTTTTTTTTTTCTCGAGCCCGACAACAAACACGGCTGTGTGATAAAAAGTAACCTGCTCTTGGAATTCAGCCCGCAGATTTTTCTGTGGTGCGTCGATGCACGGCAGCGCAGTCCTGTACACACTGTATTGGGACAGATTCCTCTGGATTGTGTTGGGGGGGAGGGGCTAATCAATAATCCACCTTGGGAGGGGGGGGGGGTGCTTGAGCTCCAAAACATCTCGAAACACATTTCTCAGCTTCTTGGATCTGCCATCCCATAAGTAATGTATTTATATACTGTATGTGTACATATACACAAATTATCTTACATACAAAGAAAAGAGGTGCTCATGGATTTACACTGGGCATGCCCGTCAACTCGAGTCTCTGCGTTTCATCCCGGAGGACGGAGAGGAGGCAGCGAGAGGGGGGGCCGACCCCGGCCCCCCCGAAAGCCTCTCAAACGTCCCTCTCGAAATCCAGCCTCGTCACCCCCTGTGACGACACACAGCGCAGCCGTCCAGCTCGGGGAAAAATCACAACAACCGTCCTCCGTCCAGAAATCGAAAAAAAAAAAAAAAACAGCCGACATGGAGGTCGTCTCCTTCAGTTCTGTTCTGGTGCGTATAAGCTCCTCGCTTCCAGGCAGACAGTCTTCAAATAATGTTTTAACAACCTCTAAATAACACTCTCCCCCCTCCCTCCCCCTCCACACCTCTAAGCTCTTTCAGTTTGTTTTTTTTTTTCTTTTTTCTTTGAAAGGGGGAGAGAGAGTGAGCAAAAAAAACAAAAAAAAGAAACAGAGAGAGAGAGATGAGGTCGGAAACTGGCCACAGCTGTGCGGAGGAGGAGAGTCACCAACATGGGGCTCATTGATCAAACAGGGGATTAGTCTGGTTTCAAATCCTTGGCACCACGCGAGCAAAGCTGTTTTATCTGGGTGGATATCCTTTCTGTGGTCCCAGGTAATCCAGTCAGTAGCCGCGGATGTAATAGTTTTAGTCCATTCGTGGGAAGGGTTGGAGGAGGAGGAGGGGGGGGGGGGTGAAAAAAAAAAGAGTGAGGAAGAGGGAGGTGGGGGGGCATGAGGGGAAGAGCCTGGCGCTCAGCCCTGCGACGGGAGCTCGCTGTTAGGTCCTGGGATGAATCTGCAACACAGAGGAGGAAGAGGAAGAGGAGAGAGAGAACACACGTACACTTAGATGGAACAAAGGCATACAAGAGTGCGAGGATTAGACCCTGAGGAATTGCTTCGTTCGCGTGTTTGCGAAAGAAAAAAAAAGCTGTTCTGAACGCTGGCAGCTTTGTACTCTCCCCCTGTCTTACCTTCCTGCTTCATGCCTGCTGCTACAAAACACAACACACACAGACAGGCATGGGAGCGGAAGCCTCGGTGGAACCAGAGGTGCGCTTTGGCTCGCGTCAGCAGACACTCGTCGGTCGGACTTGCTAAAACAATCTGGGTGCGTTTTCCATGCTGTGTATGCTCGACATTCAGACCCACGCGAGCCCCGCCCACCTCCCTGTCGCTCACGGTTCGTTTGGACCTTCACATGAAGCCTGTGGATTTTTTCCACCGACCTGTCTCGAGCTTTTTTTTTTTTTTTTGGGGGGGGGGGGGGGGGGGGGGGGGGGGGGGGGGGGGGGGGGGGGGGGGGGGGGGGGGGGG
>JAUESF010000070.1:2946204-2956204 GCA_032274765.1 Malacoctenus tetranemus | reverse complement strand
GAAATCAATTGGAGGGATGAGGAAGTGCCAAAAAAGGGAAGAAAGACAGGATTCAAAAGTGCAATGAGTTGATTTCCAGCATCTCCCTTTAAACAGGACTGGAACCTCTTTTTCCCCCCAATGTCTTAATGTCGGTTTAAAAACAAGAAGGAAATCAACTCCAAAACAACACTTCATATTCGGTATTTTTACCGGAGATAAAAACTGTGTCACGCAGGAAACTAAGAAATCACAACTCATTCTTTAGATTTAAATGAACACATTTCAGACAAAGAGAACCAAGCTGGGAAACTCAAATAGCTTTAAACTCGAGATGAATCCATCCCTTTATTTAGTCATGCTCTCTTTATCGGGTGTGCTGACAATAGCAAAACAGCATCACGGTTTTGATGAGATCTAAAAGCAGCATCGACGGAAGCTCGCCGCGCTGTGTGGGTGACGCCGACGAATCAACACGCAGGACTATCGGCAGTCACTCTACCGGAGGTGGGCGGCCACACATCTGGGCTGTGGTGGGGTGGGCACGAACAAGGGGGGGGGGCTGCGCTTTTGTTTGTGGGCGGGAGATCGGAGGTCACCATGCAAAACATGATAGGCATTCGCGCACGCGGCCAATCGAGCGTGCAGACCCTGATAGACATGTGGGCTGCGTTCACAGACCAGAGAGTCGACCACAGGAGGGTCAAATTAGCAAGCGTGTGGACCACAGAAGCCTGATACCACAGTGTGCGCTCTCTGAATCAACTACTGGTGACAGCAAGTAAAGCAACACACAACATCAGATGGAAAAACAGTGCAAAGAATCAGGAGTTGAAAAAAAATGAAAGCCTGAATGTATGAACTAAACTTTATGGTAAATAAACAGAAATAATGCGAATTACGAAGCAGTGAACGTGCAATTTCAGTCAGTGAATTTTCGACACAGACTGGCTTGATTTTGAAGGAACTAAGGAGTGGCCCCCTTTCTTCTTTTCACGGTCATGTTTTCTGAATTTTCTATCTGCCATCCAGGCACAGATGAGTCATGGCGGCTGATTGCCCCGCAAGACATAATTGGCCTGGAGTCATACTCTAATGTCTCCCAATGAATGGACCCCAAATTTCAGCTAACAATACGACCGCGTCATTGTCCGCTCCTGTTCTCGCTCGTTGCCCTTTTTTTTTTTCTTCTTCCCTTTTTCTCCATTAGTGACAACCGAATATGGCTTTCACCAGTCAAGTAAAAGAGGGATGGGAATGACGTGATGGTGCCGCATCCGCAGATGAATTCAGCTATTGTGGGTTCGGCTGAAAGAGGCCCATATTTGTGGTGATAAAGGAGAGAAAATAGATGTGAGGGGATTCAAACAGCCAGTATTTAAAAGACTAAATGGCTAATATTTACAGAAACTAAAAAAGACAGTACAATACATTTTTGTCACCTTGTCTATGGCACCTTTGACCCCACAATACTGGAATACATACATCGATATATGAACATGCATTGCTGGTTTGTCTCTCCTCCTTTCAGTTGGTCAAGCAGTTCCTGACACTGTCTGACAAAAAGGGGGTGGAGCTTAAACGAGGTGGCACTAAACACCAAGCTCCTATCTCATTGGTTCATGTCTCCTGTGCAGCGTCAGTCTCATTCATTCATCCACTTCTCTTCTGCGCCACTTTCCTCATCTAAGGGTTCACCTCTGGACCGGTCACCAGTCCGCCACACGTCAAACACAGATTCACATACAAACATGTGAGCCCACAATCAACCCATACTTAAAAAAAGATCTCATGTTCTTGTTTTTAAGACAAGTGGGTCTAAAAACACATGTGGGCTCAGCAAATTAAGACCCCACACAGGCACAAACCCCAGACCATCTCTCTGAGACGTCAGAGGCCGAACCCCTTCACCACCGCGAGGATGCCGGTTCAAGTTAACTTTATTGCAGCGATAAGTAAAATAATCTTTATTTGTGCACTATTGAGAAAGAGAGAAAAACAGTTTGTACCCAGTCTTTATGCTGTTCTTTGTTTAGACACGGCCTTCGAGCCAAATGTGACATATTATCATCGCTGATGTTAAAAGAATTACACCGGCTGATGAGTGAAGCTCTGACTCATCCCAACCAGACAGATTTGCCTTTTTTTTTGTCAGTGTTCTACAAACTGCAGTTCCATTTAAGTGTGCACAGCTCAATCCACTTGTGTGCAGATGGCACCCGGATTGCAGTATTTAAAGAACACAGATGATGGAATAAACTTCGTGTCTGCCAGCATGTCAATAATCTGCGAGCAAAAACCGAAGCAGCCACAAACGTTGCCGTGGCATCAGGCGGAGCAGCATGTCCACCTACAAAGGCTTATAAAACGAGGCCCACGAAGAGATCCGGCGGAGAGAGAAAGTGAGGGAAAAGAGACGGATGAGGTGAAAGAGAGAGATTTTCTCCAGCGAGCCTCAGAAACTCGCAGTAATTCTCAGCGCTCTGACCTCTCCCCTCCTTTTTTTTTTTTTCCTTCGCGTCCCTCTAGAGGCAGCTGAAAATAAACCAGGAGGACGCGTGGCGCACCCTGACCACTCTATCTTAGCTAAAACTGCCAGGCCTCACCTCGGGGGAGACCCGACATCCTCACATGCACAAAAAAAAAAAAAACGACCCCCTCCGGGCATTTGGCCCTCCTTTGCCTATCAGAGAGGCCCCGCCCGTCATCAGGAAACTCTGGCTGAAAACAGCAGTCGGGGGGGGATAAACACTCTTGCTGCGGTAAACACTGCCGATCCCCGTGTGAGCGCCGTAACCCTGTTTTGCGGCCATCAACCTCTAAAACTCCATTTAGTCTAACTTTGCTAACTCGACTTGGCTTCCCTCAAGCCATAAAGCTGGCAATGATCTGAGTGCAGTCATTAAAGGAATAACACTCGGGGAACATCAATAAATGCCCACAAGGCTCCGGGTTCGGGTCAATCATTCTCGTCGGTTAACGGTCTCCAAACAACAGGGCAAATTCATCATGGGAACTAATCACATCGGGCAAGTCCACACTTCAGCCTCGGAACAATATCCGCTAACAACATTAGCGAGGGTCGAGTAATATGATGTGATTTCCTGCAGCCTGCACGGAGGTGCTGATCGATGGCGGGGAGGAGTGGCGCATAATTCAGGAAAAACCTGGCGTTCCCACACGAAGCCTCCTGTAAACACGGCCATCGGAAGCACGCGGGGGCTCCTGCTCGCTGCTGCGACGGACGACTTATCGAGCCGTGTTGGACGTTCTCGTTAAATGTCACCCCGGTACGTCTGAAAAATTCCGGCTTTGAGTTTGTCTAGTTTTGCTCCCTGCTGAAAGTGAGAAGAAGGGTTGTTTTGTTTCCCTGGGTGGAAGGGAAAGAAAAAGAAGTATTTTTAGGGTCAACAGATTCAATTAACCTTCGGGGAAGAAAAGCATCATACAGAAACGAAAGGAGTAAAGAAACCCTTCAGCGAAGCCGCGCATGCAGCAGCACAGTATACAGTATCAGCTCTCTGTGGATTGAGCCCAGTCACTGAGTCTCCCTCTGAGGTGGTGGTGGGGGGGGAGGGGGGACGGGACGGGACGGGACGGACGACAACTCTCTTCTGTGTCCCACAGTGTGTGCATCACTACTTGTGGCAGTAATTGCCAGGTTTGCTGCTAAACTCTCAGGAGCGCCGATGAAGCGCAGCTCCGAGGACGCAGAGAGTCCCCAGTTTGCTCAACACGGAGCCACATCTCTTCCTCCAGTACGACTGGCAACACAGCAGGGAAAAGTTGGGTTGGTGGGACCTGAATTCTGACTTTGCGATCAGTCTTGCGAAAAACACAGAGAGAATTATTCGTTTTCGAAGGAGAAATAAATCCACAGCCTGATGTGCCTCTCTGCACATGAGAATGCTAACTATAACCTACAGGTCAGCCAGTTTTCATCAGCGAACTATTTCATCTCAATCTTTTTGTGTGGACGCAAAGATTTTCATTTGATCTGAGGTTTGGCAAACAGAATACAGACAAAGGCGGCCATTTTCCCCAGTTTTCAGCAGTGCTGGTGTGATGGTTGTGCGTTACTTTCCATCCACCATGTCTCAGACGTGCCGTCCTGCACCGGTAACACTCTCAGATGTCGCGTGCAGTTTAGTGGGGAGGTGGCTCAGCAGCGTGTCCGCTCTGCCACCACGCTGACAGACAGGCAATGGTCCCTGGATTCAGGCCTCCACAGCCCCCCCCCCCTTCCTCCTCCTCCCCTTTCCCCCCACGACTCTTCCTCCTTTACCCCATCCAAGCGCCACCTCCGCCTCCCATCTACATTCACAGCCGCCTGCTCCCTGTCATATTCGCCTCCACTGGTCTTCCACCGCTGCCCAGCCATGTTGTCACTCAGGCAGGTGAGGGGGTGGGGTGGGGGGTGGGGGGGAGGGGGGAGGAGGGTGAGGGGAGGGTGACCAGGCGAGCCGAGGGAAAGGTCCAGAGCCTGAATAATGGCCACTCCATCTCCTACCTACACGGAGAGACCAGCAGCCTGTTTGGAGGTAATCTTAGTGTGCCTAAGAAACATGGCCTCCTGAGAGACCCCCGGGGGGAGGGGGGGGGGGCGCCACACAATGCGAGTGTGAAAACAGCAGAGGGGTGAAAAAAAAAGAGTTCACGCAGAAAAAAACAAAACAGAACAAAAGGGAAAATGTGTTTCTCCTCCATCAATCCCAACAAGTGTTATTATCTGTGGCTCCATGCAATTACCGCATCGAATGAGCTATTCAGCAAAAAATTGAACATCCAAGACCTCAATACAATAAACAGCAATAACTTAGACACCACCCAGCGGTCCTATGCTCCATGGAAACACACACGTTTAGTACATTATATAAAAAAATAATGTCGCCCAGTTATTATGATGCTTCAGAGGTTCTAACTGGAATAATTCATCACATTATCAGTGTGTTTTGTATTGTAAAAGCTTCAATACAGTCATAGCACATGCAAGTCCAGTTTACTGTGTCCACGTTTATATCGCGTTTCTACTGTGTGCATATTGAGGGTGGGACTAATATCCTTATACTGCATCCCATAACACAAAGAAAGCATTCTCAAAAGCCTTGACACAATGAAATACGATGTTTTTAGCATGTGTACGTCCTTCTTTGTGATGCCAGACATGATTCATCAAAGAAGGAAGCCCACAGACCCCCTGAAAGTGTCAGGAACACTGACATTAACAGCGACGACCCTTCAGGTGCAGGAAGTGGCCCGTTTCAGCCCGATTCTTTCGCTATGTGTGTCAGAGATGTTCTGCCAGTTTTGATACTCGTGTGTTCACATCAGGAGACTTTGAGGAGTCCGCGAGGCAAAACAGCGAAGCTGGCACGGAGAGCTCTTGTGCTTCGCCTGCTTGTGACACTAAGGCTCCGTCTGCACGTGTAGAATCGTGCGCAAACTTGGTATTTCGAAAAGCAACGCCACCTAATTCCATCACGGTTCGGGCTTAGGACCACCTCCGACAGACGCACAAGACCGCGAGTACAATCCATTTCACTTGTTTACCTTCATAAATATGTAGTCGGACATTTTTACAAGACTGTGCGAAACACTGGGAGGAGTTTAAATGAATGATTTCATTTACCAACGTGCAACATCGCGTACTTCAGGTGAAAGCGTCAGCATCATGGTAAGTTACGCCTGTAGGTATCCTGTTTGGACAAGATACACAAAACCTTTGCTGCAGATGCTGCAGTCAGACTAACAGGCCTTTCGTCAGCCGGGCCTCCACCTGTTCGATTTGATCACATCACACTTCCTCTTTTCCAGCCCACCTCTGCTTTTAATGCCACGATGTGCATCTTTAACTCTTTTCACTGATCTGTCCGAGCACACCGCCAAACAGTTTTTGGCATGACAGTTTTTATTTTTAATCATAGACAAATAAATATTTTAGATTTTGCGATGCAGCACACACGTGCACCGTGCCATTAAAACAACGTCAGGCCTGACTTGGAAGGACGCAGCTGCATGTTGTTGTTTTGTTTTTTGGGAGGGATTTTTGGTTTACTGAAACTTGCAAAGACACCTCAGTTGTGCCTGGAGCTCCTTTGCATCATGTGTAAAACTGAGCCCTGACACGGCGGCATCCAAACACATTACAGTCACAATTTAGTGACAGTCCTGCACTAATAAAAACCACACACACACACACACACACACACACACACACACACACACACACACACGGAAAAAAAACCCCACACAAACAAAACCCAGTATGTGGGATCTCTCCAATCTTGCTGCCCTGGATGTGTGATGTAGTGAGCAGCGTGGCACTGGTCATCCCTGCGGTTCCTGTCTGAGTCCTGCTGCCCTCTGATGGTGGTCTCATGCTGACTGGTGCTGCATTGTTGGCCAGGCGCTGGCTGATTTTCCTTGACAGGCTCTGTTCAATCATAGCAACTCGTGAGCCCAGCATCCCTCTTGTCGACAACAGTGGGCAGTGCGGCGCACCTTTCACGTCACTCCGGTTCACTTCAGGTCTGCGCCTTGTCCGTGTGCCAATTTGCTCACGCCGGTAGATTTTTCACATGAATGGGAGTTTAAAGGTAACAGATTTGAAGAGTAATTGTGGCGCGCCTTACTTCCCCAGGACCAGAGGGGGGGGGGCCCCCCCAGAAGCCCTCGCCTTGGTAATCCCGCCTTGCGCTCGAGCCAGAAAGCTGTCAGCTTCAGACTGGTCAGCTGGTGGTCTGGCAGCGAGCAGCACAGCTGAGCAGAGTTCACCTGGGCACTGGAGCCTCACACCTATCCATCTTCAGCTCCGAGTTTTGAGGCCCAGGTGTGACGGCAGGACCTGTCACACCGCGGGAGGAAGGGCAGCCCCAATGAAGGATGCCCTCCAGCACGGCGAGGCAAGGTTAATGTGCCTCACTTCACCTCAGGCTACATCAAAAGACACAGAAGACGGCTTCAAAGAAGATGCAGATTGCAGACAGATGTAGTAGGAGATGCCGTCCATAAACAGTGGAACAATATAGGGCTTCCCTACAATTCTTGTTTACTTGTTGCTTGAGTTTCTTTGGGTGTCATGAAACAGCTACTGTACATTTAGCATGACCGGCTTCATCTACTGTGCTTTAAGTTAATCCAGCTGGCAGCCTATGCTTTATTGAGCACCACGGGGAGATTCTTCCACTCTGCATTTAACCCATCGCATTCATATTGAATCACTGCCACACAAACTGGGAGCAGTGAGCTGCCGCAGCACAGTGCTCGGGGGGGCCGACAGAGGGTGTTTTTTTTCTTGCTCAAAGGTGGCGGTCAAGAAGGTGCGGACAATAGATGGCGTTGGCTTTTCTCAAACTCAATCTCGCAAAGGCCTGAGGACTCAAACTGGCAACCTCTCAGTCAGAGAAACTTGCTTCTGCAAACCTTTGAGGCCTCAAGTTTTTGGTAAGTTAGTGAAACAAAAATACGCCCCAAAGGATTCAGAGACCGATGACGGTGCTGGTGAGTGAAATAACTTAAACCGTGGTTAAAAAAAAAAAAAAAAGAGATAATACACAAGGGAGCGGCTGAACTGCTTGGATAATGGATAGAAAACAAACAGGCAACACTGACAAGAGGGTCATCGGAACGCTGCGCGCTTCACGGCGGTGTCACGATTGCAGCAGCCATAATTGGAAGCGCACGGTTGAAAACTTTCAGATCTCCATCTGCAGCTGTTATGACTCAAAAAATAGATAATATCGGCCAGTTGTGCTCGCTGCTGCTTTCATTAGGGACTTTTTCTTTCAAGGAGCAGCTGGACAACTGTGTGTTTAACTGAGAGGATGCTGAGATTAATTGTGCCAGTGACAGGTTTAAAGAGTTCACCGGGGACTCTTTTATAAGACAGCAGGTGGTTTTTTTTTGTTGCTTCCTGTGGATCTGAGGGCATGTAATTGAATTCAGATTAGATCATCTGATAAAAATTCAAATGAAGGTGATGAATGATTGTTATTAAAAAAAAGTCAATTAAATACAGAATCACAGTTTGAAATAACATTTAAAAATCATCAGTTGTCAAAGTTCTTAAAGGCACAAAGATGCAGTTGCAGAGTGACATTTATTTGACCAGAATCTTTGTATTCTGGGAACGTTGCTCCAGACTTGACCGACATTTCCACCGGATATTTGTAGTCGAGTTTGCATCACGCATCGCTGTGAGGTCACAGTGCTGACTGCAGCGCCGCTGCTTTCGGGGCCAGAGTGCGGACTGTGGCGTGTGACAGCGAGCTGGTGGCAAAACTGATTCATGAGGAGCTGAGTCGCACGGAGACAGTTTTTCCTCCGCTGCGTTTCTTCGACTCTACATCTGCACATCGACGACATGAATTGATTCCTAAATAGACGCAATCAGTATGGAAGTATCGATGGTGTGGGATCGATCCATAGTGGTGGAGACTGAGACGCCCCCCTGAAGCTACAGATGCTTTTCTACTGGATGGAAGATTAAGGAATAAGGACGAGAAATCAGACGCTATTGTTCCACCGCAGGTACAAATAAGGAGCTATTTCGATCTGAAAATATCAATACATGAATGTTTCTGATTTTGATGCATATTTAGAAATATACAAGCAGAAAGCAAATCAAACAGATACAAACAGAGTGGATGTTTTGCTTTATTTGGTCTCGAAGAATTTCCTGATCTCTAAGCAAGATGTGCTGAACTGAGCCGTTGTCTCAATTTCTTGCCTCCGTTCCCATCATGACGCTGTGCCGTGATCCTGCCGATCTGCTGATTTCTTTTGCGTATCTGGCTTGTTTATTAATGCAGCTGCCAAAGCCCGGAACCGTGGCGTTGCGAGAAAAACTCTGTCACACTCTCTACAGGCCTCGCCGGGACCTTCCGAATGAAACATGACTGCTGCGTTCCGCTCGCAAATAGCTCCCCCAGAGACTGCGGGCGTTAACATCACTGTCATTACGCAGGCGTGCTCGGCTGTAAATTAACACAGCCGTCGGAGCGGCGAAGATGGAAACTGTTGAAACGGCGTCGATGATACACTTTCTTCACCCGCGTCTTCGCTTTGAGAGCCCGCTTGATGTGTCGCAGGGCACCGCGAGTACGGAGGAGGGGGCGCGTCTCCTCTGCAGTGTGCCGGAATAAGAACGGTAAATATTGCAGCACCAAGTCAATGAAATGGATGTCACAGTTGGACTTGTGTGTCCACAGCTGTAGCCTGAAGGTACAACAGTGGAGTTCAACACCAAACGGAATTCGCTCGCTCGCCCGCTCCACTCTGAAGTCCAGTCTGCTCTATATAAAGCACCGTGTCAGTGAAATTCACTTGGACAGCTACACGTTTTTCTATTTTTTTTCCTAGGGCTGTATCATACTCTCAGATCATTTATAAATGAGTTGGCGGGATGTCTGCATCACGAGACGTGCCTGAGTGTTGCGAGAGCACAATAATAGACGCGCCGGCTCTGGCTGGGCATCAGCTTTCTCTGCTAAAGTGGAGGGGGGGGGTGGGGGGGGCTGTGCTGAGTGTTATTATGTGGAATCACACCACCGGCCATGTAAATTTTCCTCTCCTCGCACTGGGGCCGCTGTGCCAGTCTCCAGTGCGAAATGTAGCGCCACTCTGTGAAATAATGGGCCCGGGAAGACGCTTCAAATTCTCGCACACTTATTAGTGCACGCTTAACTGCACAGTCACGCATACAAGCCAGGCAAACCGTTCAGCGTGCCCCTATAACGGCCAGCATGCAGCAATCCGGGCCAATACTGGAGGAGAGAAAGGTGGAAATAAAGTTGCAGGTGAAGGTCAATGTAATGACTTCCAGGGGGCGGAGTCATGACGAGAAGGAGGAGGGGGAGGGTGGCAAGCGACAAGAAGAAGGCTGAGGCTGAACTACGCACCTCTAGACCCACACATTCACATCATCATCGTCGACACACACACACCTGCAGTAAGCGCTGCCATGCAAGGTGCCTGCATGGCTACTCTAGCTTAGACACCATTCTGCCTGTATACATATATA
>JAUESF010000070.1:2934179-2945228 GCA_032274765.1 Malacoctenus tetranemus | reverse complement strand
ATAAACACCCAAAACCTTCTGTTGCTTTCTGATGTTTAACAGACAGAGTTTCTTTCTCAGGAATATGGTGTTGGCAGGGAAAACCAGTGGATCCAGAACGATGGGAAAGGCCGACTCTGTCACCAGAGCTTTGGGCAACATGTGCGAGCATGCAGGGTGCGATGTTTGCATTGGCCGTCCTTCAGCCAGACGGAACCACGCTACCTGATTGCTCGGTGTCTCACTCAATAGGTCTCTGCTTGCTTGCTTGTGAAGTCTGAGTCCGTCCTCAAGCCTTTGTCAGACTGAAGGTGCTTGCCTGTTTCCCTGCATGTTGTATATTACAAAGGTTTTCTCTGTGCATTGTTGCGCCCTTTCTTTCTTCATCCCACTTGAGTGACTCGTGATATCGGACCACTATGGTCTGAACCTGCGTCCTCACTTCTGTGAGTTCTCCATATAGTGAGAGGGGGTCTATACGGCGAGGGGGATCAAAGACATCTGCCCGACTACCTAACTGTTGAAGGAACGCCGACACCAGTCACGTGGTTCATCTCGCACGCGGTTCGGGGTGGAGCCATTCCCACAGCGGTGCCGCAACACGCCTGACATCTGTCGGTACATCGCAGCCTGCGACTCCTGCAGCCAAGGTCACTCCTGCAGCACCGGGTTGGGGCCAGTAAAAACAGGGGTCTTGGGGAAACACTGAGAAATATGTTGAGCTTGCCGGAAAAAAAAAAAAAGCTGCCTGTCAGCGAAATTTCCTTTGCTCAGGAGGGGTCAGCGCATATGGACATGCTGCCGGTTGCTCGCCACTGCTCGTGAAAAAAAGGGAAGGAGGTGACACGAAGGGCAGACGGTTGACGGTGGCTCGACCTTTGTGTGACTTAACTGGGTGTCGCTGCTTTCCAAAAAGTAGGTGGGGGAAAAAAAAGACCAACGCTGTCATCGTAACTCTGGAGTTGTTTTAGTGCTACACCATCCAGCTTTAATTACCTCGGGCAGAACTGTTGACGTTTAGGGGCCGCAGCGTTCCCCGAACAACTGCTGGAAACTTTCCGGACGCTTTCCAAAGCGTCGTATCAGCTCAGAAACGGCGGCGGAAGGAAAAGCGGTTGTATAACAATTGATCAGCCCCCTCATTCTAAACGGCTGAGCATTGCTGTCTTGCCAAATTTAACTTGAAGCTTGGGACGGGAGTTTGTGGGTGGACATAGGGCCTCTGCTCACCCCACCCTCTCCCTGCCGGCTCCAACTGGGGGCCCGTGGGCTGCCCAGGGCCACTGGAGATCACTTCGAGCCTTCGTTCTCTTTCATCTGCATTATTTATAGACTTGGAGCAGAGGAACAATCTCCCTCGCGGCGGCTCATTGGTCCTATTTCTCAGCCCCCCCCTCCCCCCTCCCCTCCCTTCACACGGAACTTTTATTTACACAGACATCGCTGGTTAAGCACTGGTCTCACAGGGACAATGCTGTAAGCTTTCCTCTTCTTCTTCCTTCTTTTTTTTTTGGCTTCTGTGAAATATGAGGGAGAGGGACTTAGTGTTTGAGCTATTCACTGAGAGCAGCCAGAGAATTATTCAACTTTAGAGAGGCGACCCCTTTGTGCGTCGCATCCTTGCAAAAGCACTCAAGTCGATGTCATCATCTTGCCATGTCCTGATGTTTTCAGAGGCTATTATCCTTGAAGGAGAGGGGAGGGGGGAAAAAATCTTCAAACCTTAACTAATTGCGATATGGTTTCATTTGAAATTGTCGGTCTGTCACTTGAAGATATTACAAAGAAGAAGGAAAAAAAGCCACCAAGAAAAGCTGGGACAAACTTTCATTCCGAGAGGAAATATACACTAAAAACACACGGGAAAAGGGACTGGGTGGAACCAGGAGGGGCGGGGGGGGGGGGGGGGGAGTATTGAGGATGGCGTTGCCAAGTCTCTTGGAAATACTTTAGACAACATCAACTTTAAAGCTTGAAAAATGTGATGATGGCAGGGGAGAGAGTGGGGGTAGGTAGAGGTGGGTTGGGGGTGGGGGTGTGACACCGTCGGAGGACAGAAAATTGTCAGCGCGCATCTTGTGCGTCCTCCCCCTATCCTCCCCCTATCCTCCTCGGAAATATCAAAGGCTAATGTTTGGAGCTTTTGTCATCCTGATTTTAATACAAAGCAGCCTGATGGCTTTGTAGGACAGCGAGGAGACGCGGGTGAGTCCCCCCCCGAGGGCGACACATCCAAAGCCAGCCCATCAATCTCCAGGACCCGGAGCGCCCCGGCTCGGCTGTTAGGGAATTCTTTGAGAAGGCCAACGCTGATGAAACCTGATGCCGGGCAATTTTCACTTCCTCTACTTTGTATAATCAGGTGAAATTGTGCGACTGCGTGATGCATTGTGTGCCAACTTAATTCCGCGTGAGTGTGTACGCGTCTGCACGGGGGCCTCGCCGTGTGTGCATACTGTATGTGTCAGCCGCGGCATGTGTTAAACCATGTATGAAAGTAATTACATCCCTGGAATGAACCAGTGTAAAAACTTGAGGATGCAATTATGCTCCCATTGAATAACTCATCCTTCCTGGCAAGAGCTAATTGCATTAAAATGGATTGTGTATAGTCCTCTAGCATGAGGCATTAAGATTAACGCCAGGAGAGTTAATAGTGTGTCATCTCCAACCAACTACACCCCCACCACCACCGCCACCACCCCCCTCCTCCTTCCTCCTCCACATCTCTAATATAAGATTATAAGCGGGGAGGGGAAAAAAAGAGAGTGCAGGAGGATAGAAAAACATGTTCTCTTTCTCCTCTCAGCATCTGCTCTCCCAGCTGGGAAAAGACCCAAGCTATTCATCAGTCTCCACGCCGCTGTCTACATGTATTCAGCTCACTCAAAGGTCACACCGTTAAACACCAATCTGAAATTCCCCGGCCCTTTTTTTTTTTGGTTGCCAGAGCTCCGTCCCTTCAAATAGACCAAAACCTTCAGGCCAAACTTATTTACATACAACACAGAGGGGTGTGGGTAGATGCATTCCTGCATCATTTATCAACTTCTATTTTTCTCCTATGTTTGGTGGCCCGAGGTCCTGTTGACAATATGTCTTCTCTTGTTTATTAAAGCTCAGTTATGTTAATTAATTTTTTTTCCACCCTCCACATATTTTTTTGGGGTTGGTAAATTCAAGTTTTGAAGGTGAACGCTGAGACGCCCCATTAACTGGAAGCTGGCATGTTTTGCCGGTCCGCAGGAAGACGTCCAAACTACCTATTGTCTCCTACGCCCGCGCCCAGAGAAAAAAGTCAGGGTCCAAGGAAACGGTGTGTGTGTGTGTGTGTGTGTGTGTGTGTGTGTGTGTGTGTGTGTGTGTGAGTGTGAGTGTGTGTGTTCAGTTGTAACACTCCCAAATGGCTCAACATGCTGTGTCATAGTTCCCTGTCAGGCCCTCAGCGCTCCACCAGGCAGCTAATGCCTTGAAGAAATGGGCTTCCCAGCTCAACATTAATCCCTACAGCATTTCTGCCCTCACTTTCCTCCCTCCTCGCTGTCAGAGCAAATTTAATGTGACACATATTCACAAGAACAGGGGGCCCCCCTTGTAATTGTTCGTGCCGGAGCCGTGATAACGGCGGTTAGCCATTTGGTGGTAATGCTGGCATACCAAAACTTCTCGCAAGTAGGAGTAAATCCTCGCTAATGGTTGCTGGGATATGTTAAAAGAGAAACACAATTTCTCAGTTAAATGATGTGTAAAGCAGATCCCACACAGGGGATGTTCTTTTTTTCACTTCTTCCTCCCTCTCTTCTGAGAAGAGGCATCTCAGAAGTTCTTGGCTCATATCCACACAGCATTTTTTTCCCACCCATAAATACTGTATATAAAAATGAAATATATATCCTGCATAGTATTAAATTTAGGAACTGAGGCTCTCTCTGATGTTATGTTCACAGCTGGTGATTTTTAACAAGTAGCTCCAACCTGCAAGAGTGGAGTCAACTCTGATATAACAGTCTTACAGACGTTGATGCTAAAAATATTTTTGGAAGCCATCAGTAATTCATAATCGTTCTTTTTCCGAGTGTCGGTCATTTGGCTGTTAGCTGACATTGCAGAAGTGCGAACTAAATATTCGATCCAGCTTCATAAAATGTGTATAAATGACATCACATCGTCAATGTTATTTGAATACAGATACGAGATGATGAACCAGATAAAAGTAAAAACTGCATCTAATCTTACTTTATGTGAAAAGTGAAAGCTACTATTGTTCCAGATGAAACCGATGGACTGACCCTGCACAGTGAGGGCAGACAACACAGCTCAGGGAGCACAGTAGCAAGCTAATGACGAATGCAACGTACACCCCAGATAAGACTGCATTGCTCAGCCCCAAGAATGGAAAGTTTTCAAAACTATCGTATGGTAGCGTAAATAATAGCATTTATCATGTGCATACAGCACAGTATGCAGACACACAGTTTATTTGTCTTCTCAGTGATTTAGCAATTTGCCAGATATTTAATATAACTAATATTTTGGTCATTTAACAATGTAAACTACCATGAATAATAAGTGTGTGTATGATCGTGACACAAATAGACTTAAAGGTAGAAAACCAAAGCTTGAACATAAAACCTTTATGTTTCATATGAATGTAAATGCTGTTTATAATCTGTGTGTGTATATGTGGTGTGACCCTCCACTGATGATATGAAAAGAGCAGACCTCTCCCACTGTTTCTGTGATATAAACAGAGCAACAACAAAAATTCAGACTTCGACAGAGTGATCAATGTTTCTGCTGCAGGAAAATTGTTGCCTCGTGTTAATTATTTCTAAATCTCGTTGCATTTCCTGCTGAGAAAAGCGTTTTCCCCACATCAGGTCTCATCAACAGAACCCACCGTGGTACCATCACGCAGTATGGAGGAGATGTTTCGAAATGAAGCCGGCTGCGGAGTCACGCTGCCCGGAGATTAACATCGAGTTTGCTCTGTACTGAATCCTCAAAACTTGTGAGCTTCATTACGAGATGGAGTGCAGATAAACATAGCGCTTACGCCTCATCGCTGCTCTGTGCTCCTGACTTGTGTCGCGCTCTCTTCAACCTGCTGCAATCAAGACATTAAGGACGCTCACAGGAATCAATCAGAGTAATCACGGGACCAGTCACAGGCCACAGGGCAGCAGCTCCTGCCATGTATTATTTAGATGTTTATGACGCGACGACACACGTCCATGTTTTATTCATCCACTCTGTGTCTTTGCTCAGAGTCACTGTGCCGGTTCGACTGTTTCAGGGCGACTGGGCCTCCGGGCCACGTCTGACTTCTGACGGCCGGAGCTGTTAGGTAAAGGAAATGCCAATCAGGGGCATTAAGGCACTTGGGCGCCGCGATCCCGTACTACTTTTCAGACTCGGCTCTTTGAAAGGGGAGCCGGGGATACTTGTTTAAAAACGTCCTGGTTAGCTGATTGGTGCAGACAGCCTCGGCACCCTTTGAAGTCTGAGGATGCTCATGTATATGCAGTGCCAATAACCGAGAGCATTCACCTCTTAGGAGAGGATAATAAACACAGGCAGGGCAAGTCGGACATGCTGTCTGGAGACACAGCCAAACTAGCTCCTATTTAACATCCGCGGGAGCCGTTCGAAGACTAATAATGGATGTGAAATTATTTTTTTCTGGTGTGGAGCAATCAAACCGCAGAGAAACACATCCTATTATGCTGTTACAGTCTGACCAAACGAGCGGCCCTGTCAATAGACTGAAGTTACGCTACAAACCAGAGGTGGAGTAAAAATAAACCTCAGAAAATGGAGACGAAATCAATCATTAGCTTCTCCGGCTGGAAGCATATTTTGCACTCTTGGTGTATCCTCCCAGCAACGCCCCGCTGGAAGACCTCAGCTGGGCCTCTAATTGCTGGATGACTGCGAGAGAAGTTAGATAACGATCTCCCCTCGCCTTATGCAAAGCCATTGTTAGCGTGTGATTGATGTGATATATGGTCCAAAGAGGCGGCAGTTTCTTTGCACCGTCTAACCGCACATCTTCTCTCAGAACACAGTCTTTAAAGGCTTGTTTTCAACGGCATCAGCATAGAAACCACACATCCTGAAATCCCTGCGAGTCACTCGAAGCTCGGTTCTTTCGGCTGACCGACTCTTCATTTGGATGAATCCCTCCCACTCGTTTCCAGCCACGGAGGACGGGTCAGGAGGGCCCCGAAACTACCGGAAACAGCATCAGCGTTCAAAAAGCACCAGGTGATCCTTTGGAAGCAATAAGTGCGGAGCGACCGCGCTGCTCTCCTGCATGTGTTGATTTGAATGACCTGACAGCAATCACGCCCAAACAGACACGGGGAGACAACAGCTGTGGTTTTGGGCGAGCCGGGCGACTGACGTAATGGTTTCCAGAGCAGACATTTGCAGCCCACGGCGTGTCACTTCCATGTCGCCGAGGCGGAGGTGCGTGTGAGTGCACCGCGAGGAGCGAGGAGCAGGCAAAGGTTTTGTGTGATTAAGTGGATCCCGCAGCCAGTGTGAGGGACGAGAGGGGAGAAAAAAAAAAAAACCCAAACAAACACACGGTCTCACGATCGATTTGGCCCAGGGTCCTCCTGCTGTGGTTGTTTATTGGCCCTTGACTTTGCTTTTGTGCTGAGGAGACACCTGCAGAGTTCCTGACTGCCAGCTGACAGACCGGATTCCCAAACTCATGGCTGGATGGCGGCCCACCCAGGAAAAAACCCACAGGAGCCCGCCTGCTCCGGAAAAAAGTGCTAAAACCGTCGGCGAGCGAACCCCAGCCGACCGTATGTGTGACCTGACAATATTCTGACGTGTTTGCAGACGCGTGCGTGCTGAATTCGTATCGACTGAGAGCAGAGCGGTGAGATTTAAAGGAGAGCGGCCCGGGGAAGAGCGGATTAATCGAAGACACTGGCAGACAGATTCCACTACGGCTGCAGCCGGCTGGTTAGTCAATTTAGCTTTTTCAATGCATATCTCTGTGTGTGTGTGCGTGTGTGAGGATGGACTGAAAACACCTTTTACTGGGTGTTTAAATCCAGATCATCAGAACCCTCTGAATAAGAAGTGCAGTCAAATTGTATCAGTTAGTTAAAGCAAGGTGGCCTTCAAAATAAAAGTGAAAGTCAATACAGCGTTTTGAAGCGCGCCACAGAGGAAAGTTCTGGGGGGGAAGTGTGCTTCTATTTTTCCTCCTCTCCCTCTGAAAAATAAGTAAAATTCTTGCCCCCCCCCCCCCCACCCACACACACACACACGCACACACACACACACATGCGCGCACGCACTACCTTCTAGAGTAGAAGCCCATTAGGGCTGGGACAAATGGCTGATGGGACAGGAAGGACTCAATAATTCAGCAACCATTGTTTCCTCTGATGCGCTCCACACTCTCAATTGACCTCTGCTCCTCTGTTGTTTTTCCCTCCACCAGGTTGATGGATCTCCTCGCCACAAAACAACTTAAGGAAGACTCCGAAGACCTCAGGAATATAAATAAAAGTGTAGCCACGGGCGAGCGACCGGAGCGACTGCATTATGTATAAACACGCACGCCGACCGGCACGCGTGTCAGCCGGGATGAGGCGGGCCGACAGAGAGAGAGAGACGCGCGCGCAGATAAGTGCACATGCCCTGGACTTCCACATAAATCAACTCTCTATCTGTTTATCAGCGATGGGCGAGCTCCTGCCCCACAGCTTAACTGTCACTCAATGATAAATTAATTACTCGAGCACTGCGAGTCTCTGCGCTGTAGCTACAGGCTTTATCTGCACCAAACCATGAACCTCGCATGCACACGTGAACGCGGGCGGGTCCAGAGTGCTGAAAGCACACTCCCGAAGCTGCTCCCCTTTGAAGAGCTCATTAAACTGCAGCGCTGGTCGGCGTCGTTGACGCCCGTTCAAATTGTATCGTACAAAGGTTTTCCACACGAGGGTCTAAGACCCCCCCCCCCCTTGCCCAAGAAATCACAAAGGGGCCCGGGGGCTCAGCCTGCTCTGCGGGTGTCAGGATAAACGTTTATTACGGATACAAAAAGGAGCCACCCCGGAACGCGAAGAGGAAACATGAAGGCTCGATGAAACATTAAAGCGAAACAACAATTTGGAATATTCCCCGGTCTCCGAGTACCACGACTTTATTACTCTCTGCCATGATTGCCGCTGACAACGCCGCCTTCGGTCTCGCTATCTCCGAAGGGCGCATTACGCCATCACGTCAGTCGCCATGTTTTCTGTTATCTCTCTGCCAAGACGGTTGCTGCCACGAACTGCTGACTCTAAGCTTCCCCCAGTGGAGGTTACTGTGGAACAACCAGGTCAACAGGAAAAAAAAAAGTAGGAGTGTGGGCTATTGACTAAACACATGCTTGGAATGAAACAATCATTTCCAAGGTAAAGAGTGGCACATTTTGAAGAAAATGAAAAACAAAATACCTTCTGTTGGGCAGGAGTGTCCACCCGCAGGGCTCCCTCCCTCTCTGTTTTCCTTCCTTTCTCAGAGTTTCAGTCATCTCCCTGCTCCAGCACACCTGGTTTCAACGAGTGTGATGTCATCACAGCAGCAGCTTACGAGCCCCTCATTTGATTCAGGTGTGTTGGCGCAGGGAGATGTCGAAGTCTGGAGGGAGCTGTAGAAAGCAGACATAGAAAGCAGCTCTTTGCTTTTATTTTGAAGGCCCTTGCTTTGGTTTCTCGGTGAAAGTGTTTCCACCAGTACTTGGCTTCGCTGCAATGTCGAGACAAATCAGAGAGCAAGAAAGGAGGTTTGTCGAGACGACCTTTTGCTCGGAAGCAAAAAGCTCTGATACAGCTTTAACTGTGCATGAGTGCGTGCTTGCGTGCATGTGTGTGTACCACCAGCACCTGACTGAAGGAAGGCGCTTTACAAAGGCACACCACCCAGAAGTGACCCAGCAGCCATGAGTAGGCACTGACAGCTCAGGCCACATTAAGGGTCCGCCTTATAAGATCCAGCTCTAATGAGTGGAGGGGTGATCTGTGCTGCTAACATCTGGCCCTGGGTAGCAGAGAGAGGAGACATCGCCTTCTGCAGGGCAACTGGAAGACTTGATGCTGCCTGGGAGAAAGAAACCCAGGGGGAGGGGTTTTTTTTTGTGTGTGTGGGCTGTTTCCACGTCAAACTTTCTCCTGGTGGTCTCCGTCAAGCAAGCAGGGTTAATCTGGACCTCATAAGCCCCATTAAGGCTGTCACACAGTGTTTTAAAGGAACACATAAGTTCCTCCGCGTGTCCTTCAAGTTGCCTGTTATTCACTTCAGCACTTTGACGGTGAAATCTTATCAGCCGGCTGAATGCAATTCAGCATGGGGCTGGTGTAATTATTGCTTTGAGTAATTATTTTTTTTCTCCTGGAGGCAAAGACTAATCCATCATATTGATAGTCCACATAGATCCCTATGGGGAGCGCGCGTTGACGGAATATTTATACGCTTCCAAGCGAGCCGCTTTTCCACTGAGTCATTCATTGAAATTGGGTGAGGCGAAACTCTTTTTCCTCTGTGCCTTGACAAAGACTTCTTGCAGTGTAAAAAAGAAAAAGGAACATTTATTTCCTTCGCATTGTACAGCTCATTGATGCTTTCTCTCCCCCTCGCTGTGAACTCAGGATCTTTCAAAAATCCACCATCTAGAAAAATAGAACAACCACTTTAAATGTTTAAATTCCTTTTTTTCTTTCTCATTTTTTAGGGAAGAGAGAGAGAGAGGAGGGGGGGAGCGAGGGGGGGAGGGGGTGTTCAAGGATTATTCAAGGCTTCTAATAAACCAACACTATCACTGGAGAGGGGGAAAAAAATGAAAGCGCGCGCTCCCACGCGGGCCCGGAAGTTTCGAATCACTGAAGTTTCGGCGCTCAAAGTAGTGCGGCGATAACGCGTCGACATGTCTCTGCTCCTGTCGAGCTGTGGCCAATTGGATTAGTTGAACTTCTGATAAACCGCAAATGTGAAAGTGTTCCTCTTGGTGGCGGCAGGATGTGTGAGGCAGATTAAAAGCCTCTTCCTCTTTGTAAAAAAAAGCGCAAAAAGAAAAACAAGTAAGGCAGACTCCCCCCCCCCCCCTCAAAAAAAGACAGAAAGAAAGAAATCCTTTTAGTAAGACAGGCGCTGGCTGTTCCTTTAGTGGCAATAAGCTTGCATAAGACCACTTGGCTCACAATGCATAATGTAAAGCAGCTGACTGTGGAGGCCATGCTATCATAGAGGGGCGATGCATGATGGATGAAAACAGCTCGCTGTCCTGCTGCACGGCCCAGCGCTGGACAGCGAGGGAGGGGGGAGGGGGGAGCCGTCGGACGCCGCGCACGCCACATCTTAGGTTCCGTGTGGTTCATTGCAGCTGGTTAATGATTTCTTTTTCTTTCCTGCAGGAACCATCAGCCACCCGCAGCACGAGGTCAACTCCTGTCTCTGGTGTTTCGCCAACTCTTTAACGGATCAAAAAAAAACACTATTATGATCGAAGCCAGACCGGAGAGACAGCAGAGTGCTCCGGCGACACAGAAGACAGTCAGCCGCGTACGCTTCATCACACGCGCTGAATGTCGGCCTGAATATTCAGTCTGAAAGGCTTCTTTATCAACCGTGAAGTAGGTGGGAGATTCTACAGCTGACTCATGAAACTCGGCTCGACTTGAAATGATGACTGAACCGAAAGTAAGACGTACAGTAACTTTTAAGTGACTTTTTTTGAAGGAACCTGTGTTACTCTGAAGGTCTCTCTGAATTAGACAGACATCAAATACGTTCAGGAAGTTCAAGCTAACACTGATGGAAATATTTTTTTTTAAAAAGACAGAGCTGCAGATTCACTGTGCAAGCACAAGTAGAATAGATACAACAGCTGTCCGCTACAGTGTAAACTCAAACCGAGGATTGTGTTTTTCAAGTTAAAAGCATCTCCTTAGCAAGCACCTGACTGGCCATTCAAACAAATATCAGTAACTCCATTCATAAACGTGAAAACAAAAATGTTGTGAGTCCCAACATTGTTTTGACTTGTATGACTTAATA
>JAUESF010000070.1:2912035-2924285 GCA_032274765.1 Malacoctenus tetranemus | reverse complement strand
TCACATCTGAGAGTGGAGAGGATGTATCAGGGTAGCAAAGGAACGCGTTGGTCTCAAAGTGCATGTGTTAGAAAGATGAAAATGGATCAGTGTAAAGGTTCAGGCAGATGTGACACGGAACAAATGGGGATGGATAAACAACACGGTCCGAGCAAAGCTGCAGCTGGAGCTGTTAGGAGTGAAAAAGGGGGTAATGTCCAACAGGGTCATGGGTGCCAAAAGCCTGCTGGCTCACATGTGGATCAAAGTTTGGCCTGCGTGGTGAAACGGTGGAGCTGCTGCTACTCAAAGTGGTGCACAAGGCGGCATCAGAATACACTCAGCACCACAGTTCACTGTGGATGCTGGGGTGTGACTGTGGATCCGTCAGGGGGCCCATGCTGACCTCTGAACAAACCAGCCACGACAATGACAGAGCAATGGAATAAGATGGTCCCACACAGTATCAGGTAGGTGGCTGATTAGCATCACTGTCAGGTTTGCCAACTGATCGGCCATTCATGGCTAGAACGACGTCACGTGTCTCTTTTCGCAAGTTGCGAGTCCTTTCAAAGACCGTTTGAGTGTCTCCATCTCTGAAAGCTTCGAGTATCTGGCCTATATACCTGAGGCTGTTCTGATAAAATCGTAACTTGGGTAGTCCAGCTGTCTGTCTCCATAGCAACCCCATCAACCCTTCTGCATAGAGTCTGAAGCTCGGCATCACGTTGTGTGGTTCTCTGTCTCTACGGGCAACAATTATTACACGTTCCTACTCAGCAAGGACTCATTTTCACATATTCTCCTGCGACTCGTGTGCTGCAAGACTTGGGGCTTGTAGCTTTGACAAACTACGAGGAGGAGACCCCCCCCATCCCCCCTTTGGGGACGACGGCGTAGTATTTACCCACAATCCGACATGCTCTTTGCAGAAAATATCTTTTGTGCGAAAGCAGCTGGAATTGAACGGCAGACAGAGAGATTCCACCTAATTAATTGTCAGGTAATAACAGCTCGCCTCGTGTAATCGCCCATGATTACACGAGCAGGGTGTGTGTGTGTAGCGAAAGGCTGATCTGGTCATCATTTACAATAACTGCACTCTCACTGAGGAGTTGACTTCTTCATCTATCATCTGTGAATCATCTGCACACACACGCGCGCACACACACACAAGATTTACTGCTGAGCGTCAGTCCGTGCGGCTCGTCGACGGTGACGGCTGATCACGTCAGATGCAGCCGACTCGCGTCTATGAAGGCCCGTTGATGACTCCTCTGTAGCATGTGCGGTGAGTCATTAAATTAAGAGTGCGAAGTGAAAGGACGTCCCGACAGACGCGCACCTTCGCGCGTGCGAATCTCTGAAGTGATCAGCAGCGAGTGGCCGCAGCGTGCGCGCCTTTAATCTTCCGCACATTTACTCGCTGCTTGTTGCATGACTTAATTCAGCCGGATCTTCAAACGGACTGGGAAACACAGGCTAAGCTGGGAGATGAGTCAAAGGGGGCTTTGCTCGACGTCGGCTGTTGCGAAATAAGAATGCGGATTTCGCTCCACATTAAAGGACCGATTCAGTTGCACAGTCCGGCTTTAATTCTGTATTCAAGCTGCACAGTGTGTGGGTGGGGGTGGTGGGGGTTTGCTCTCCCTCCGGACGGCGAGAACACCCAAGTTAGAGACGAAGCGAAGCATCGCTTCTTTTTTTTTTCCTTCCCTGTGTGATTTGTTCTTCTCCCTTAATAATTCAGACATGTTTGATAGGTTAATCTGAAATTTTTGTTCCCATGAGTCTCTGCGTTCGCCTTGAGATGGTTGAATGACCTTTCCAGGGTGTCCCTACCCGGGACGGACAGTCGTTTCCTGCAGTTCTAACAAAATGTTAATGCCCAGATCAATTGATCAATGAAGAGGAAATTAAATGAATGTATTTCCCCTTTCTTTTTGTCATATTCTCTTTTATTGTACTGCATTATGCTCACGTTCAATTGCTTTAACGAACATGAGATGGAAGATTGAATATTTCTTTGTTCCTAAAACACATTCATCAAGTTGACATGAACCTAATTCCATTAAACAGCTCCATTATTCGCGTACTGGGGGATGAGAAACAGTGACTCAAGTGTGAAGACAAGAACATGTTTGGAAAGAAGAAAAAAAACATGTCAGATACTAAAATGTATCAAATTCATCTGAGTGTTTCGTTATGATATCATAGAAATCGAACCAAAGAACAGTTTTAGCATCAGTTTGGTCGCCAGGCTCAACATCAGCATCACCAGGCGTCCACAGGCTCTCACCCACAGGTGATTCACAGTCAGAGCTGCCAAACCATCAGGCTCCATCTTTTCCCCCACCACACCATTTCCCTTCGAAATACCTCAACTCTACTTGTATCTCTGTTAAAAAGTTACACAATTGAAAGCGGTAGCAGCAGACTGCGTTGTTTGCTTTGCAGAACACAGTTTGGGGATTTTTTTTTTGTTGTTCAACATTTTTATCTCAAAGACTGTGGCGATGGGCGGACAGCAGTGGGGAGGAGACGCGGAGACTGGATGCGGGGCTAAACCCGGCCATTGTTTACTCTCCAAGGAGACGAGCTTAGAGGTTGCATTAAGGTGCTTAAAAAAAGATTCTGTTTATCCCGGCGTATAGTCAGTAAATAATAAATAATGAATTAATTGATTCCTTTCTTCGGGGGTCCTTTGCTTTGAAGCAGGGCGGGCTTTGAAAACTTTGGCATCAGAGGGAATTTTGCCAGGTAGCTGCCTAATTACACTTCCGAGGCCTGGCTGTCTAATAGATTTCAGTTTTTAACTATCACAAAGGCTGCAGTCTGCCCTCTGAGGCACATATGTCCTTTTAAGAACCATAGTCGGGATTAATAACACGCTTGTTTGCCAGGGCTTTATTTTTAACTGATCCCACAACTGCAAAAGCAGTGTGGTGTTTGGGTTTTGGGTTTTTTTGTACACCGTTTTGTAAAGCATTAAAAGTGACATACTGTTATTTCTTAACCCCTGAGTCTGACTTTGGATGCTGAAAATTTACAGCGTTGATGCCGACAGTGGAGCGGATCAGAGGTAGAGTGCCCATGCTGGGCGATTAATGTTTAAATCCGAGAACCAGCGATAAACTTTTACGAGACATGAGTGAAAAAAAATAAACAAACAAAAAAAAAAAAAACCCAAAAAACATTTCATCAATATCACTCCTGAAAATCTGTCAACAACACGCTCTGGAATCTCAACTGTTTACGTCTCGCGTCGAGCAATTTTCTGTTTTCTCCAATAAATTCCAGCTTTTTTTTTAACATCATGAAGTAATCTGCCTTCGCAACGTCTCTCGGGCATCTCTCCGTATTTAACAGGACTCGGCTTCATCTCCATAGAACGTGGAAACTCTTTGTGTCCTCTCTGGGTAATTCAGAGTTATTTGTGCGTTTGTGAGTGGGAGGACTGTCGGTGTGACTACGAGACTGACTAATAAACTGTGACATTCAGGCACAGTGACCGGGTGTATTAACAGATATGCATCTCAATAAGTAATCATCGGGCCCCCTCCTCGGCAGAGAGAGAGAGAGTCTCTGCGAAGCATCGCGGCTTGTGACTAATTGTATGCAACACCGTGTCAAAGCACATGTGTCCCGGAAGTAAAGAAGCAAAGGGACAGTCATGTGGGTTTGCATAGATTACATATGATAACGAAGGGGGGCTGGAGTTCAAGTACGATGACGGTAATATGACAATAATCTGGTATAATTACACGAGGATGAGTCATTATTTTGTGTTTGCAGATCTCTCGGATAGCCGGAGAAGAGCGCGGCACGTTTTTAACGACTCGGGAGGTGCAGACGGACGGAGTCGTGGGCTGAATGAGAGCAGGGGCTTTTTTTGGACAGTCTGGCCGAGATGGTGGGTTTGCGGCACAGAAGCGCCGCGAGCCTCTGATGGTGGTGCGTGCGCGCATCAGTATGCAAACGTGTCAAGCGCCTCGCATGAATATGCATTCGTGTGCGGGCGCGTGGACACAACATGTCGGTGCGCACACGTCAAACGTTAAACGCTCTTCTCGGACACAGGGAAGTTAAGTCACACCTTCCTGGCTGCTGTAAAGAGAGAGGGAGTGAGTGTGAGAGGGGGGGGGGTCAAGAGAAAAGAGGAGTATCACTGATACTTTGCTGTGTTTTACAATGGCGCCAGACATTCCATTAAGGCTAACAAGCATTCTTGACTTTCTCTTGACATTGCCCAATCCGCTCGTCTGACTCATACTAATGCGAGGGGCCGCCAGGATACCAGTGTGGGCGTGTTTAATGTCCCAGCAGTTAAGACTAGTAGAGTAAACAGGCAGCCTCGCACCATCTGCTACTTTATGATCCCTGATCTGATCGCGCCTAACTCACTGCCACGTTCTGTTTTGGGCCCTAATGACTCGTCCCCGGAGATGAGAGGGAAGACCGTGAGGAGGGAAAGGGGGGGGCAAACTTCCAAAGAGACGCATCTCCTGGGTCATAAAGGCCTCAAACTGTGTCCCATTACGCCCAACCTGGCTCATCGTTTCACGCGCCGCAACTGAATCGGTTAGCATATGCTCGGGCGTCCAGAGCGTCTGGTGCACCCTCCGAAACCTGCGTGATTTACAAGTGGCGCTCGCGTGTGACAGCGTCACTGCTCGCACTGTACTCGAACCCATTCTCATTGAACACACAGATCTGGCAGATCTACCCCCTGCACCACCAGGAGTCACCTTGTTTAATCTCTCATTAAAGGCCGCCAGTTAGAGGTGGGCCTATTAAAGGTAGAAAAAAAACACAACAAAACACACACACGTAGCGCTTCGATTGTGTCTCTGGCACGAGTGCGTTTTTTTTTCATTGCAGGGATAAAAGTCTGCTGTAATCTCTCACTCTATTCCGGAGGTGCCAGGTTAAGTAGGTTAGCAACGATTTGGCATTTCAGGGAGCAGAAACAGGAGACATTAAAAGCCCTCACTAGTATGCTACATATTACGATTGGATTCCTTTGGAGTGGGGGCTCATTGTAGGCAACCAGGGAGCCGGGGGAGGGGGGGGGGGGAGTGTAGGAGCAGTGAAAGAGGAGCCGCGTATCAGGGTGTCGCTGATTATCCTGTTGTTCTGTTCCGATTCCTCATATCAAATGGGTTTCGTTGCTTGCAAGCAGTGATAGCTCTGGAGCTCATAGTATGAGCGAGCAAGGGTGAGTGTCCACGTGCACGCGGGCCTCATTGTTGACTTATTGGTTAAAAAAAATGGGCGTTTCCATCTCTGAGGGGCCGAAAAGGCTCGTATGTCTCCACTGTGACGGACGGGGCCCAAGTGGTTTCCCCCCAGCGCGCTGCTGATCCCGTCACATCAACGTGAAATGTTGATAGTGCGGCGATCGGGAAGTCGAACGCTGTTTGCTCGGGTGTTCCTTACAGGCAGCTCGGCTCATCGATTTGTGCCTTGGGTTTTTTTTTTTTCTCTTTTCAAGGGGGGGTTTGGATTTCCTAACGATTCACCTGCGGTTCTTTTCCTCTTTGACCAGAAAGAGCGCACCCCCGGGAGGGGTTACTGTACGCGCGTATCCGTCTTTCTGTTGGGCCTGTCTCTGCCGCAGTGAGGTCCAGACGCCGGGCTGCGCGCCGGACAATCAAGTCTGACCCGGCCATCCTGCAGGGTGTCATTATCAACGACCAACCAGAGGATGCAGACCTGTGCTGCGAATGCAAACAGAAAAAAAAATATTGAAAATTGAAAATTCATGTGTGCCAATCGCTCTTTTCTTCACCGTCGTTCTGGAAATAAACACTACAAAAAAGAGATCCAATTACCTGTTTTTTTTAAGCCTTCCGCAAACTCAGAGGTCTTTGGCAGTCACATAAATTTGAATGACTTGAACGGAGGAGCGTGACTGCCGTTCGTCGGTAAGGGAGCCGTTGTGCGTGTGTGTGTGTGTTTTCACAGCGACGACTGCAACGCCGCACAGGCTGAAAGAGGAACGAGGTATCCGGGAGACGGGAGACTGATTGACGCCACCAAACGAGCGCCGCCTAATAATTGCATCTGACTCCTCCAACAAACACAAAGACAAGGTGTCGAGTGGGAGGATAATAGCAGAGGACATCAAAGCATTAGTGGCAGCTCGGCAACTTTGTGTACCGAGTGCTTTTCTAGTGCCGCGATCAGAGCGGCGGCACCGCCGCCGCCGCGAACCGCGCCCATTAGCAGCCAATCATACGATAAGCTATGCTCTGATTTGATGTGACTGGGCGGATTATCGACGAGAAGGTAATCATGGAGGAATGGGTTGAAAAAAAAAATCATCCAAGGAGCAATCATCCAAACACACACAATAGCCAAATAGCCCCCATTTAGCCGACCTGACCTCTGAGGACCGAATCCGTTCTTCCTCGCCGCCATTAGCCCGGCAGAAGAGAACTCTGATATAAGTCCCGTCTGGTGCCGTAATGGCTTGCCGCCGCGGGGACGCACCGGCCTGTTCATTGGACGTCTTAAACAAAAGCACAAGGTCTTTTGGCCCCTGTCTGATTCGGGGAGTGTGTGTGGGGGGGGGAGCTGGATTGGCTATTATCTCGCAGGTGCGCCTGCCGAGCGGCACCGGGGAGGCTGCAGGCAGACCTCAGGTGCAACCGTCGTACACAAAGGAAATTGAGCAAACAGGAGATAAGTGAGATGGAGGGCTGTCTCTATAGGGCCGCGTCATGGAACTATTCCTCCATATTAGGTTTCCACTCCTGCTCCATCTCCCCCTCAATTCGCCCCCCCCCTCCCTCCCTCTACCTTCCCGTGTGCTATCTCGAACATGGGCTAAAACATCAGTCCGTGCTAAGCGTCTGGTGCTGAAGGACATCTTGGGAGACCGGTGCGTTTTTGATTCTCCCTCTATACATAGCATCAAAGCCAACTATCCTGGGACGTCAACCCAATCAAAAAAACAAGCGCTCGCCGGCGTGCACACTCGGAGATGTGACACGGCGCCGCGGTTGGAGGTGGGAGGCGGGTGACAGGAGCGGCAAAGGGGGGGGGGCGTTTACAGTCAGCGCGGCAGCCTCGCGCCGGAACACCCCGAGGCGAAGCGAATAAACAAGACGGCGCTCAGACAGAAAAGCGCGGCAGACAGGCAAAGCCGGGGAGGGGGGCCGACAGACGGGTCGCGGCGCGGAGGACTTCGCCTGTCTTCGGCCCCGACAGGTAATTGAAGGGAAGCATTATTAGAAGCAGCGCTTACATGGTTTTCACAGCCGGTGGACACGTGCACTCGACCGTCGCCTGGAAAGGTTGACGCAGAGGGCCGTGGCATCACGGTGGTCCTCGCTGCCATATCGGGCTCCAGATGTATTGGGAGCGAAGGGTGGGGTGGGGGGGGGTGGCTTGAAGTTCCTCAAGCGCATGTCTCCGCCCCCGATCTCAGTGGAAAAGCCTCCGAGGTGCTACGCCTCCGAGAGAGTTGCGGCCGACTTTCACAGCAAAAGAGGGAAAAATGTGGGGGCTGATAATGACTTGTGTTATATATTGGTACACTGGAGAGATGGGGCTTTGCGTCCTGTGTGTGTAGGGGGGTGGGGGGTGGGGGAGTGGATGTAAAGAAAAGTTTCGTGAGCCAACTCCATCAAAACTGTACCTACTGTATTGGGGGAACGACTTACGTAAGGACGGCTGACAGAAGTGTCGCGGCGTTGCGTCACGCTGGTGGCCGGCCAACCTAACTTTCGCTTCCCCCCCCCCCGCGAGGCCCCCCCCCCGCGAGGCCCCTCTCCTCCCCCTCTTCCCTTTGCCAGGTTTCCCTTTTTAGCCTCATTAAAAAGGAATCACATTGAAACAAATCTAAAAAGACTATGGAAATGAGCCGGATGGCTGACTCGGTCCAGACGCCGTGCGTGCCCGAAGCCCCCACCACCCTCCAGAGCCCCCCCTCCCTTTGTCTCCTCAGCCGAGAAAGGAGTTGCATGTTCTCGGCACGATAGTAATCATTACTGCGTGTTTCCTCTCCTTGGCAGCCATGTTAACGTGTCTGGCTCGTGCGTGGGCGACACTATCATGAAAACACTGAGCACGTGGGAGGCTCCTCAGTCTGTGCTGACATGCGCGGCGTAATGACAGGCCACTGATACGCTCGTTATAGCGAGCGTGTTCGTCGATGCTACATCCGCATGTCAGACCGTGTCAATATGTCTCTTTTCTGTTTTTTTCTTCTTCTTCTTCTTCTTCTGCTCCTTCAGTCCAGGCCACTGCTCCCATCATTCATGTCATGCATGAGCCTCAGTCGCTGCCGTCTGAGACCATGTTGCAGCATACAGACTTTGTCTATCCTGCGTTTCGGGGGAGTTGGAGGCAATCTCAGACAACACCGGGGGAAAGGCAGGGTGCAGCAGACAGGTCACCAGTCTATCACAGGGCAAACAAAGGCCTCGGGTATTTTTTTTTTGGGGGGGGGACTAGGGCAGGAGACCGTCTGCAAAGCGTCGCAGTGATTAGTATTCCTGCCTCATGGCGCAAAGTCAGAGTGAAGCCTTTTTAGTTTGCAGCCTGCATGTTCTCCCTGTGCACGTGCTGGTTTACTCTGGATACTGCGGTTTCCTCCCAATACAACACTGATTTGAGGTCAGCTGATAACTACTGAGTTGTCTGGGGGTGAGGAGTCGTGTGATTGGGTGTCTGTGCGAGGGAGTCGCAACCAGTCTGGAGAGCAGCCAGAGAAAAGCTCCCTCACACCCAAAGAGAACAGAACAAGCCCCACACAGAGAGCTCCCACCTGGACTCAAATCTGAAAACCTCCTTGGCGAGAGACAAAGCGCTAAACACACACCACTACAAACCCAAGGAAAACACTAATAAAGCAATAATTACCAAAACACCTCTCTCACTGACTTACTTTGGTCCCTCTCTCTTTCGTTTCCCACCACTTTCCTGTCAATTATCTGCATGTGTTTTGGTGACACGGTTTATCAGCTCCCGCACGGAGGTTTGGTCCACGATGGCCTCAATCGATCTTCATCAGTCACTGGTCAGCGTGGGGTTCAGGCAGTGGTGGGCAGCGACCGACCACCATCACCAGCACAGACATTTGAGGTCGGTGTCTCTGAACAGACTCTCGGAGGAACCAAACTTTGCCCGGCGATGATCGAGGAGCTTCTCGGACCCGGTTCAGTGCGATCATCACTAAATGTTTCGGCTGATTGTTCGTTTGAGCTCGATTTCACCCCCCCCCCTTCCCAAAAAAAAAAAAATTTGATGCAAGGAATCTTCTGTATAATTCAGTGGTACATGTTCCACTTAGTCTTGCGTGCTTAAATGATTGATGATCAGCAATATTCAGCATGTTCTATATTCATGAGAGCAATATAAGGGGGAATTTCCAGCTGCACTGATAATTCCTAATGAATCCACCGGCGAAGGCGAGCGTGACTGAACATACACGTGTAGGACTTTGAGCGGCAGACGCGTCCTTGGATCTTTATCTGCGTGCGGCTGTGGGGTTGCGCGAGTGAAATCCATCCTTTCCTCACCAGCTAAATTTGCGCTCGTTCGATTCTTCTTCTCTTGCTGCAAACCTCACCTGCGACAAAAAGCCTCCGCAGCTTATTTCTCCCCCCGTTGCCATGCGCGCGCGTGTAATAAGGGAGATTACACAGAAGCTCATCTGGCGCTCAAGCGTGAGCTTTCTTTTCATGACGCCATACAGGAAGCCAATCGACGCTTCGAATTAGTCCTGAGACGGGCGAGTAAGTGGAGTGCTACAGTTTATTACTTCACCTATTAGAGTAAACAGACATCCAGCTGGTGCTGCAGCCAGTCAGGCGCGCGTGCGTGTGTGTCTCCGGTCCGTAAAAGCGTTTAAAGCTGCCAGTTTCCTCCTCATGTAAATGATCTCCCATCAGAATAGAAATGCTACAAATCTCACTAAGTGTCATTGGATCACAAAAAAAAGGTGCAGAATGGGAGGATTGAGACAAGCAGCAGATAAAAGAAGCCCGAGAGTGAGAAGCTCATTTTCTTTTCATTTGGTCCCGAGTGGTGATTCCGCGACTCCGATCGATGTCGGGTGATAAATAAATAAAGCAAACATAATGCGAATGTGTTTCTTTTAGATTAGCCCACATTAGAAGGGGGCCTCGGCGTATCTCGGCGCGCAGGGAGAGCGGGAGAGAGACTTTCTTCTGATAATGGAGGCTTTATTACAGTAAATAAAACAATCCCTCGCTCCCATCTGCTAAAAGTTGATGTTTTCCAAGGTGTCACCGGCAATCTGCTGCAGTTCCTCTCGCGGAAAAAATAGGGTAAAGCGAGAATGTTGAATGCAATCCCTCGGCGTGCATTTCTTCATGAATGGTGACATTACGATCCCTCAGCATTTTGAGCGCATCGTGTCGAGACGATGGAGGAGAAGTTGATTTTCACCCCGGGCTCCGAGCTGCACTCCACGTCTGTCTCCTCCGCCTTCAATTTTCTTGTTTTTTTTCTTTTTTGTGTGTTCCTTAACCAAGCTGAGAGAAGCGGCCGAGTGGAAGCATTGGAATACAATTTATGAATCATTAAGAGAAGGGGAGGCATTAATATTTCATAGCCCTCGGACCACCAACAAGTGTTGAAGTGGATTCAGTAAACAGGCGTGTGCCCCACGGGTATGTGTGTGTGTGTGCGTGTGCGTGCGTGCATGTGTCTGTGTCTGTGAGTGCATCCAACGCAGCAGTCTCTCCTGCTGCATTTATGCAGCATGAGATGAAATCATGCACAACCGCACCCTGCACTATAATATAAATACACGTATGCACAGACACACACACACACACACACACACACACACACACACACACACACACACGCACGCACACACACACACAGACACACACACACACACACGCACGCACACACACACTCACACACAGACTATCTCTGGAGAAATGTTAGAATCTCCCTGTCTATGGGGGGTGACAAAGTGAGGAGTCTGAAATCAACCCCCCGGAAAGTGCTCCTCACCCTCCTCTTCTTCCTCCTCCTCCTCCTCTTTCCATTGGCTTCTCCTCTAAAATGCTCGCTCCTCTCCCTCCACAACCCTTGAGCATAATTACTCCTCTATCCACAGACAGAGTATTGGTTTCCTCTAACTAAAGAGCAGCAGGCTCCTGCTTCCTCCTATCACTCTAGACCTTAGCTGGGTCGCCTCTCCTAATCATCCACTAAGAGCCTGGAACTATATCAAAGGGGATTTGTGCGTGTGCTTATGTGTGCATGTGCGTGTGCGTATGTGTGCATGTGCGTATGTCTGTGTGTGTGTGTGTGTGCGCGCGCGCGTGTGCGTGTTTGCTTCCATGTGTCTTGATGCCTCCGTGTTTGCATGAGCACTTTGGGGTGAACCGCGCGCTCATTTGCGTGCGAGCGCCAGTGTGCGGGTGTGCACGCCTGCCCCCCCTCCCTCCCTCCCTCCCTCCCTCCCTCACATACTGGGTATTGTGCGTTAGATCAAAGCTCTAAACCCCTCTGGGCTTGACACACTCTAGCAAGGCTGCGGCAGTGTTGAATCCGAGCCGCAGTAATTCTGCTGATACTGTATGCTGCTATTAAAAAAAAAAAAAAAAAAAGCGGCTGACAGGGGGAGCGAGGGGGTCTTTTTTTTTGATACAACGGGGATCACAGAATTCTCATTGTTCTGTGGACGTGGTCTGTGTGTGCGTGCGTGTGCGTGCGTGTGTGTTGAAAGGAGAGGAGCGATCGCGGCCGGGGCCAACCGGGGGAAAAGAAAGTGATATGTGTTCAGTTACAGATCTCACCTCTCCTGCTCTCTTTCCTGAAACATTCCCCCTGGGCCGGCCGGGACGTCAAGGATTTCCAGAGAGGCTGCGAGGCGCAGGTCAGCGCTCGCTTCTCGGCTACCGGCCGCTCCGCGGGTAGGGAGTGAAAAATAAATAAATAAGTTGCAGCCAACGAGCCAGAACTGCTACAGCGTCTCCTCTCTTTGGGGAATACAACACACATTGCTGAACAGAATGTACAACAAGGGCCCCAGACATATTTAGATTTCACAGGGAAAGTGTGAATTTGTTTCCTTTCACCCCGTCTGCGACGGCGGAGATGGGGAGAAAAATGTTTCCAGCTCTTTTACATCCATCAAAGGGGGGAAAAAAAGGAAAAAAAAAAGCTTGTGCTTCTCGAAAAAGGGGTGAAGTGACCTGATGACTGGTATCGCCGCAGCTGCTGATGGGCGGGAGGGAGGGGGGGGCGGGGCGGGGGGGCTGAAACGTTTCACTCT
>JAUESF010000070.1:2894208-2911935 GCA_032274765.1 Malacoctenus tetranemus | reverse complement strand
CCCCCCCCCCCCCCCCCCCCCCCCCCCCCCCCCCGGAAACGTGTCACTCTATCAGAATGAATATTTTCCTCTGCCAAAAGTCTTGGCTCGGCTCGGAGAAAAGTGCGCCTGTGAGCCGCTGACATGGAGGTGTCATTGTGGGGTGTGATATCCAGGGAGATAAAGGTAGCCTTTCTGTTTGGGCTTCCTGTGAGGGAGGGGGGGAGGGAGGGGGGGGCGAGATAGGCCGAGGTGGCTAAAACTAGAGAAGGTGTCTTTGAGGTGGCGGGTCAGGCCACACAAGAGGGAGGCGATCTCTCTCTTTCTCTCTCTCTTCCTGCATCTCCTTCAGTCGTCTCCTTTGTTCCTGATCCAAAGGAGAGCTTTCGGAGCAGCAGAGTTGGACTTTAGGCAGCCAGCCTCGCTGGGAGTACATGTATAGAAAGAAGCAAGGCTCTCGGAATCAATCTCTCTCTCTCTCTCTCTTTCCCTCCTCTCTTGCTCCCTCTCTCTCCTTCCTTTCTTAACACTCCCCGGCTTTAAGCGTCGCAGCCTGATGAATAATGGAGCGGACCGTGACCTTTGCAGCGCGGGTTCAGGCCGAGCCCCGGCATCCTTCTGATCTGATGATCGCGTTTGATGTAACCCACAGTGGAGCGCCCCGCAGACCCGGGCGAACCGAGCGCCTCTGATAGACAATACTGTATGCAATTTGCAGCTGTGATCCCCTCCAAATGACCGCATTTATCTCCAAAAGAAGAACCTACAAAAAAAAAACTGTGATCACGGCAGGAAAAAAAAAGCGCGACTCTACAGAGAAGTTTCAGCCTGAGTCGTCGCCGCAACGCCAATTTTCTTTGTGATGCGACTTGGAACAACATTTGTTTGTTTTCTGTTTCTCTGAATTGTTGGCAAGGAGATGATGTGACAGCCTTGCACCTCTAAGTGAAGTGTTAAGGCAACACTGTGCGAACATAAACTAAAATATAACACTGTCTGTTTTTTCTCCTTTCGCATCTGATGTCATGTGGTTTTTCACAAGGGTGTTAAAGTCGTCTTCTGGGTGTAGAGTAGAAAGACCAATCAATTCACTGGGGGAGGGGGGGGGTAACACCCGAATTATTGCCTGGCAACGACGTGCCTCCCTACGACTCACGGCTCTACCTCCACGAATGTGCCTCACACTCCACTCTGCATCACGTAACTGACCCCTGAGTCAGAGCTTTCTCTCCCTCTCTCACACTGCACGCCTTCTCTCTACCTTTTGACCCGAGCAGATTTCTCACAGGAAAGACTTAAATAACATGTTCACACTTCAGGGAAGGGAGAGAGAGAGAGAGAGAGAGAGAGAGAGAGAGAGAGAGATGGAAAGAGAGGTGGATGGGGGGGGAGAAAAAAAGACAAAAAGGTGATGGAGGCAGAGCGAAATGAAGAGGGCGAGCTTGTCTCAGCAACACCCCCTCCGAGCATGGAGATGATATCCTGATTAAAGCGTGATGTGGACCCTGCAAAACATTGATCAGACAAAACTCCCCTCAGCTCGGCCTCGTCGGTCCCGAGATGTGGTCGGTGGATTTAAAAAATCATGAGGACTCCGTTACCGCACAGTTAGGTCGAGGCCGGAGAAAGGAGAGGTGCGGGCAAGGCAGTGGGAGCACGAGGGGGGGGGGGGGTTGAGTGTTCCTGCCAAGCCGAGCGTGAAGTAAGGTCAGGAGAGCCATGTGCAGGAGCGCAGAGGAGGAGGAGAGGTGAGGAAAGGGGGGGTTGGCCACTCGCCGCAGCACTAGAAGAACCCACTGATCCAGGACCGATTCTCATGACACCAGCGCAGGCGCCCGTCAGCAGTGATCCAACATTACGATCACGACCAATCAAAAGGGGGTCACACCATGTCAATAACCAAAAGTCCAAGGTCTGTCCATCCATCCAGTGGCTTCTCTTTCTTTTTCCAAGTCAGGTCGAAGCCAATCCTCGCCGGTAATCCATGAGAGACCAGGTGCAGCACAGGAGCGCCACCACACATTCAGCTTTAACTGAGAAAAACCAAACCAACTTCACAGGAAGTTGACCTGAGAAAATATCTATGGGCGGGGCTTCAGGGAGGGCTTGGAGGACAGTAATCAACGGTGGCCGCAATCTGCTGACTGCAGCCAAACCTTCATTCATGATTGAGAAACTCGGATAGTTTTACACTGGTAAGGCGACAACAACTGGTTGGTCAAAACTTGGCTGAGTAAAATGTCAGTGCTTGATTTAGTTTGACAATTACCGTTGACTCAAAATAAGGTATTTTGCAGCAATTACGACTAAATACATTGCATGTGAGGAGTTGCATGGGTGGTCATCTGCCACCCCCTCTAACAAGTTACGGACTTCCTGCCTTCCTTTAGTGATTACAGCCAACTGGAACCAGGGGGTAGACAGTTGTTACAGAGAAACGTTCCTTCAACTGACAGTAATGGAGCAGTGAGTGCTGTTTGTGTCCAGTGTCCACAGGGACACATCCAAAAAACTCCCTCGCAACGAAGCCGATCACAAAAAGAGAGAATCTGAGCCAGACGTCTTCAGACTACGGTACGAAGGCGGAGCACCTGGAGACAGAGGACGTGCAAACAGTACACAGAGATGTCCTGAGGCAGGAATCGAACCCCTGGCCTTCAAGCTGTGCAGGGGGAGAGGTGTTTTTTTTTTTTTTACTCAGAGGAAGGTTGAGAAGCTGTTGCTGTGTGACAGCCATCCTGTCTGATAGCAGGTGATGCTGCTGCAGTCGGAGCTCGGAGACTCTTTGTTGTCCCAGATAGTTAGAAAGAGAAAAAAAAAAAACACAAGGAAAGACCGATGAGTCATTTTGGTGCAGACGGGTTCATTCTCTCCCACTCTGCTCTCCATTTAAAACGAAGCGACGCAGACACGGTGAGACCGTGTCCTAACAGTGGCGTCCTTGCTTCTAAATGTTCAGCTGGTGTGTGCTGTGGTGGTGGTGATGGAAGGGGAGGCTGAGAGAAGGGTGGGGGCCGGACCAGAGCTGCAGGGAGGGCTACGCTGAGGGAGCGCGAGGGTTGAAGGTGTAACGGCTGTGAAATCTCTACTCTAAACGCTCTCGTTTAAAAAGCCTAATGCTGCACACCTTCATTGGAAAAAACACTGTGTGAGAAATACAATCCATCTGCTCGTCTGTATCACACACACACACACACACACACACACACACACACACACACACTGTTCACAAATGGGATCAAAGGCCTGATGGAGTGGACAGAGTGCCCAGTAAGTGTTGCTGCCCCCTGACTAAATGAGTGACAATTCACCGGCCTCATTGTTGTTGTTGCTGCGGAGCCCCGTGAGCTTTGTGATGGCGTGGAAACGTGGGGAAATGGAGGACTGCGATTTCAGGAAGTAAAAACAAAAACAGGATGCCTCTTCTCCACCTGTCCACCTCACTGGCTGAAGCCCCGTCGGCCGTGCCCTGTGACAGACGCCGCGTTCAGACGCGCGGTCCGTAATTTTCAGCTGCAGCTGCGCGTAAGGAGGTGAACACGTGGGGGGGGGGGAGGGACGTGCCGCTGCACAAAAAAACACCTACGTGCATTTTCGCTGTGATTACAATGGCGGGTGTGACAGTCACAATAGGAATCTGCCGCACAGAGCAGACGCACCTTTTTCTCGAGAATCTCAGTCACACGCTTAATGTGGGAAGAAAATTGACACCGATTGTTCGGCTTTCACTCTGTTCTGGAGTGTGTGAACGCTGGATGTCTCAGACAATACGAGGGGTTTTTTTGGAAATGAATTGGAACTTCTTCGTTCTTCCTTTCCACCCCTCCACCCCCCCTGCACCATATGTTTCCACTCTCTTCCTGCTCACTCCGTCCTCCCCTTGAGTTAAGATCCTAGAGAGACAATTTGTGCAGCCCATTAAGGGCTTGATGAATTGGATTCACACCAGCAAACTAGCGCGTGAGAGGGTCCAAACACACACTGGCCGTCGCCCACCCTTCCCCCCACCCAGTCCTGCCGGCTCGCGTTTCACAGGCCAGAGCGGACGGCAGCATCCACAGCAAGCCCAGCGACTTGGCTGCTCGTGGCCTGACGTCTATTCCGCGCCGCAGACGTCATTAAGGTTTCATTACAGAGACAGAACACGCTTGTTTGTAAATGATGGCGTCTCCGAAGGAAAAAATAAACCAACAGCGCCGGAGCCACGTAGCTCGGGGGGTCCGCAGCTCCAGTACGGGGGCCGCACGGAATGAGAAAATCTTGTGAATCTTTTAGTTTAATTTGCTCTTTGTCTTCATTATGTGCATGAGCTCCTCCTCACACACTCTAAAACACATACACACACACACACCTGCCGCTGGTCTGCAGGAAAAAAAATTGTCTTGCGTAAAGAAAAAAAAAAAAGGGTTAGATTTTAATCGGGTACATCCGGCGCACAGCTTCTCATCAAAAGTCAGAGATGAGAGGAAGAGTTTGACACGTTCCTGCTTTTGATATGAACGTGTTACAAGTTTTAATACTGCAAGTGAGTGAGGTGTAAAAGTGGGAGGGGAGGGGAGAAAAAAAAGAGTGGTGCCGAAAAGGGAATAATTGTGAATTAGCAGCTAAGAGAGAGACGGAAAGCATTTGGGACTTTAGTCCCTCCTCCCAGCACCAAAAAATCCCCCCAAAAACATGTAACGGCTTAAAAACCCTACGATGACTGATTCAATTACATCCATTTGCTTCAGACTTTGGGAGATATAGTCGTGATTTATTAACCAGGGTAAGTTCTTGCTGATCTAAAATTGAATTACGATCCCGCTCCAAAGTGCTCGCAGCTAATGAATCAGACACGTGTGATGCATGCCGAGCAAAACTCTCCCTCCCGACTCCTGAGAGTGCAGCTCTGTCTGCGTTTCGCCTGGAAGCCGGCAAAGTGCCGCCACACGGAGCTGAATACCGACGATACGGCCGCAGTTGTGAGGGCTGCAGGAGTGAAGGCCGGCGCGGGAAACCTGCCAACAATGCTCGTGTGGTGTTTGTGTACAGTCCGACAAATAGGTGTTAATTACAAACCAAAATGAATCAGGCTTTAAAAGCGTTTTTCCTTCATTATCTTTTGCCGTGGTTCACCGGCCAGACCTCGGAGCAGCAGGACCACCTCCTTTAAAGTTTCTATCTCACACTGGGACTCTGCTGACGTTCGCGCTTCTACGAGTCGAAAAGTAAGCGTTTCGAGTGGCGTCACCACTCCGCGCCATGCACCGCAGCTTCACAATTAGCTGGTTTGCATTCTAACTTCTTTAACATGTGAGCCGAGTCAGCTGGAACCGACATGCAAATGTTCAGCTGACTAGACATGATGCACTCTGCATGTGCATAAGAAGGCATGAAAAAAGCTGCTGGTTTTCATAATCAGCGGTCCAGTTCAACCGTATAAGCACACACGAGCTGAAACAAGGTCTTCATTGACAAAATATAGCACCAAAGAAGAAGAACTCAAGCAGTACACTATGCTTTGCAGTCCAAAGTGCTTTACACTGTAAGTCCAATTGTCACAGACACGCACACACGCACGCACGCACGCACGCACGCACACACACACACGCACGCACACACAGGTGACAGGAGATCACACACACCACTGGGAGCAATTTAGAGCTCAGTGTCTTGCTCAAATACACTTGGATATATAGACAGGGTGCGATCAGGGATTAAACCGCCAACCTTAGGTGGGTCACACAGGCACACGATGGCACCTCTGGAAGCCCCTCACAATCACAGAGAGCAAAAAGAAAGAAAGAAAGAAGGGAAAAAAACAACTCTACTTTAAGCGAAAGAATGACGTCATTCTCATCAAACCTCTCTGCTTTCAGAGGCTTTTGCAGCTTCATCATACGTTTTTTCTCATACATCAGAAAACGATTGTGTGATCGGTGTGAAATTTGCCGTCCCTATTGTCACAGGAGTAACACAAATGGTTTGCGAGGTAAAAAGCATGAAAAAAAAAAGATTTCACTGAGGTGAAAAAAAAGAATCAATGGAAGCAAAGACGTTTGCAGCACAAAGGTGGACGACAGAGATGGGAAGGCCAGAGGTGATAATTCTCTGTCAGGCGTTACATCCCATAATGTCCCCCTCAAGAGCCATATTAAAGGGCCCTGCAAAAGCAGCTCCTAAGTCGGGTCGGGAGCCCCTCGTAAATTTACTTCGTGCCTGAGAGATGATTAAAAACATGGGGCGAGAAGAAAAAAATCTGGTGAATCCGATGATTTCTCCTGAATCACTCTAATCCTTGAAGAACAGATCCGTACAAATTCTGCTAGCAGGCCCGATGTCCCACATGTATTCAAAACTGTAAACACACATTCCAGATGGACGCGCAGTATTCAAAGTCTACAGACGGAGACTGCGCGTGAAACAAATTAATCTCTCTCGCGACGAGACCTCAGGTATTATTCAGGCCGCTCCTTGGTCGAAGGGGGGAGCCAAAGGTGTGTGCGTGGGGGGGGGGGAGCCTGGCACTGTCAGACCTCCTGCAAGTTTGATGCAATCACCCAGGAAGTGTCTGTAGCACTCTACTGGAGGTATTAAATATTAATTTCTCCACTTAGGATCTACTGATTCAGAGAGAATGTGCAAGGCACAGGGCACTTAATGGGATACTTATCACACTTGCTCTGATAGGCCGAGTGCTTATCTTGCTATTTAACATTTGCTACACTTGAAATCACGCTTTCGAGTTTTTCATCAGCATTAGAATGAAACACCCACTCGGACCGCCTGCGTCTGTGTGTGTGTGTGTGTGGTGGAGGGGGGGAGGGGGGAGGCAAGCACATGTTTGCACATTAGTGTGTTTCAATATTCATTTCAGCACATGGATGGTGTGAAAGCGAGTGTGTGGGTGAGTACATCTGTCTGCGGTTTAGCTCCTCGCTCAAGCTGCATTTTTTTTTTCCTTTTTTTTTTTTTTTTTTTTACAGCGGACCGTTAAATGTCCAATATCAAAAACTCGGGCCCCGCCAAGCTGTCAAACCAGGCGGCGGGCATCGGGGCTAATATCTCGTACGGGTCGCGGATTAGTTTCTGTCTGTTGCTCGGGGTGAGACGCGTAATCTCGTATCCGAGCGGTGAGAGGAAGGAGGGAGGGAGGGAAGGAGGGAGGGGATCCTCGCTATTAATGCCTAACCTTTTAAAAATGGATTTGCGAGCGTGACGAGATAAGAGGCCCGATGTGATCCTGAAAATATTTCCGCCCCTCGACAAGTAACAGGGGTGGAGAAAGAAAGAGGAGGGGGGGGGGGGAGAAGAAGAAGATGAGAAGACAATCAGAGTCTTTGGAATTGAAATTAAACATGCTGTTCTCAAATATATTGCCTTTCATCTCGCCTCACCTCGTGAAAATTAACAAGTACAGGGGCTGGAGAGAAAATACATGCTGTAAGATGTGTATTATTTATCAATGCCTCCTCTCTCTCCCCCCTCCTCCCCCTCCTCTGTGGAGCGGAGATGAACGTTTTACAGCCCTTTGCTTGTTCCTGATTGAGTGAAACCAGCGACAGACTTTGGATCAATTAAGTGCACAGAACAGGAGGACATGTCGTCAGTTTTTGGGTGTGGAAAAAGTCAGATTGATGCAGAATGTCAAGGTTTTTTTTTAAACCTGCGTGTGACGGATGTACAGTCGGAGCTCTACGACAACAACTCTCATGCACATCAGGAGAAGAGCTGAGCTCCTGATTAAATTAAAATCCCTCCGACCAGACTGACAGGAAGTGAGGCGGGCCAATGAAGCTCCACCAACCGCCTCACTCAGCAGCTCCTGGCCCCTCATCCCAGTGCCCCCCGATCAAATAGCACCTTCTGTCTGGCCAGGTTTTTTGCAAGCTGGTTGGTGGACCTGGCCGGACCCGTCCTGTCCCGGTCTGACCCAAACATCGAATCTCCTTCCCTGGTTCAGAAACCACGTCAGGTCAGTCGAGCTACGCGTACGTTGGCTGGAGGAGAAAGGCATCGGGTGGGAGACAGAAGCGCCTGTCACGCTTGGATTCTAATCATTGGAAGTTTCCGACTCTGGACGGAAAACGTGAGACCAACTGGGCAAAAATTAGTTTCCCCCGGTTTTAAACAAACCGTTTCTTCCTCCAACTGGCAACCGGGCTTGAACAAGTTCCACACGTACGCAGAAAAACAAGTTTAGGAAGCACGTTTGTATTCAGCCTCAAAGCACCAAACATTCTGCCTGGCTAACAATGAGAGATTAGCAAGATTAACAAGCCATTACCTTGTGGTACTTAAATGTTTTACATCGGTATCAACGTTAAACCTACAATTTGCGCCTCGAGTGTTGATTTGGATCCTTCACATGTACAGTTCAAAGCCTTATCCTCTACTTGAACATCACATAATCTCCTTTTCCTCCTGGAAAAAAAAAAGAAAAGAATCGTAGGCGGTTTTTCTTGGCTGTCCCATGAGCCAAAACACCTATTAATGGCGTCCTTGCAGAGGGAGCTGTGAGTCCTGGAGGGGGCTTGTGGGATCTGTACCCGTTCCTTATCCAATTCACCTCAGGATGAGATGGTGTGTTCGCGAAAGCCCGTAAGACCTTACAAGGGGGCCCGCGTTCACCTGCCGATATCACCGATACGACTAACATTAGCAGAGCGGGAGGGAGAGAGAGACAGACAGAGAGAGAGGGAGAGGGAGGGAGAGGTCCCCTCGGCTGCAGTGCTGCCGTCGGATAACATCTGTTTGGCGAAACTGCAGGGCTCTCATCTTATCCCAGGGAGCAGAAAAAAGTCTCCGCACATTGATTCGGCGCTGAAGTGACACTAAGGGTTGATTCCAGGTTTGTGTGTGTGTGTGTGTGTGTGTGTGTGTGTGTGTGTGTGTGTGTGTGTGTGTGTGTGTGTGTGATCGGTGTTGTTGAAACTATTTTTCACACAACCTGTTGGCTATTTGATAGTGTGAACATCGTTGGCACTTTTTTCAGAGCATTCGCACCATCAAATGTCTTGCCTAACAGTTAATTGGAGCACTAAGTGCAGCGTACACTTTTGCCTTCTTTTGAACTTTCCAATATTTCAAAGCATCTCGACGATAAAACCAGACAAAATGAGTATGTTTCAACTTTCCTCAAAAACCTAATGCGCTGCCACGCATTCGTCTCGCTGACCCCAAGCCTGAAATTAGACCAGGCGCCTGTCACAGTGAGGGGGCGGCGCGCTCACCACTACGCCACCGTACCCCCTGATTATGTTTAGATTCGGAAAGTGCCGCCCGATTTGATGAAACATGAAGCGAGATTGAAGCGCTAACAGCTCGAGTTTAGCTTCGGTTAGGCCAGTCAGAGATGATAACTCTCATTATCATGCAACAAAGTGCAACAAACTCCACTGGAGAGACGGGGAGGGGGGGGGGGGAGAAGACAAAGCGAGCAATTTCATGCTTCGACACCCGCGGAACGAGCAGAATGTATCTTGCACATCTCACTCTAAGTGGAGTGGACTGTGAGACTGGGACTGACCGGCCCCTCCGGACCAGCGGGGGTCTGCAGAGCACTGTGTCGCTCCACATTAGCGGCGCAGGACGGGACAACGGGGAAGATGATGTATGATGCCACAGGGGAGGGGGGGTCGGTGGGCGGCTGTGTGCTGCTTCATTTGGTCCGAGGCTGAAGGTAGCCATTAACTGGCCTGACAGGATGTGAAGCTATTCTAATGGCTTTCGTAGCCCGTAGCTTACATGCTGGTAAACAAAGAAGATAAGCCTGGCCCTTAATTAGCATGTATATTAGAGGAATAAACAAGCTAATTAGGAGGAATGTGTGTTTTCAAAGAGTCTGTACCTGCGAGAAAAATAAACATGTCAATTTACATTTAGTGTGCTTCCTTTATATCTTATTCAATAGTGGTCAACATGTGAGAAATTTCCAAGAAAACAGGACAAAACAGCAAATTGCATCATCTGTGCTGTATTTTCAGAAGAAAAGAGCATCATTTTGGAAGGCAGTGGATGCTATTTGTTCACTGGTCTCATTTTCACGTTGGTAAACGTGTGACTTTCCGTCAGTGTTTGGCTTCACTGGAAAAAGAAAGGCTGTGAGCCACAGAGCTAAAAACGCCCCTTTTTTCCTGTAAAAGACCCCATAAACTTTAGTCCCTTATCTTTATCGGGGGAGTCAATGTGAGCCCGAACAGCAGTAAACTCCCTGATTGATTCGACATTGTAAAGTTTGTCCTGTAAAGCAGATAAGTGGGTGAAAGTAATGACACAGCATTAGATAGGAGTCTGTCACTCAGCGTGCACGCTGCTGCCGAGCATAAGTCGTGCGCACACACACACACACACACACACACACAAACGAGTGTGTTACGCTGTGAGGACGGCCGAAAAGGCGAAGCTGCCAAACTGTGTCTTATAGATTCAGCAGCTACATGACTCTGTCGCCAACTTAGCATGACGTGAGGGTGCAAACTAACAAGTTCAAGGTCGATGATGCGGCGACACTGTTGCACCTTGCAGCCTGAGACGAAATCATGTACGTTTTTTTCTATCTGCGCGTCTCAGACTCGGCACCGCGAAACACAACTCCACGTAGCTCCACGCAGGTGTGTGAATCTTTCGCTTCCGCTGTCACATCGCCTGACTCCTCTCACACACGTAATGATGAATAATGAACCGCATTTATTCCCTTTGCTCTCCCCCTCCACCTTCCCTCCTTTCTTTATCCAACACCACCATCGTGTCTTAACATTGATTCCTCGACCCTGTTATATACCACCAACTGCATCGCACTAGTGGAACAAACAGTCACTGCTCTTTGAATTTGCAGCCCCTCCAGCCTGCCCCAGCTGCAGCTGTGGGTGACATTTCTCATTTGCTGAAGAGCTGAGAGGAAAAACAAAAAAAAAGCCCAACAGAAAAGGGGGGGGCAGCTGTGGAGGAGGGGTGGGTGGGAATCTGTCTGCCCTCTCATGTGAATCATCCAAAATTGTAATAACATCACTACGGCAACATGCCGGCGCGCACGGAGCTGGTCTGCTGTGACTGCCCTGACAGCCCGGCGTACACGCAGCTCCTCGACACACCCCCCCCACCCCCACCCCCAACAAACTGTGAGGGGCTGGAGCCACGCTCCACGCCGGGGTGATCCTCTGTCGCACGGGAGCAGGGCTGCTGTCATGCTAACGGGAGGCGGGAGCGGAGCAGGCGCGCAAACCAGGCGCGCGGAGAAAACGTGCAGGAGTGTGACATAAGACGGTGATTGAATAATACGAGCGAGTGTGACTAATATGAGCGCTGAGACAGAGCCAGCTTCATCCCCCCCTTTTCTGCCAACTCGCTGCCTGACACGCATTCTGTAAGAGGGGGGGGGGGAATACACAAAAACAAAAAGAAAGAGCAAAAATAAAGTCTCATGGAGCCAGACAGGAGTGCTGCTGGCTGCACCGAACGGATCACCAAACATTTCCGTGTATTGTTGTTATTCGTGGTTGAATCAAAAAGACTGATGCTTTGATTGCACCTAAGAGAAGAGGGGGGGGGGTTGTTTTGGAGATCTGAGCGCGGCTCGACACAAAGCTCGTACTTCGCTCAACAGGAGAGGAGGTGGATTGTAACACTGAAAGCTTAATGTACAGTAAGCGAGCGGGGGGGGGGGCTTCTCCTTTCCCTCGACAGCGGAGCCTCACACCCGTTATCCAGGCTTGGAACTCGGGTTTTCTGGGGGCAGAGCAGAAGGTCGAGCCCCTCCACACTTTGCCGCCCTCTCTACAATCACAACACAGACTTTGATAAGTGGCTTTACTTAAATGCGTAATGAGCTACTGAGGATGATCCCGGTGTAACGTTGCATGCTGAACTCTGACTGGGTCTAAATCAGGCACCGGGGGGGGGGGTGGGGGGGGTGTCGCTGTAAGGAGCCAGATGAGGTGGTTTAGAAACGTGAACGTGAAAGCATGTGGCTGGCTTCCAATCGGAGGTGTAGACGTTCGTTTCAGAAGGAAAACTTCAAAGCTTTTCATTTAGGTCTTCAGAGGAGTTAAAGGGATGTTGGGGCTTCTCATCCCACTGTTGTGACACATATAGACCAGGCCTTTGCAAAAAAACATCCCTCTGTTCTCAAGGAGGTGGATAATACATGCAGAGGAAGGATTGACTAGAGAGGAGCATGCAGAGAGAGATGATGGATCTGCATGGTGAATGGACTCCACTTAAATAGTGCCTTTTTTCTCTCTCTCACTGCATTCTGCAGACTCCAAAGCACTTTACACTGTATGACACATCCAGCCATTCATACACACACTCGTAGCAGTGGGGGGGGGGCTGCCATGCAAGGTGGGAGCAACTTTTGATGAAAGAAAAATGCAGCCTTCTTTGTGGGGGGGGGGGGGGGGGTATGTAATTTCTTTTAACCACTCCAGCAGTGTCAGTGCTTTACACATGATGAGCCACATCACCCATTAACAGTCACACATCAATGGTGACACTCCGCGGTTTAGTGTACACATACGTCAGCACACGGACAAGGGAGAGGATGGGAATCAAACCAACAACCTGTGAATAAGATGACCCACTCGAGCAACTGACCACCGCCCTGCGTAGAGCATTGCAACATGATGTAACAAAAAAAAAAAAAAACAAAAAAAAAATAAGTGGAGATAATCTCTAAATGAGGCAGCTGTTTCACGAACAGTTTAAAAATCTTGCATTTGCCAAATGAAATGGTCTTACTGGGAATGTTCCTCCTGTGTGGGCACCAGCTCAACAAGAAAAAAAAAGTAAAACAGATGTAAAAAAAAAAAATTAAATTGCGACATAAAAAAGGGATGTTTTGTTTGTCTCTCACTAAGCAGCCCGAGCTCACAGGCCTTGATGTGGACTCTGCAAGAATAAAGAAAGCAAGAAAAGTATTATGTAAAAGATGAGGTGAGGGATACGGTCGTGCATCCGTGCAGTTCTATCACTCTTTATTTAGGCATGCGTACGCGCTTTGCAGCTCATGTCTTGGGAGACAAGTAGGGGAGGGGGGGGCAGCGAAATCCACAAGGATGGGTAGAAAAAGATGTTGCGATCAAAGCTCGCGTGCGGGAAAAAAAAGGTGTTCATCAGCTCGGTTCCAATAACACTCCCGTTGGCTGCCACACGTGTGGCACGCTTTCACTTTTGTTGATGCCGTCAGGGGAAAAAAAAGAGAAAAAGATTGGAAAAAAAAAAGTTCCTCTGAGCAAATATTAATCCTCGTTTAAACTCGCGCAACTTACAGAAAAGCAGGTCGAAAGGTCTTTTTGTTGGAAGGCTCAGCACCTCATTCACTTAAACCCCCGGGATGCCAGACAAGGGAGAGAAAATCCTCCGCAGCCCGCCTGAGGTACTAAAACAGCATTTCCTCACGAATACGAACCGCAAACTTTTGGATAATAGAAGCTGAGCATGTCTCCCTTTTTTTTTTCTTATCCCCCCCACCCCCACCGCCGACGCTTTGGAGAGTCTGCGAGTCGGCCTCGGATGACACCCGAGCGCGCTTGCATGTAGGGGGAAAGAGCCGCGGCGCTCCTCTGGGTCATTAGGCTACAGACAAGACACTCGCAGGTGCCACCTCATCCGTCATCCTCTGGCAACTCAGTGGCCAACAGGCACCGGGGCAGCGAGCCATGTTCACTGAACCTGACATGCGCTGGAGATACGGTGGCAAATGAAGATACACTGCAGGGCCTGCGGACGCTAATTGCCCCCCCCCACCCCCCCGCCCCTCCTACATTTTCAACAGTCTGTCACCGTTCTGGCCGTGTACTGCCGTGAGTGATGGGCATATTTAATCCAAGACACACAATGGTAAGAAAAAGAAGAAAAAAACCCCAAAACAAACCCACCAACATGGTGGGCAAAGCAGATTAAAATGAAGATTCCCTGTCTGTTTATTCAGCCATTTGGCCGTGTCCGTCTCGCGTGTCGTCTTCCGCCGAGCCTGCGATAAAACAGTTAGCCGTGACATCTCAACCTAACTTTCCATTATTAGAGCGTCTGCTGTCAGATGGAGCTGTGATAAGACAATACGGCGCTGGCTCGGGCACAGCCGCCGCATAGATTCCCCCGGACACATCAGACAAGACAAATAGACCTCGGCTAATGCTGACGGAGCGCCCCGGGCGGAAAATTTAGACAGACTTTCAATCATTCGTTTGACAAGTTGGGACATATTCAAGCAAGCGGATTCCTGTTTCCATATTTCCGAACCCCATAATCCATTTTCTGTCCCCCTGTCAGGGCTTGAATGAGTGATTCACTGGACTGAACGGAGAAGGCAAGTCACCTTGGCAACAAATTGAATATATGCATCGGAAATATCCTGTTATTGAAGGCACAGGCAAGTGCAAAGATGCTCAGCGTTAAGGTGAGAGTGTGTGTGTGTGTGTGTGCACGCTGAGAGAGAGAGAGATGCCTTCAATCTGGCCTTATAGAGAGTTGTTTCTCTCTTTACATTGCAAACGAAGTCCCATTCTCCTCGACGCATTCAGGTTGATGTCGAAGGACCTTTTTCATCCACCCTGCACGTCTAATTGTCACCAAGCAACACCAGCTCCCATACAACATTTTACTTGCATCTCCTGCGAGTGCAATACTCGTATATCCTCTTGTTTACAAGTTTTAGTCCCCTTGAATTGCTTAAAAAGTAACCTCTTGTTGGGAGTCGGAGCTCAAAAACCCTCCACAAGCTAAGAGCAAACAGTGTATGTCAGCTTTTTTTTTTTTTTCAGAGCGGGGCAGGTAGCAGACAAACTGCCTGCTGCTGAAAACCCACAAGCTGAAGCAACAGAAATCGTAGGGTTGCAGGCAGCAAAAGCAGGAAAAATAAACAAACGATGAAACTCTTCGGGAGGGGGAGGAGGGGAGGGGGGAGGGCTGCGAGTCGGATAACAGCCGCCTCGCCCGGCTTCCTCGTCAGAGCAACGAAACGTCAACGACCGAAAAGGATCGATCAGTAGGGAAACCGTCAGCTGGAAAACAACGTAGATGGATTTAGATCTCTGGTCGTGAATGCGGTGACGAAACAGGTGCATGTTTTATTCAACCTCTGTTCATACAGAAAGTCAGCAGCAGCTCGATTCTCTTACATCACTGAACCATGGCCAAAAAGTTCCGATCAGCGTCCTATAGATGCGCCCAAACAGGAAACGCTTCCTGTGTTTAACAGAAAGCTCATTCTACGAGCCAGCAGATAAACTGCTCGCTCGGGCAAAGTGAGTTCTCGGCAAACAAAACACTGAATGAGCAACGTTTGTCCCCCTGCAGTGGTTTTTAAATGGCACCGCACATCGGCTCCTTCTGCATCACAATCACCTGGCAGCGTGTCTCTGCGTCATTAACATAAGCAAGCGATGTCAGCCAAATGAGTTGCTCCCGTGTCTTGTGGCGAGAGGGGGGGGAACAAAAAGTGTGAGTGACGCTTGTTGCAGTAACGTTCTGTTCTGAAACAAAAAGAGGAGGAGGAGGCACGAACAGATAAGAAATGTGACGGGGAGCGGCACACGGTGCTGCGTGACACAGGTGAGCGTCTCAGAGCGTGACGAGACATGCGGCGCACCGCGCGGCTCCTTCGTCTATTTTATGATTCTTCACAATATTGAAGAGAGTTGGGGGAATGACTCACCTGTAGTGAATAGCGCTCGTACAATCGTTCTGACACGATTATCTGTTGTCTGAAAGAGAACATTATCCAGCCCATCATCTCGTCTCTGACGGGAGAGCAACGAGGGTGAGCTCACGCACAGCACCGACGTGCACGCAGTTCTCAGACCTGAGAAAGAGCAACAAAGCGATGACCTGAGGTGCAAAAGGCCACGAACTCCGGTAACTCCTCCATCTATCGATGTTTCTTGTGATCAGGTCTTTGGATCCATAATAACAGATCCTGTTTATCTCACAGGGGAACTTTTACATGGACACGTCCAGGTGTTTTATCTTTCTCCTCTTCCAAAACTCTGAATTTGGACTGGTGAAACTCGGCCATCCCCAGATCCAGTGTCTGTAATCTATAATAAGTCCAAAAGTGCAGGTGTGGCTGTGTTGCCTGTATACGCTGGTGCGGAGTCTTTCTGCGTCGTGCTGTGCAACAACCTGAGGCTGTGACAGGCCTCGCCAGCAGCAGCACCGGGGGGTGGGGGGTGGGGGTGGGGGGGTACTTGGCGAATGCTCAATTAAACGACACCATGCTGCATGCAAAGAAAGAGCGAAAGAACATACAGATCCCTGTCGGCTTCCCCCGGCGCCGACGCAACACTCCAGCTCACCTCTTAAGTGAATTTCTGATTATGTGGTGGTGGTGGTGGTGGTGGTGGTGGTGGAGGGAGGGGAGTAGTCAAGAAACGGTACGCCGGGCCACGGAAAGTGCCAATTCAACCTCCACTTCTTTCCCCCCCCGCCACTCCCCCTCTCGCTGGCCATAAAACGCAGTGTAATAGGATTCCTAAGCTTTTCCAGTGACTGCTTCCACTATCACACAGACATTTAAGTGCACTAATCCATGACAAATTGTCTCATCTGATCCATGACAAATCGTCTGAGGGGCCGATAGAGACGAGGAGATGAAGGAGGGGTGCTGGGGGTGGGGCAAGAGGATGAGGAGTTGGGGGGGGTGGGGGTGATGGCAGGGTGGGGGGGGGGTTCTGCACCTGAATGATCAGGCAGCAGTTACTGCCTGCTTTTTTTTCCCCCACAGAGGTTGCTTTTATTACCTTGAAGGGCACGCCGCGTGATAAAGAGTGAGAGATCGCGGCGCGCTGATGAGCTCTCTACCTAAGCCCGCGGTTTTCAAAGCAATTATAATCCCGTGTGGAGGTAGATTATAGGATTTCAGCTCCTCTTTGTTGGCAAAAAGGCCGGATTTGCAGATGTCATGTTCGCAAAAAAAAAAAAAAAAGAATAAATCTAATTAAATATACCTCATATATAATTTATGATTCCACTCCACCCCCGTGGCTCCATTCAGCGCGCCAATGCAAGGCTCCGCGCCGCACTGTTGATCTGTCGTCAAACATAACGGGCGAGGATAAAAACACACAACACACACAGCACCTCCAGCGTCATGAGAGGTTGTTCCTCCAACTTGAGTGTGCATGTGTGTAACAGCATGTGCTCCTGTTTCCTCCGAAACCACAGCCACTAACCGCATCGAACACCCCCCACACCCACTCCCACACCACACACCCTTTATCCACTTTGCCAAAACACGATTAGGGCGTCGTCGGTTCAAGTGACTGTAATTTAATTGAATTCTCTTTCACCATCACTTCTCCCACTAATTAGTCCCCACAGTTTAATGGGGACGTAAATAAAGCTGGTTTAATTGCAGCACAAAGACACATGGAGCGTCTTGAAGGGTACTCCTGTGCAGCATTGAGAGGGCGACTACATGTCCTGTTTTAAAGTTCAACACACTTTTGGAGATAATAGAAAGAGGGTCTTGGTGGTCAGCACTCCAGCCTCACAACCAACTTCCTCAGTTTGAACCCGGGTGTGAGAGCGGATTTTCCTCCAGGTTCGCTGATCTGTTTCCACCAACGTGCATCTGAGGTCAGCTGGTGACGCTCAATAGTCAGTAGGTGTGAATATGAGTGCGTGTGTGTGATCATGTGCCCTTCTGGACTGTCCAGGTTCAACTCTGCTTTCACCCAGTCAGCTGAAATCAGCTCCTGCACGGATTGAATGCATAGACAGTGTAGCTCACTAATGTGATCTCTATTTTCTAATGCTGAGCTATCGTAA
>JAUESF010000070.1:2823604-2847144 GCA_032274765.1 Malacoctenus tetranemus | reverse complement strand
TGTGTGTGTGTGTGTGTGTGTGTGTGTGTGTGTGTGTGTGTGTGTGTGTGTGTGTGTGTGTGTGTGTGTTGTGAATGCGCTCTCCTTCACGGTGCTGCAGCCCCCTCGCCGTCTGATCCCGGCTCACTGTCTTGACAGACACCATGAGTCACGAGAACGAGCCGGCGGCAGGTCTCCTCGAATCTGTTGCATGGATCCAGAGACGTGGTCGCGTGGCACTGTCTACCTGCACTGCATCACAATGCCTTTAATGTGGCCTGTTTTGTAAAAGCTGATAAAAGCCTGGCTCCTCTAAGTGCCGCCACGCGCCATCCCAGATAGCTTCTAATTTCCCCTGCTCTCAATCAAATGCTAATGAAGTTGTTCTAAAGACCCCAAGGCTTGTAGTTAAAGGGGCGTTATGTTGTGGATATCTCCTGTAAATGGTCAGTAAGTAATCCAGAAAGGTGAAAGCAGGTCTTGAAGTTGATATAAACCCCAGGTGTCATGCCTGCTGCAGCGATAAGGGCCTGTTTGTCCCCCCACCCCCCTACCCCCGCCCCCTCATGCCGCAGTAAGCTAAAAATTGACTGGCACTATCTGGGCCTCTGGCGATTATCTAACGTGCCAGAGGGTTCATGCCGCAAAGACTAATTAGTTTCATTAACTTGCACTCAAGATAAAAAACAATTGCTTTCATGTAATTGAAATGCTGATTTTCTTATCCCTCAGCCCTCCCTCTCCCTCCCTCCCTCCCCCTCCCCCCGTCAACGTCAGCCCCGCCTCGTCTCATTCTTCTCTGGGTGCGATATCGGCGGCCCCGACCTGGCCCCTCCGCCTCTGCACCTCCGGGTGATCTCACCAACACCTCACTCGGAGCCGGTCTGCTAATTAATTTTGTTCATCTCTCGTACCTCGTCAGATTTTGTGAGCTCCCGTGGAAAATCGCCAACGGAGTGTCGGCCCTTATTTTGGGGGTGTTGCGTTCCCATTTTGGTAGCTCCGAAGTCAAACCTGGCATCCCTTTGACTTCCACCTCATGCTTCTCAACTGGGTCCCCAGTGCAGTTCTTTTCAGCAGTGATGTTCGGATCTCACCCTCTTTGCACACTTCCTCCAGCTCCTCCAGGGCGTTCCCAGGCCAGCCAGGGGACAGTGTCCACCCAGTGTGTCCTGCGTCTTCATCAGGTCTCCTTCCCTACTTCCTGGAAACCCTGGTAGGCGAACAGAATGCATGTCTGAACCACCTCTCCTGGCTACTCTCAAGGTGACAGAGCTCCTAATGCTCTTTTAGAGTCTTTAAGAGCCTTGAAACTCATCATGGCCACTTGTATCCAAGCGTTAGAGGCTTCGACTTTGGTCAGGATCCAAAGTTTATGCCCATTAGTGAGAGCATGCACATGGATTGATCGTCATGTTGAGAGCTTTGCTTTTATTCATCTTTTTACACCAGTAAATTGACCAAATAGCTGCTGCTATTGCTGCTGCACCATTGCATCATTCCTTCACTGTAGTGAGCAAGACCCCAAGATCAAAGTGCTCGACTTGAGACGAGCCACCTCTGATTCCCACTTCATACTCAAACGTGAGTACGTATTGAAGTAGCCAATTTGAAGTAGCCAACAGATAAATTCTGTCAACTTGTCACTTGATGCGATTGTTCTACATGAGTACAGTTGAGGAGTGGTTAATCAGTGGCTGTCAGTAGCATTAGCATTAGCCTGTCTGTATGTTAGTCTTGTATGTCAGCTGTTTGCTTGCTGTTTGTGTTCATTAATACTCGTTTCTAAGCGTGTGTCTTTGAAAACTACCAGCACAGATCTTAGAGCATCTTCCTCCAACTGGTACCTTCCGCCAAACTGAAAGAGAGAACTAGTCATTAGACAGATTCCCACAGTGCTGGCAGCTCATGCGCCACAGCAACAATACAGTTCCCCAGCATTGTGCGCATTATTTAGACGGGCCTAACTCAAGGAGACAAAAGTAACACAAGAGAATCTTATTCTCTCACAGTTCAAGCTGTTCTTGTTTATTTTGGTGGATCACGAAACAGCAAAGCTTTTGTTGAATGAATGAATCAGCAACAGAAGTGTAAACAGACGACTCTCAATATGGAAATGTCACAGGCTGCTAATTGAATTAGCAACCATGTTATTTTCATAATATTAGATCATGTGTGAGTTATTTTTGTAGCTGTTACCATCACCGAGCTGCACCCCAGCAAGCTGCTCCGACATTAATCAGCGTCGTCATTATCAGCTCCATAAGAAACAGAAACAGCAGTAAAACTTGTGGCATTCACAGCAGCGGTGGTAAGTGCAACAGAAACAACACGAGAGCCGTTGTTAACAGCTGGCGTCCTCATAATGACCTGCCACTCTTCATTCACTGGCAAATCCAGAGAATCCAGTGTAACAGTGATCCAATAAGACAGCTCGAAACGTGTGACTGGGGCTTTAAACGTGCTGGAGACGCACATGAGAAAGTGCTGGTAGACGGAGCTGTAAATATCAGTGGAGCTGCATTCAAGGTCACTGCCAGCAGCCTCCGCTTCACATTACTACGCACTCATGGCCACGCGGTGTCTTTCTTTTTTTCTCCTCCCTCCACCTCTGCTCTTTTACAGTTTTGGATTCTCTTCTGTATTTTCTTAACCTTTTGGTAATTATTTTCTCATTCTTGGCATTTGCTGTGGATCTTCAGCCGCCAAGCGTGGATTTGGGGATTTGCATGGGAAGAAATGTCTGAAAGGTCTGAATATACTTTGGACTTCTGGGCTACACATTAACATAATTATAATAGCATTTGAATAATTGTACTTCAGGCAGAAGCGGGGTTGACATGTTGAGCTGGAGTCAATGAACTGCCACTGAAACAGCACAGGCTCGCTGAGAAAACTTTAAACTCATCATATCGTACTTTTGTTTTGTTTTGTTGTTTTGTTTTTTTTCCAGGTGGGCTGTCAGCCTGGCTGTGGAGGTCTCTCATTCTCTTGCATTTGCTTTCTTTTGAGATTGGGTTGTTAAATGGAAAAACTACTGCACAGAAGAATTTACTGGATATGTTAGACAATGGGAGCTTGGAAGAGAGATAAGGTAAGAAGGCACAGAGACACCACAGATGGAAACAAAGGAGACAGAAAAAATAGGTCAACAAGAAGAGAAGGAAGGAAGGAAGGAAGGAAGGAAGGAAGACACCCAAAGAGAAAAGTGGATAAGGCAGAGGTGGGCAATCCTGGCCAACACACCTGAATCTCGTTAGTGTCATCATGCAGCTCTGCAGCAGAGCTTGATAACGAGCAGCTTATTGTAATCAGGTGTGTTGAAGCTGGGACACAGTGAAAACATGCAGGGCTACAGCCCACCAGGACCAGTACTGGCCACCTCTGGGATAAAGGAACAAGGAAGGAAGGAAGACAATCAAGGAAGGATGGAGTCACTGTGGGAAGGAAAAGACAAAGACACTGGGAAAGAAGGAAGACGAGAAAACCTCTACAGACAGTCCCAGCAGCGTCACACTCATGTGGTCACAACATTTAAGCGTGATTTTCTTCTTTTGTGTGTGTGTTACTGTATTGTGTCAAAAGAGCATCGGTGGTTAAAGCACCATGTCCAAAATTAATTTGTGCATCTTTTTAAAACATGCCATGAATTCCTACAGGTACAATGGAATCATAAGGTGACAGAGTAAACGTACTTTGTGTCTCCACACGTTTCTCTGCTCTATGTCCAATCCAGATATGAGCCCTTGCTTTTATCACTCATTCCTCCTTTATTTATCTAACTTTTCTAACTTTTCTTTCTGTTAAACAACCCAAACAATCAACAGGGACTCAGCTTCACCGACTCCTTCTATTTACTGACAAGACCAATGACCTTCACGTCACTTAACCAGGCACTTTATTGGGCCCAGTTATAAACATGTCGGTGCTTTCAAACACAAACCGGGTTCGACCCTGCTGGCTCCGACATGTTAGCGTTGTCATTGCGAACGCGCGCACATGCAGACCTCAAAGCTTTTTCCTGTCCGAGCGCGGCCTGACCGAGATGCTAATGCGGATGTTGAGTCTTGTTTCACCTTCAAGTCGCCCAAAGCTGCGCTCGCTGCATGCGCCTTCCATCTGCCTCTTGTCCTAACTTCACCTGCTTCCTTTGTTCACTTCTACTCTGCAAACAGGGAGCGACATCGTTCACTATGGAAATAAGCGAGCAGCCCCGCTGAACCGAGAGCCCCCCCCTTCTCCCAGCTTGCTTTGCATATAAACTCGCCCTTTCCACGCTTACCTTGTTTTTTTGGAGAGGGGGGTCTTTTATAACCGGGGTAGATGACAGGTGACGTGAGCGGTTTTGTTTGGGAAGTGACACACACACCGGGGTTTGACACAGCGACGCAGCGGGGACCGGCTCAGACCCCGGTCGCCCCCCTTTGAAGAGATATCGGCGTTTCGACCGAAGGGGTCCGCGCCCATCGTTAATGACCTTTCCACACACACAGGGCTGAGCACAGTGGGCCGAGGCGGCGCCGACAAACCTCTCCCTCGCCTCCGGCTGCTTTGTTTTGCTGTGACCTAAAGCCGCATAAATCAACGATTCAGATATTTGGAGGAAATTTCCCAGTATGGGCACGACACAACAGAGCGAGCGACAGGCCAGCAGGGGGAGAGCTGCTGTTTGCGGTCCTCAGTCAGAACATGTGGCGGTTGCATGTCGCCATAAAAGGAACATAAACTGCTTGGGAGGGAGATGAGTCTTTATTTACTACCAGCTACATTCTACTTTCTACTTGCAAGTTGTTACCTTCAATAAATGGCTTAATTGTGCATCGTAAACATTAATAGTTTTCTTTTTAATGGGGCAGGAGTGGGGATGATTACAGCTGCTGTGCTGCAGCAACAGATTATCTCAGACTGTATTCTTATCAAATTGCTGTGTTGTAAATGTCACTGGAAATTAGTTTTCTTATTGGAATTTTTCAATTACTTGTTCTTTTCATGAGTTACCGAAGAGCAGAAAATAAGGAGGACAGTGCTTGATGAGAAAAGGAGGAAGTGTTAACAAAGCCGGGGAGAAACACCCTCAAACACGAATGGAATCACTGGTCTGCCGTTCCAGAGGTGATCTACATGGTTATTTAGGGGCAGTGAATGCATCGAGGGCGGTGGGGGCTTTAGGAGTGCCGAGCACCCTCGCCGGTGAGGAAATTAGCCTTGGCTTAAGGCTAAAGTTAACGGCTAACATGGCAGGCAGTAAAGAAGGAGACTCAGCAGCAAACTCGTTTCAGGTGCAACTATGTTGTAAAGGTCGCAGAACACACTGTGACTGTAACGACTTTATAACGATCAGTTACAGACACATTACTTCTCCAATTCAGAGTGTTACAGTAGCATATCAGTTTGTTACTCCTTATTCCCAACACTATTGAACGGTGTTAATTTATGACTGGAATGGACACGAGCAGCTGTGACACTGATTTTTTTTCCCCACCACTTTGATTTTTTCCTCCCATGGAATCTGTCAGACTGGAGAATTCCCCCGGACAGAAATCGGTGGGAACTTGTCTGCTTCTTTAATTTCTGAAGCCCGCACATGGATTTCCACGCGGAGCGTCCTGAAAGTGATTATGTGCCACGAATGATTATGGGTTAATACGAACAGCAAGTGACAGTAATAAAGCACTGCGTGATGAGCAGACAGACTGACTGGCAGGCAGAGCGAGACGCACACTTCCTCCTTCTGAAGCGTAACTTCCTGAATTACCATTTCAATCGGCGGCTGCTTCCCGGGAGGGCCCCCCCCCTCACACTCCCCCTCCTTCCCAGCCTGCCTTATTCACCCACCCCCCCACCCCCCGAGCCTGCATGGGAGGAGCCGAGCTCCTTTTCTTGCCAGCAGTGGTTAACATCGGGCAGCACAGCCTGATGTCTCTGCGTTTGGGCGCCGCTTTCACACCTGCGTGGAACCATGCGGCGTTTGCAAACAGCGACGACTACAACCTCTCAGCTCACCCCCCCCCCGTCTCACTTTGCAAACATCTCACCATCTGTAAGCATGAGGCCAAACTTTCTACAGAGGAGTTGGAAAAGAAGTACCACAAGTTCTTCTCTTACTTTTTGCATCGTCATTATTATCCTAAGTGCGGAATAATTGAATGCATCACATTACGGGGCCTCCTGTCTGCCCCGGAGGCTCGCTTCCTCCTCACTCAGTTGCGGGTCATTTGAGTCGGCCATTATGTCCCCCAGCCTTGGAAACAGAGACCCTTAATCGGGGTGTAATCCAGCCAACATAATCTGGGTTAAAAGGTGGGTGCATCTTTCTTCACAATCCGCCCGTCTCCCCCCCTCCTCCTCCGCGCATGTGACACGCGGGCTGCACGCCGAGGAGTCGAAGCAGCACTTTCTGTCTGTAAGTGGGATGCACTGATGCTCGCTGACATAAATAGGTCCTGCATATTTGGTAACACATCGCCTGGTTATATTTGGATGTGTTGCAATAAAACCTCTGTTTGCTCTCTCCCTGCTTCTCTGTGTTTCCAGAGGCTGTCACAACGCCGTACCTTTCGTGCCGACGCATCGCGTTATAACAGCTTTCTAATATTGACATTGTGTATGCAAAATAAGTCACATGAAATATCCTCCCAGATGCAGATGAACTGGAGTGGGATGGTGGATGAAGTGATGAGGAGAGAAGAAATAGGCTCATTCAGCATCTCACCTCACAGGCTCTTTTTCTACGTCTCGTTTCTTCTCTCTCTCTCTCTCTCTCTCTTTCTCTCTCCCTCTCTTTCTCTCTCCCTCTCTCTCTCTCTCTCTCTCTTTTTCCCTCTGTGCTGTCAATACTGTAAGTAAGATGAAAAGGCTGTTGAGGTGAAATACAATAAAGACATTTCTGCCTCCGGGTCCGCTGGCTCGGGATCGATGGCCGCCAGGCATGTTTTCCTGTAACTAACATACGTGAATACCATCAGAAGATGGATCTGTACTTAGTCACAAAGATTTTTCTCTCTGCCATGATTTGAGTGCAGTCACACAGAAGGAGAACATTAGCTCGCCGGGCTTTGTTGTGCCGCTCTCCGACGAGACTGGAAATGAACCAATGAGAGATGACGCTTTACATCGGCACCCATCAGGGTGGATGACTTCGGTTTGCAGCTCACGTCCACGTAAAAAAAACCAAAGCAACAACAACAAACGATCGGGCTGCTCCATAACGCACTGAATCTGCGCTCATGCATACAAACAACAAGAGCCCCCTGGCTAATTGAGATCTTCATAAATGGAGACTTTCGCCAACTCTGAGGGAGCTGAATGTACGACACAACATGCCCGCTGTGATGCTTTTATAGAAACTTTGCTCGAAATATCCAGCAGATCTGACAACAGCAAGCAGTAACTAGAGTTCCACCCCGACACGCCAGCTAAAAAATGCTGTGCCAGAACAATTCTGCCTCTGGAGCGAATCGATATCTGAAAGGACAGTAGACACACTTGGCTGGAAGACACACAAAGGGTCCAAATAGCTTGCAAATACAATTCACTGCGTGACAACAAATCCCAGCCGTGGCACCGAATCAAATGTTGTTGTTTTTTTTGTTGAAATATGAAAGTCATTCTCGGCAATTCCCACTATTGCTAATGGGACACCACACCTGAGCAGGAAATGCAGCAAAAAGTGAATCCAACCCAGTGAACAAGTCTGTCTGCGCTAATCTGTTACACTCATGTGGTTGTATCAATTAGCATGACGTGATGCATTATTTATTGTGGCATCAGTAAACATCCTCATCTGAATTAAGTGTGAATCAAATCTGTGTCACAAGTCAATGTATTGGATGTATCAACTAAACTAAATGATAATACGTTTTAATACACTGATCACAGAGTGAGATAGTTCTTCTAGGTAAAGGTGCTATCTGGCTTTCATAGTTATATATTTGAACGTAAAGTCTGCTCCAGTGTAGCATTCACATCCACTTACACCAGAGCGCCTTGGTCCACTTCAAAAGGACCAAAGTGCGATTCCTCGGTTTGTGTGAGTCGATTTGGAGGCCGTGAAAGCTGACATTGGAAGTTGCCGTCCTGAAGGTCAGTTCCACTCATCTAGTGGTCATCTTGGATTAACATTTTGGTCCCAGCCATGCAGTGTGAAAAGGAACCAGAACAAATTAAGGTGGGAAATCTTCCTCACTTTAATTGCTCGATCAAGTCCAGTTTTTGGTGTGAGAACAGCAAACACCACATTTGGCATTTATATCTTAATCAAAGAAAAGTATTTACATAGAAAGATCACAGCCTTCAATTAAAAGTTCATCTCTTCCTTTTTCAGCCTAACAGTTCGTTGCGTCCCGTACCTGAAGGGGGTTTCAAACTGCCGCCCTGCCCACAGACAAAAAATGGCTCCGTGAGGCCAGTTTCTGAAAACGCACCAAGCCGCTGCTGCCAAGTCAAACAATGTGGTGGCAGCCACCTCAAAGCTAACATCCCCTTGGCTGCAGTGTCCCCGGCAAATACAATACGCCTTTGTTGCAAAGATTAAGCCTCAAAAGAATGGTCATAAAGTAAACATTCAGAGGGACGCCGGTTTCAAGCGCGTGCATGAAAGGCACAGATTGTTGCTTTGAGGACCCCATGGTGGAGGGAGGGCAGTGGTCACAGTACTTCAACACAATGATAGTGGGGGACTGAGCTTTACGGCGCTTTAGATCCATCAAACGTCTCCTGGAAACCTACTTTTTTTTTTTTACAACCAAGATTTCGACTTGTTTTCTTTCCACCTCTAAAGTCTTCAATGTTCAGAAATTCGTTCCTACAGTTCAGGAATAGCTCCTCACGTGGCTCCGAGCGAAGCGGGCGGTTTACAAAGTGGATGTGCAGGTGGTGCAGATCCCCCCTGGAATCCCTCCCGAGCCCCGGACAGAGGAGGGGAAGATGGACCTGGCAGCCCCTTGGTCAACATCTGGATCATTAAACACTCGCAAACCATGTTAGCCAATCATGTCATTTAAGCCTTCATTCGCCTGCAAAGTTTCAATACGAGCTGAAAGTGGGTAAACTTGTAGGTACGGCGTGACAGGCCTACAGACATGTCAGCTGTGGTAAGTACATGAATGACAGTGACTGACAAAGAGATGATACAGTCTTTTCAAAATTAAAGTCTTATTGCGGGTTTCCTTTATCAGCTTCAGGCTGGTGATGGGAAAAGTAAAAGAGTAACAGCGATGGAATGAAATATCGTCTTTGTGAAAGATGTTGCACCTTCTGGGTCCTCTGTCAGTTTGACTTGTTGCTTTTTAACAAGCTGTTTAGAGCAATTACACAGCTTGTCTTCTCATTGTCATTACACCTTATAACACAGCTGTTCTGAGTGCAATCTATCAAACAGAGACACAACACTATGAATAAAGTTAAAGAGGACTTTGATTATCGTATCGTTATTTTTTTTATAAGTTTATATTAATATCATGATTCTGTCATCCCCACTGATTGATTTGCCAGCGACTCAGCGCTGCCTCCTAATGCCCGGAGGTTGAATTATTTAAATCATGCAGGACCAAAAGGTCAAAAGTTCCATTAGAATATGAGCAAGTTTATCAGGAAACAACAAAACAGATGTTATGACAGAACAGAAACTTCAGGACAAAGTGGCAAAATTGACTTCTGTTGGGTTGGCGGGTGGGCTTTTAGCTGGAGCACAGGAAATCTGTACTAGCAGCACTATACCTCGACTCAGGCACAGCCTGCACGCAGCGTGGCGCACGGCCTTGCGTGACAGCGAGGACTTCCTCCAAACCTGGCAACCGAGAAACAGCCCTCCTCAGCTGTTGTGTCAGGGAGGAATAAACTACTGTGAAAATCTGGTATCAAAGGCAAATATTTGCTTGTCTCCTGTCTGGCTGATTGCGTTTGTGCGCGTACTGTATCTCTGAGAGCGCGTTTTGCTCCCGTGCTAATGTGCGGCTGCGTGTGTGTGTACACTCTGTCTGCAAATATGCTTATATCCCCCCTTCTGCTGGCACCCGAATGCGTCTTACGAAACACATGCCTTTTAAATAAAACCGAGCGAGTGTTTGATGTGTAAATGTGCGTCGCAGACATGTAAATAGAGTGCTATCAGCGACTCACCGTCTGTCTGTCAGAGTTTCGACTTGTCGCCGGTGTTCTTTCTCTTCATCTGACGCGCTCCCCCCCCTCTCATGCGCGCCTCCTCCCCGCCTTGACAAGAAAGCAAACTGGCAAGTGTAGCCCGAGGCGGAGCAAGAGAGCCTTTGTTTAAAAGGTTATACATTTTCGAGCTCACGCTGATCGAGAACTCACGAGCCCAGCGGTTCGGCGACGCCTCTAAATTGCTTCATCTGGGACAAAGTAATTACACATGTGCCCGAACGGAACAAACCAGTCAGATGGAGACACTTTGTTTGCTCGAACTCTTTGCGTTGGAGGGAAGCTGTGCGATGCAGCGAGCCTTGCTTCTCTACTTGCTGCTAACATATTAACTCTTTCGAACCCGAATTCAGCATTGGAAATAAACTCTTTGTGGTTGGTCAAGAAAATCAGCCGTGAAAAGACAAAACGAGCAAACACATTCTGAGAAGTTGTGATGTGTGGTTTGTTTGGAAGCAGCAGGTGTCATGACCTGAGCTACTAAAGGCTAATCAGGCTGTCAATTAAAACCATTGGCATTATTTCAGGGGCCAGCGTCCTCTGATTGGTCTGGGGTAAATAGGGTGGGTTTGACCAGGGGTTCGGTTGTCATGGACAGTGCTGTGTGTGGAAGTGTTTGTCATGGTCATATATATATATTTTTTTTTCAAATGTATTGTTTGAAATAATCTGCTTCTGTTGTCTTTCTGACACATACAAGCTTCCATACAATACCATTCTGTTTTTTTAACACAAGCCCCAAACTCGGACTTACTGAGATAGACATTGGCCAGTTTGTGGTTGCCGCGACACCACTGACGTTCAAACTAAACCAACAGTTTGAGAAAGATGCTAAAAAGCACATTTCTCTCCACTGCTAAACTTGTGGAGTTAAAGGCAAGCGTTGTACCAATTTAAAGTTAACCCTGGTTCTATTCACTTTCATCATCTGAAGCCTTCGCTGCACAGACGCGGCTATTGACTTGACAATGAAGTGTGAATCATCCTGTGTCCGGCGGGCGAGCTGCAGATAGCAAGTCGTCACAATTGTATCGTCATTCTTTGCAGTGTAACTATTTTCAGAGGTGAAATTGGGTCAGTGCCGTGCAATTTGAAGGCAGCCGACCTGTTCGTTTAAAACAAGAAAGCAATCCCAAATCTGCAATTTTAGTCTGCTCTCTCTCTCTCTCTCTCTCTCTCTCTCTCTCTCTCTCTCTCTCTCTCTCTCTCTCTGGTTTTAAAGTGTTAACAGCAGCGAATCAAGGCGTCTGGGCTGCAGCACACCTGATTGCAACGAGCTGCTCGTTATCAGGTTCTCTCTGCCAGGCTGGATGATGACACACTGATTACATTCAGGTGTGCTGGAGCGCGAATACGTCAAGAACGCGCAGCCACTCCCAGCTGACACTGGGCCAAAGGCAGTGAACACCCCGCACAGGTCACACACACACAGAGGTCGCAGACACGCACACATACACATACACACACGTCACAGACACACACCCACACACACCCACACACATGCATACACCCACACGCACCCACACACATGCATACACACACGCGCACGCACGCACGCACGCACACACACACACACACACACGAACAATTTAGAGTCACCATTTGCCCCCGTCAATTTTTTGGGACTGTGGGGGAGAAAACCGAAATTTTGAAATCCACACATTCTTCAATCGAAGCCAAAATGTAAATGTATTACTCACTTCACTCCAGTTGACTGTTTGAAGGCTGAATGACAGACAGCAGACAGATTTTGTTTTAAATCCATTTTTTTCAACCTTCTGGATGTTGCTCCATCACACAGTCGAACCCACCACGGATGCTTCCTGTGAGTCATGGGCCTGTGTCTTTGCTCGCAACCTTCAGCGCCACAGCAGCGCGGCACACTGGCTTCAGCTTTGTAAACATGCTCACTCAAGTCCTTTAAATACCTGCTGCTGATTCAGATTTTTATATTCAAAACTGTTAAAAAAAAAAAAAAACATTCTCTGGGGGCATGAAGGGCCTGCGTGTGTTGCCACAATAGGATTAAAAATATATATCAAACATAAAGCCTGTGAACATAAAGCCTCTTTGTTTGATACAAAAAACCATTTAAAGGTCAGAGTCTGCCAGAGCTCCCTCCCCAAACCGCACTCCCTCGCTCCCACCACTGCTGCTCTCGCCCCGGCGCAGAACATTTGTTCATTTGTGGCTTTTTAGAGCGGACCAAATGTCCCAGAAATCTTTAGTCCTTTTTTTTTTTGAAGTAGCAGCTATCTGACCATGAGCTCTTTAAAAATACATGATCCGCATCCCGCCTTTGATAGCTTGATAACTGTGTTTCTATCCCCCCCTCCTTGTACCATCTGATGGGATTAGGACATTGGTATTAACATGGCTAATTCCACCCTCAAGGGGATTTACATACACACACTGAGATGGCAACTTGGCAGTGAACACTCATCAGTGGCCACACAACATGAATGTATATATATATACATAGTATATAGAAAGAGAGATTTATTCCCATTGATGCGATGTTGTGTTTAATGTAGCATGCACTCACATCAATACATCTAAAACCACTGTTTAGTTCATTCCATGAACACAACGAGTTGATATCTATCTTCTACATGTCTTCAGTATTTTGAAGCTAATAACTTCAGAAAGATGATTGCAGCGGCCAAGTCCGTCCATTTTTTTTATTGCCCCATTTAACTCGACAATTTACCCCACGAAGAAATTAAATATAGATTAGATAATTAAAATAAATAGGCCACGATCCCACGAGTAAAAGAGAGATAAAAATCAGCTTAATCTTTTAGATTGTGTGCTGACGTTAATGTAAAAGGAGAAAAGGGTCTCGCAAACAGATGGAGCGGTGTCAGCAGCGTGATGCTCGCAGTGATTTGGAGGCACCACACCAAAAACCTCCAAGTTGCTTCCGATGGTGCTCGAGCACCTTGTATCGAAAACCATTGGTATCAGCGTGTGTGCCTGACTGCCAAAGCAGTCGAAAAGTATTACACAAACCAAGTCCAGTTACCATTTGTTGCACCAGTTTGTAAGTGGGTGAGTAATGCGGCAGGCATGACGGAGCAACGTGAATCCATGCTGGTGTATTGCTTGGAAATCTGCGCGTCCTGCATCTCCAGCATATCTGTAAACCTGGTGTGATGGATTACCTGGCAACCGTGGCTGTCCGTGCAAAATTCCCACAGCCGCCCATGCGTTTCACAAGTAGTAGGGTGAATGAGAAATATATTTCAGTCTTCGGTGCTGCAGAACTGACAAACCCGGCAACATCCCTCTGAGCGGCGTCGCTACGAGTGAGGCTAAAAACCTCTGGGTAACCTCTGGAGTTCGACTGGGAAGCAGCCGCGTCTGTTCCTTACAGTCACAACAACGGCTTCAAATAAACTCAGGAGTGCGAAGTTTGACGAGCCAACAATTGGAGTTCGAGGTAAATGTCTTCATCAGTGTGTGAGTGCGAGTGAGGGAGGGAGAGAGAGAGAGAGAGAGAGAGAGGCGGTGAGAGTCCAATTTCAGTATTGATATCACAGATTTCACACACCAGGCACCAAACTGTCTGAACACTTCAAAAGAAGCCCCCCCCTTGCAGCAATAAATCCTCTGTCTTGTGCCAACAGAGGCTCGTATGCATCCTATCAGTGTCTGACTTTTCTAATGATTCGAAAAAGCTTTCGCTGCGCCCACCGCGCGAAGGACAGAGAAGCCCCCACGCTGACACTGATTGCACACAAACACTTGTTCATTTATTCATCGAACCTTCGGGGCTGTTTGTGCCTTTTCCCCACACCAAAAAGATGTCGGAGGAGGAGGAAGGAGGAGGGGGGAGGGGTCAAAGGTGCAAGATCAAATGTTGGATGGATTAATGAAACAGCGGAGGGCAGGGAACTCTTCCCAGTTCCATGTGCTGTTGCATCCATAATACATGATCCAATATCAGGGGAGGGGGGGGCATCATGGACGAGAGCGACGGACTTGCTACGGTCATATCAGGTCGCAAATCCAGTAATCTATATTTCAGGAGTTATCTTGTGAAAAAGCGAACCCCCCCCCCCTCCCGCAACCCCCCCCCTTTCTGTTCCTTATGATGAGTTATAAAAGATTCCTTTTTGTTTTCCTCTATACTTTTTTAATCTGGGTTTTAAGTGCCTCATCAATCTTTCATGCTTGCCGGTCTTCCTGTCTTTTGTGTGATGGCTTTGATGTTAGCCTGCACTTTCTCTACCTGGATCCCATGTATTTTTGATGTCCGCCCCGACAAGCGCTTATGCATTCGCAATGCACCTCTTGGTCCGCGCTGCCCAGAGTCTCAGTTTATGATAACAAAAAAAAAAAAAAAAACGCCGTCCGAATGAGGCGACGAGGAGCAGCCGGAGATTAAAAAAAAAAACACACGCCAGCGAGAATAAACCAGGGCCGAGTTTCTGTCGAGGCAAGTCGCATAAATCCATTTCCGGAGCCTCAATTTCACAGCAGTTGCCTTTTAGAGTAAAAAAAAAAAAAAAAAACGCCGTTTTTCCCCCGACCGCGGGGATGATTTTATCCTTAAAACTTCTGATAACTTATTACAAGTGCATGAGCGATCACGCTGAGGAAAATTCGGGGGGGGGGGTCAATTTTTTCTTTTTTTCTTGCCGCTGTAAATTGTGCTTCATTTGTTCGGCCCGCAAGATGAAAGCGCCGGGGTTCACGCCACGCCGGGCAGGTGGCTGCTGCTCTGTCTGCTTGGATGTACGACACAAAGTAGCACAGGGTCAGGTAGGGGGGGGATCATTAATTAAAAGCATGTGCTCCACGGAAGCACCTCTCTGCAACGCAATAAAACACGTTTATAGGCCTCAGCTGCCCACATTCTTTTTCCTCACTTTTCATCTCCGTGATGAAATGCCCTCTCCCTGCCCAGAGAATAACTCTCCGCTCGCTGACAGCTTCTGGATTATGACTGTGGGGAAGAGGCCAGGGTGGGGGTGGGGGTGGAGGGGCGAGGGGGGGAGGAGGGGTGACAAGCATGGGCCCTCAAAGTCGCGGCGGCAGCGGCGGCCCGAAGATTGCAGGGCATCCTCTCCTTCACTCTCCCTGGCAAGGCAGACGGCGCGCATGCTAATCAGTCGTGGAGAAGATGAGGGCGACGAAGGACGGGAGCGGGGTGAGGGTGGGTGGGGGTTGGGTGGGAGGGAAGTGGGGGGTAGGATCGGGTGGCCTGGAGGCCCCCGGGAAGAGGAGTCACCTGATCCCACAGCTGCCGGTGCAGCCCAGGCGCCGCGCGCTCGCTCACTCAATAGGTGCAGACGGGGGGGGGGCAAGCAGTGCGACCGGAGCCTTGGCCGTGTCGGGATCAGCGCTTTGTGTCGCAGTCGCACCTCTCGGACGCTCGCATACGCGTTTTTTCCCGGCAGCCAATCACCGCCGCTGGTGTCACTTGTCAAATTGCATTGCATCTGTGGTGCTAATCCTACTTTCCTACACAATCAGGTGCAGCGTGTGTCTTTGGCAGCCGCGGCTCGCGCCGGTAATCTGTTTTAAAGCAAGTCTAATCCCTGCTCTTGTACAAACTGTCGTCACAAGTGGCACTTGAAGGATGACTGCAAGTGTGCTAAAACATTGCGCGACAAAGTAAGGAACAGATTGCTCGTCACTCAGTCCGCCCCCGTTCAGAGTTTTACAGCCGTCTTTGTGAAGTGTGTTTACACAGTTCACTGGTCAAATTGGTTCAAGGGTAGAAAATTGTTAAGGCTCCAAACATGTTCAGGGTAAAATTGTTCAGTGCAATGTTTAACAAGTTGGTAAATTTATAAAAAAAAAAAAAAAAAAAGGTGAATTATTTCAGTCTCAGTTACTTCCTGAATTGTTTTGTTTTTGTTCAGTTTCACCTAAAGTCTTCATTTCAACCTTGCCTGTGACACAAACCAGCTGGGCTTTCAGCAAGCAAACCTGCAGAAACTCAACACTGAGAACCATTAATTACAGCCACATAAAAGCTGATTCCTGATGTCGTCCTCACTGCTGAGAAGTCTCAGACTCCTGCAGTTCTTGTACGACATCGTCGCCGCGTTCCCACAATGGAAATACAAGCAGCCCAAGGTGACCAATCACAGTTCTTTGTTGCCTCACTGTGTCGTTGTTTGTATCATATCAGCTGCATCTCCACATATGTTCCAGGTACTTTTTTTTTTTATAAAGAAGCAGGCCATTTGTATCCTTCCCAGTTGAATGTGCTGCTTATTATTCAAAAGTTACATTTTCTGGCTATCTCAGCTCAGCAGGCTGAGGCCGAACATTATGGTGGCAGCTGTCTCAGGTGAATTCAGTTCTCTTTCCTGGTTTGTTTTTTTTTGTCATGCCAGCACTGTGGAGTTGCACATGCACCCCCCACCTGATGTTCAAAACCTGAGTCGTAGTTTCTACACCACCTCCACCCTCCCTCCCCCACCCGGGAAAAGATCATGCGGCTCTTTGCAAGCCCAGAATATATCTGATCTGTGGCACACGTGACGTGCGACACAAATCGGGATGGGAAAAGCTTTTTCAGTCACAGTGTGAACGTGTCATTGTCTCTTCATCTGTCTCCCCCAGATCTCTTTATCTGGATCCATTTGGCTCTGCCACTCCACCTGATTCTGTCACCTCTCGATCATTTCCTCAGTATCTGTTCCTCCCCTGACTGGTCTCCTTCACCGTCCCGTTTGATCCGGCTTCCCTTTCCTCTTCTTCCTCCTCCTCCTCCTCCTCCTCCTCCACTCCCGACACTATTATTTCGTCCCCTCCGTCTCTCTGTCTCTGCCTCCAATCCCGGCTGGATTAACATACATTACACATTTCACAGTGGCTTTGTAATAAAAGACTGTATTCAGCTTGTTTCCCCGAAAGCAGGAAGCAGCATGCACATCTCCCCAAGGTCAGGACAGACCTGAATAGCCCACCTTAATTCATTTTGGGGGTGTGCCAGTACTTTGGCGCGTCGTCTGTTTTGCATCGCCTCGTGGCCCAGGTGTTGCTTTTAGATTACACTGTGTGCTCGCGGAGGCAAAGAGAGGGCCCTGTAATCAGGTTAGCTGGATAAAGACACAGCTCCTCTGCCTCTTTATAAAATTACAGCCATTGTCAACACTCAGGGCCATTTATCCCCGAAGCACTCCGACAAGCAACATGGAGCCGGGTCTGGCGGGGAGCGTGCGAGGGGCAGACGCGGCAGGCGATCCGGCTCGAGGACGCTTCGAGACGGGGACGCACGAGACTGACGGGCCGCAGCGAAGAGGTGAAAATCGGTTGCTGGAGCACAGTCACAACATGCAGAAGATGCAAAATGTCATGTCTCAACACTCACACAGCCCCCCACCCCGCCCCAGACAACAGAGCATCTACCAATATCGTTCAATTTGGTTAGGACTCCCGAGAGCCCCCCTCCCCTTCCTTTCCCTCCCCGTCATCGCTGGTCCGTCTGTCTGAGTTATACCACAGCAACACACACACACATCACCATATTAAGGACTCACTTTGCTGTCTATTAGGGAAATCGCTCAAACAAACTGGAGCGGTGCCATTTCACACCGCGACCTCACCACCCACGGTCCAAAAATAATTAATAGTGTTGTCGGAAGACCGGGCACACATCATTAAATTCTTATCACCGCGTTTCTGTGGGCGGAAACTGAGCAATCAATGAAAACTATACATATATATGTATTGACAAAAAAAATAAAGTCAACAAGCCAGTGGGAAGCATTTTCTCTGTGATAACTAAATAACAGGGGGATAACGGACTGTCCCACTAGATTTGCATTCTCTAATAATAAATTCAGGGTCGCCTCCGCTTCTGAGCTCGACTGTCCATAATCCAGCAGGACTTCGAATCTACAACCAACAGTAGCTGACAATATACACTTGGTTTTTGTAGATCGTGCAACGTTCCCTCAATTCTATTCATTCCTTCACCCTCTCTCAAGTCTTTCCATTGAAAGGTTGGGGGGAGTTGGAGCAGATCCCAGCTCACTTTGAGTAAAGGTAGGACACACCCTGGACAGGTTGTCGGCCCATCGCAGCAAATAAAGAGATACACAATCACCGCCGCACATAATCACATTTTCAGACCCATTTGAGTCGCACCACGTCACCTCGCCTTGGAGGAAGGCGACATCGCTGCAACACCCTTTTCGACTCACTCGCTTGAAACCATGTTGTCATCAGTAACACAATTACAGTTCCTGACGTCTTACTTTGATCCAAACAAGAAGCACACTGTTAGCATTAGCATTATATGAAGCTGTCCTCTCCAGTGAGGAGCTGCTCAGTTACTATTTCAGTTTCTCCTGTTTACCAGAGGATGGACGCCTCACTAATCCAGAACTAACTCAGTTACTGATAACTGCAGAACTGTTTTAGGCAACTCACAGGACAGCGTTACTCTGATCCAACACATCATCCCACTCTGTACATCATGAGTCACTGAATGACTAGTGTGGGCGTTCAGTTTAATGAAAACCTCCTGTTGGTGCTGGTGAATGTTGTTAGAAATGAATATTAGGGACTTCATCATACAACCAAAACACATGTTATCACAGAGTCATCAACAGCACTGGATTAGATGAGGGAGTAGCACAGTAACATGTATTACACACATATAAGATTGAACAGCATTTCGAGTTGGTCAAATCTTTCCGTTCATCTTTGTACCTCCTGGTTCCATCAGGTGACTGTTAGTCCTTCTGCTCCGTATATAGAGTGATGTGGAGTGTGATGGAAACCTCCACAGGCCAGTCACTGCCACTTCTCACTGAAAAGGATGCTGTTAAAAACAGGAGCTGTCAGAGCATCGAGAATGCTTCAGACAAAGCTCACTTCATTCCACCAGCTTTAGCAGACACATGAGTAGACTAAACTCCTCAGTCTCTCTCCAACCAGTAGATCTGAATAAGTGTTTCAGCAAATTCCCAAAGAGTACCAGCAGATTTCCATACGTGTTCGATGACAAAAACACAACTGGAGGTTCCTGATGTGTCCCTGAGCCCGACATCATTTTGCCAGTGGTGTTGAAATCATTCAGAGCCGTGATTATTTTGGCTGTGCACTGCCAGATTTCTCAAGGTTTAGTTATAATAAGAAGCAGGAGACGGGAAAAAAAGAAGCCTTTTGCTCATCCTCATTTCGTCCTTATTTTCACATCTTATTCTAATCTGAAAACCCGTCTGGTTTTGACGCCACAAGGCTCTCGAGCAGGAGGTGTCCGGCAACAACATTAGGGCTCATTAAACATCAGGATGTTCACTTCATGGTACGGTTGTTTCACAGCTCCTACTTTCTCCTCGTCTTTCTCTGAAAATAAAAAAATGAACAGACCAGGTTTCTTTTGCTCGTGAAGAGATACAAAAAAATACTTTTGAAAAACTGAACTAATGGGATCACACAGTGTTGAAGGGGTTAATTGCTTTCAACCCACAGCCAGTAGGTTTACACGCAGGTGACAAACTTAGATCATAGCTTGACGAATAGGTCACATTGGGAACGAGAAGACCGGCTGCGTCTGACGCCGCCCCAATAGATGGTGCTGCGCTCTTTCTGAAATCGCTCTACAGCAAACGACAATGTTAGAAGTTGCTGTTGAAGCATCAATTCATCTTCCCTCGTCCATCCAAAAATCCCGTCTCCTGCTTTGAGTTCGCCGTGCCGTTTGTTTTCTTTTTCGAGTTACTGCACCGACATGTGCCAAACGGCTGATACATCATCTCCAACTTCTTCTGGGTAAAAGCCCACAATGAAAAAAAATGTTGTCTGATTTCAGTTGAGCTAAGCCAAGAAAACTCACTTTACAGAGTTTGGATGCTCTCCCTGTGCATGTGTGGGCTTCTCTGTGGGCACTCCAGTTTCCTCCCACAGTCACGCTCGAAGGCGATGGACTGGCCACCTGTCCTGGTGGAATCCTACCTTTGACCTGGTGACCCTTACATTGGTCAGATAATCTCAAGGAAAGGTTATGGCCTCGGGTCAAAATCAGTCATTGACCCCCGATTGGGAACCACTGGTTCACCTGTGGTCTGAGCGAGCTGTTTTTAAAAGCACTTCTTGGTATTACAAGGAATATGTACTATCTATGGACGGTATATCCAGTCTGGGTGAGTTATTAGGCACATGATCTGTATGCAAAACGCTGTGCAGCCAGAGTTGCTCATTAATTGGTTTGGTGTCATAAAACTTTCCCCCTGAAAGTCTGCCTTCTCCTTGTGCATGCACTGACCCCACGTTATCACCCGGCAAACAGGCTGGATCCGGGATTTAAGATGAATACCAACAAATCAGCTTACTCACAGTAACACAAAGGGTCCCGGCGAACACAGAGAGGCTCCGTCAGCACTTTGTGGGGAAAGAGGCGGCAGGGGCGGCAGGAAACGAGCTCCACTGACAGCGTAAATCATAGATCAGTTCATTAACAGAATGGCACTGATGGATTTACACTGAGGTCAGAACATTAGCATGCGCCCGGAGGAGCTCTCCTCTGCCACCTCGTGTGATGTTCCACCTCTGTATCCTTTTGTCGCTGAACATTCTGATACCTCGGGCGCCAGCACGGGAGGGACTTTCAACCACAAACATCACGAGTCCTCCATTCAGAGTGTAATGAACAAACTCATGGCACAACACCAGTCGTAACAGTGAACGTGGCGACACGAAGACATCATTTTACAACACAGAGCATTTGTCAATGAGGGTTTTTTTTAATTACTCATATTAATTTTCTCTTGAAGGCTTAAGTACACATAGAGACGTTACCAAGCAACAACACATCTGAGTGCTGTTTCAACGCTAATATATGAGTTCAGGAGAGCAGGCAGAGTTATTGCAGAGGTTGAGCAGGCAGCACTACTGATGTTCCATCTCCGTTTGCATCGACTCGTCTCGAGCTGCTGTGGCTTTACTGGTTTGCTCCTTTGTTGTTGTTTTGTTAATCTGCGTTTCCACGTCGGGAGTTTTGTTGCTCAGTTTTGTCATGTTGTTCAGACTTTGACCTTCATCAATACAGGTCGCGTTCTGTTCTGTGCTCTGCACTTCTCCAGCACACCTTCAGGACCGTCATGTAGCTAAACACTGTATCAATCTCTTTTGTCTATTTATCAATAGGTCGTTCTACACGTCTGAATGTTTTATTGCTGTGTTATTCTGATGATATCACGTCCAGTGATGCTTATATAGTTATATTTCAATGTAAGTACAATAATTTCACCTTGTCTTCTTTCAACCCAGCTCGACGATTTCTCCAGGACGGACAATGGACCTGTTCAGCTTGTGCTTCGCCTTTCACCCGATGTCTTCATGCAACGTCTCCAGGCTTTCACGCTCCGAGATTGGATTCGGCGGGTATGAAAGAGGGATGGATGTATATGTGGCCCGTCAACCTTTTCCGTGCACCTCGTGCCAAAAGCACGCCGCGCCGACGGGCGCAAACAGGTGAGGCGGCACAGGAGGCCGTAATGAATGAACGGATGAAAAAGACCCCGGAGCCAATCAGTCAACTCAATCAGTCGTAATGTGCTGCTCGCACACACGAAGCCAGTTAGAGTGAAATAATGGAATATAGCACTGCGTGAGTGATTTGTTCCCTGGTGGAGGAGAAGGAAAAAAAATGCCTTGGTGTGAGACAAGCGGGGAAAGTAAAGTAGACCGTGAGTCACAGAATACTTCTGTTTCTGCACAAAGGCTTCTTCTCCTCTCCGCTCTGGCATGAATTACCGTTGCCTGAAGCCTCTTCCTTTGGAAGTCAAAAGAGGCACTCACGAGGCATTCAGGGACTCGTCAACGGAATCACATTTCTGTAGTTAAATACAGTTTAAATACATTTGACCTTTTGGAAAGTTACTCTGTAATTGACTGTGCACAGGTTTATAGCGGCAGCTGTCATTAATAACGTGTCTGTGTTTAGCTTAGACTCATTCAGAACTAAATACTTGTACTGTAAATTGGCTCGGATATGGTAACAGATGAACACAGAAGCAAAAATGACATTTTACTGGAGGGAATATTTTCCACTTCTTTGCTATAAATGGTAAATGATTTGAGGCTTGTTTATTTCTTTTCAAATGTGGTCAACTACGCCTCTGGAGCAGCATGTCTTTGGTCAAAATCACCAAGAAATGAATAAATCACTATTTTTCACGATAAAAAGAATCTGTAAAAAAATACTTAATTCTCAAAAATGTAAGTAAAAATGAAGTAGAAAGGGCTTTTTTTCATTCTTTTTTAGCACATGTATACTGAGTCAAACCAACCCAGAGTGGTTCTCTCCTTTTTCGCCTTGTTCTCTCCTCATTCTGTCAGTTTTTTACCCCAATGTTTTTTTTTTTCTTAAGGTTGGATAGAGTGATTTAAAACAACTCTATCTTGTGACTCTTCGCTAGCCACGAGAGTCACTTCATTCTGCATGTCTTTCGTAGTGTAACAGTACACGTCCCCTTGTTACCATCCACCCCTGCAGTGGTGCCACTATTCAAATAGCAAGCAAACATTCTCTCCAAAAGCATAATATATATATTTCCCTGCCAAAAGCCACACAAATCATCCTTTTTTGGGGGTTATCTCGCCACCTGCATTCAAGCCCAGCATGTGCCGCCATGGGACCAACCCGAGGTGCCACGTGTGTCATTGGTTGTACCAGCACTGTTCAATGTTGACTGAGTGCCGCCTAGGGGCTGCCGCGGCTGTGTGCTGGCAACAGGCGTTTTCCTTTTTCTGAGAGCGTCAGCGCCAGGCCGCCGCCTGCCGAGCGCGACTCGGTCCGCGCAAGGTCAAGTAAAGGTGAAGCGGCAGCTCTCCCCGGCCCTCAGTGTATCGTCTGCCCCTCCGCTGTGTGTGAGAAGTGTATTCTGGGCTCCGCTCTCACTTCTTCCAGACTAGAATGAGTGTCACTCCCCCGGGAGGAGCTGTCATGGGCGGCAAATGCACTCGCAGCGGAGGAAGACATGGTTTCCACCACCGCTGACCGTAAGCTGGAGAGCTGTGGGGGGATGAACTGACTGCCTGAAAAGGAGCAGAGTCTCTTAATTAGGAAGGTTTAGCTAAGAGGCTTTATCCTGAGTGTTGTGGCAGGTGTTTATTAGACATTAATTAGATTTTATTCACAGCCGAGCCCGTGCTCCTGAAGGAGAGACTAAAAAAACCACAGGAATTAGGGTTACACACAGTTACAAAGCAACAAGTGAATGTGCTGAAAGACCTTAGATAACGAGCAAGTCTTAGAAATGACTGGTTTGTGTTCTTACAGTGGGCTCAGATGTCCAGTGTGGAACTAGACAGCTCTGCAGCCCACTGAGGGGGGAACACAGGGAGACAAACCACACACACACATACACACACACACACACACACACACACACACACACACACACACACACACACACACACACACACAC
>JAUESF010000070.1:2796956-2821840 GCA_032274765.1 Malacoctenus tetranemus | reverse complement strand
CACACACACACACACACACACACACACACACACACACACACACACACACACACACACACACACACACACACACTACCTGGAGACCAATCCTGACATATTAGAGCCCTCAGTTACATAACCTGGCAAAGTGTGACAATTTAAATAAACTGTCCTTGTTATTTTTCCAGTTGAAGTAAGTCTTTTATTCCCCTCCTAATTTGCCCTTGAGTAGTCGCACAGTGTGCGTCAGTGTAGTCAAACAGTAGATATTCTCAAAACAACACATATAATAAGAAGGCAAATGAGCCAGAACTGGTACAATTAGGGACGGGACTAATCTGCATCAGGGAGGAACACGGGACCATAAGCACACGCTGAAGAGCAGGAGGAGAATAAGACACAGGTGGAGCAAGTCAGCAACAGGAATCTTAATGCAGGATCAAGGAGTGAGATTTACAGGGAAAGATATAAAAAGAACAAATTGAAATGATGAACAACAGAGGGCCATGACAACTGAATTTCATGATCTTACACATTTTGACGCAGAGGGTTTCTGTTATTTCTTTGGGTGCAGATACTAACCCTCGCACTGCAGCGGCCTTTTTTTAGAGCAGGATTCACGTTGAACATCGTGTGTGAACAGCAGGACCTGGCTCTGCTTGCCAGGCTTTTTTTTTCCAAGGATTCCTTCTAAGAGGGAAGGAGAGATTAGAAGAGAGGGAGGATAGCAGTGGTGAGTGGGCTTTAGTGTTGCGGGTGGTCGCCTGTAGAAGGATGAGTCACGTCGTGTCCCCTCCTGTGCACCTACAAAGGAACTGCCACCTCCCTGATACGGAGAGCTGAGACGCTCTCACCCGCCAGGAGGGCGGAGCTTCACTTCAGAGTCACTGGTGTCGAAACAGAGAGGGGGGGGCGCCCTCAAGCATAGTTCCAAACAACTGCCATATTTCTCTGTCTTCCACAAATCCTGGACAGGAGTTCATTACACAACAGCAGAGGCAACCAGCAGGCTATTTTTTTTTAACCAGCAGTGAGAGAGGACTAACCTGGTAACAAGGACTCAAGGGGGGGGTTAGTGTTGCTGTCAATGTCTGAGAGAAAATGCAGATTTTATTCATTTATTTCCCTAATCATTAAACAGCTGCAGGGGTGCAGGAGGCAGAATGAGAAGAAGGATAAATCTGGCATAATGGTCACAGTGAGAAAGCGCAGTGAGTCTGCTCTCATTCAGGAGATCTTCAAGTCATACCTCATTCTTTAAACAGCTACAAAACCTCACTGTCTAAAACGTGCAGACTGACCGGCGTCCATCTCCCGTCTTCCGGTGTCATCCTGCCGGAGTCAGTTCATCCCTACGTTTGCAGTCTTGCAAATGTAAGTAAACCTCGAGTACATTTGGACAGAAACATGTTTTTACTGGGAGTATTACCACACGTTGGCTAAAACTATGGCGCCCTGCCACTGCTGGAATCGTGCCATTATAGCTTCATAACAAAAGCAACGGCGCCGCTCCACGTCTCCTAATGTATGCACGACGTTGCGTGTTTGCAGCATGGCAGCAGCTCGCTCGGCACGGCACTTCTTGCTCGCCCTCCTCCCTCGACTGTCGGCGTTAATGTGTGCACGTGAGCGCGCATCCGCCCACAGCTTCACTACGCCGTCGCCGCTCATTTACACCAGCCGCAGCACGCGGCTTTGTTCCATCACACGCGATTGCAGTTTCCATCAGCGGCGTTTCAGCAGCTGTTTCGCGGTTTTGACTTTGTTGGGTTGTTTTTTTTACGTCTTCTTTATTTTATTTTTTGTGCTTTTTATTCTCGTAAAGTTGAATTCTGGCCTCATGCCACCTGGTTGGACGCAACGCAGCTCGTTGGAAATTACACAGCAAACCCACTGTGTTCAGGACTGAAACGTTGAGGCAAACTGCACAAAGGAGCTCGAGCTTGAAAGAAAGTCCCCACAGAAAAAAAGGCATAATGATTCTGTCAGTTTACAAAATAAGACGTCCTTGGCTCCGTTTTTTTTACGTCTGAAAGTTTTGCTCTCGTCATGCTGCAGATGTATGTATTTTACCTGAAACTGTTCAAATTAGATGATTTGGACAAGACCCCGAAACACCAATTCTATCCACATTTTGATGTTTTGGGAAAGAAAGGTTCTGTCGGAATCTGTAGTTGTTAGCTGTTTAATTTCTGGTTGTAAAATGACCTCAAATGTCCCATTCCTCTCTATCCATACCCCCTCTCTTATGTATGTCTCTATACAAAGTCAGGACTCCAGGGAGGCGGAGCTAATCCCAGGTGACAATGGGAATAAACCTGGTCACAATAAATCAGTTTATTCTGGTTTTAGGATCAGAGTCACCAATTTATCCACTAATCTAAATGTCTGGACTTTGCTAGGAAGCTGGTGTTCCCTAACACCATGAACGCATACATGGAGATAACATGCAAACCCCACATCCAAATATTCAGACACCTCAAACAAGGATTTTGCTGCTTCAGTGTGCATGTCTGAACATTCTTGTCAGACATCATGCATTCATGTGCATGTGCACAGTGTATATAGATGTATATGTTTGTGTCGATTCCTCTTGTGGATCATGGATCCAGGAATGTGTGCCTCTTTGTATGCACGTGCTCGGCACCGGAGCAGCAGAAACGTGCGCTGGAAGCAGAGCGATGGAGGCGAGGGCAACATGACAGCACGCTCGGCTTGTTCAGCTGGTGACCCTGCTCATCACCTACCTCCAGGCTCGCCCTCCTCGGAAAAGAAAAAAGAAAAAAAACAATAGAATCTTCTTCCTCCGCCTTTTCCAGGCGGTGGGCCGCGAAAACCTGGCAGCCGCCCAGAAGAAACGCAAGTTTATTAAAAAAAAAGAAAAAAGTATGTGCATGTGGGAGACCTGCTGCACGGAGCCAAATTAAAGGCATTAAGTGCTCGATTTAGCGCCATCAAAGGTTTTTCAAACATCCTCGTTCGAGGGAGCTTTGTTTTTGCGCGCGCACGTGTGTGTGTGCGTGCGTGCGTGCATGTGTGTGTGTGTCTGTGTGTGTGTCTCTGTGTGTGTGTACATAGCAGGGATTGTTCCAGCCATACCTACATCGCACATTAAAGCAGGGATTAGACCGCTTTCCCATTCCTGAATTCATAATTTTCAATTTTTTTACCTTTCAGAATGAAAAATAATGAGATAATCCTCTTAACAACGAGGAACAGCAGGTATCTGATCGTTTGACCAAGATTTACGAGCCTGTTTGATGCACACCAAGGTGTTGGCAATGTTTTATGGTACACGTTGAAATTGTGCCCGAGATAGAATTGTTGATCCACTGTGTTGCGATGAATTATTAATGCTTAGATGCCCTGAAAGTAATGCATTAGTTGCACTTATGAGAGGACGGCTCTATGGCAGCAAAATAAAAATAAAGGCACTTATGTGGTGCATTTAATTTGATCCTCCCCAGCAGGAGCCGCTAAAAGATTTTACTACGATGATATGGCCTCTTTTTTGGGTCTTTATTTTAATCACAGGGTGCTTAAAAGAGATGATGCATCGTCCAGTGTTGTGCAATCACTTGTCTCGCAATTTCATTTGATTGCACGTTCTTGGGTAAGACTTTCAGAGACAGCGGGTCCACCAGGACCCCACCGCTCAAGTGCAAACCCAACAAAGAAGGCAACAAAAAAAACAAAAAACCCAACAACAACAACAAAAACCTTCTCTGCATTATCTCTTACAATAGTAGAGAAATGCTTTCTATTGTCCTGTCATCTGTACTGCATTGCGAAGACCCACAATAGCACGGTTTGCTGAAATGTCAGCCCTTCAGCGTGACAGAAGCTGAGTTTGCACGAATACAAAAAGCCAAAGAATGCCATGCAGATAGAGCGGGAGGTAGAGCGTGAATGTGGGGGGGAAGGAGGGGGGTACGGTGCACAAACACAAAGCAACATGAAAAAAAAATGATAGAAGTGTGCAAGAATCTAATTTAGGGGGGCCTAATCAGAACAATGCTAGAAAAGTGAAACGCCGCCGCGCCGAACCGGGGAGGCGTGACCGATGAGATTCCGCGAGCATACATCAGCAGCCATCGCGCCCGGCCGTCATGGCTGAGACAGAGATTGTACACTAGGCTGTGAAAAATCTGTGAATGGCAGCAAATCTGACACACTTATTCAACACAAGAGTTCCATTGATATGAATCTGGAATTTGATTACACACTGTCGGAGGGAAAAAATACACAGACGAGTTCGCCTTTTGGAGTTGAGAGGCGCAGATTTCGCTTGACGGGCCAGGACTTTCTTTGAGGCGCTCACAGAGAAAAAAAAGCAAAAAAAAAAAGAGCAAAGAGGAAAGTTTCTGACTTTTCAGGAAACATTTTGCCACTGACTTCCTCACCGTTGAACTTCTGAACAGCCATAGGATCACTCTTGCCCCCTGTGCACGACTTGCTGATTGCATTTCATATAAATGTCTCTCCATAAACATCAACTTGTTGAAATTTCCGACTGATCTTCCTGCAGATTTCAACATTTTTGCATGTTGAACAGAGGACTGACACCAGCCACAATCATGCTCTTTGGTGTCTAATGTACTTTAGGTGCTTTCAGAGTGCTGAGCATGAGATACAATAAACCAAAGAAATCCCCAAGATCCTCACAATGTTTCTACATTGGCGGACACACTGGTGATGCTACAAGGACACCATGGCCGACTGAGGTGTAAATGCACATGAGGGCTGACGAGACTTGGGTGGAAACATCCAAAGCGCACCAGCTGGTGGGACACATGGAGGATGGATCAACAAAAGGCAGGAGTTTAGAGGAGGAAGTGTCGACGAGGACAGACAGGGACCAGAAACTGTGACTTCAACAGACTGTAGGACCCTGGTTGGTCAGGAGGGGACATTTGTTAGAAATGAACATTTTTTATAACTTCTCTCAAGTCAGTAAAATAGGACAGAAGACCCAGCTGTGCCTTTTGTAATATTTCAAAAGAGAACGACTTTTACCTTTTAATGACCGTTATTTGCCCATGTTAAGTCTTTATGACTGTCCCCTGCTATGTTCTCTGAGCGCCCGGGGTGAAATGAACACGACCACTTTGACGGATTCTTTGAGACTTCTCGACAGCTTGTTCTGCCCTCGGATCACACATACATGGTCGGTCAATTCTCGAAGATTTGGCAGGTCTGTGAGATGTGCACTACTTGTAGGGGACTTTATAAAATTTATGATGATTCCCGTCAAATCATTTAAGGATCATTTGCGATTACTTGCCAGCTTGAAGCCTGCAAACAAAAAAAAAAGCCTTTCTCTCCTGAAAGCCTGGCAGCGCTCCTAAAGTTCTGGCATCCCTCCACGTGGTTGATGATGTTTTCCCTCCTTGTTTTACAAACGTGCCCATAAGTTGACCGGTGCACGCTCGCCAGGAAAGCCGGCCTCTCCCGAGCCTCATCAAGTGGCTGCCACGTTCACATCCCGCAGAAAACAAGAGTTTTAAGATTATGGACATAAAAGCGGCACTGAACTGGGTTTTTCTCTGAATTGTCCTTTGTCTGAACCCCCCTCTTCTCTTTTTGCCTGGGGAGGGTGGAGACAGCAGAAATGGGTGCACGCGGAGCAATCAGTAGGAGTTGCTGCCGCTGTGACATATAATTCCTCACCAACTTTCCACCTGCTCCCATGCCGGGTGCAGCCGAGCCAGGAGCCTCTGCTGCCTGGGGGTGAACCTGAGGTCTCCGGGGGTGGGCACGCTCTTTGTTCGCCTGCGCCGTCTCTATCCCCTGATCATTGTGCAATGGAGGTGATTACAGTAACTGTGGCTTAAGTTCAGGCTGAAATGGAACAAATCTGTGCTTTGAACCATCAAAGCTTCTTTGTACCTGCATGGTTGATAAAAGGGGTCTGCAGGAAGGGGGATCCATTTCCCTGCCTGTTATGGTGCATCTATGACAAATGCAGCTTTCAGGATTTGAATGTACTCCTCCCGTGCCTCTTTTTTTGAGTGTGTGCCATCTTATTTTCACTTTGAGCTCTGCACGCGTTTGTGGCCACAATAGACGCACTCATGGAAACCCTGCACCCTCAGTATCCTCACAGACGTTTTCCTTCCACCTGCAATCAAATAGTCACTTATGACTTGAAGGGAAACAGAAGTGCTCGCTGGCAAACAAAAGACAAGAAAGAAAAAACCTTTTAATGTGCTCCAGAGTACTTCAACAATACGGGACTTGTTGTGCCACCTTCATGGCATTTCCTATCAATGTAAATTGAACATCATCGCGTTGCCTGAGAAGCAGTCGGCTAACCGTGCCCTGACCTCCCGAGAACACCTCTTTGTTAATGTTCCTGTAAGTGTCTTTCAACTCTCCTGAAGCCAAATCATATTTCATGTTTTTATTGAAAAGAGTGCCCATTTGAGTTCATAATCGCTCCCGCATTACGCCAGGGGGCCCATTCCTCTCCTGCTCCTCTGATTTATGGCTGACTAATCTGTGCTCGTGGGCCCCCGCGCCGAGTGTGAACGTAGCCAGTGGCTGACCTGCATATCTGCGCGCAATCATAAAGCACTGCGGGGAGTCTCAGGCGTTGAGCAATTGTGTCGACGGAGCAACACGGCGAGGATACATCTATTGTTAATACGTCCTCCACCCCCAGGGCCACCTCCAGGGGCACGTTGGGGGCTACGCTTATCTATTAGCTTCCACTTATTGTCAGCCAGAGAGAAAACCACGTCCTTTCTTCAGTAGTTGCTTGTACTGTTTAGCTGAACCCGGAGGAGAGGAACGGTTGGTGGGGGTGGGCTTTGAGATTGTCCTGTGGAGGGACACCTTGTTTTTTTTTTGTTTTTTTTTGGTCGTCTGTTCAGACTGGTTGGGAGGGTTTGGGTTCTGTGTTGGACTAACTTTGTTTGGACCGTGGTTGTAATTTGCACATCAGGGAGAGCGTTCCAGCTGTGATGAAAGGAAACTGATTCATAATTCATCGGGTTGTAAATGTGGGTGCAACGAGCTAATGGGCAACGCGCTATTATGTAATGAAACACAGCATGGAGAAATTTAGGAGAATATGTTATGACCCCTGTGGGGAGGAGGGGGGGCACTGGGATTTGATTTACTGATATAGTAATTCACGCAGCACAGTTACGAAGGTTCCTGGTTCTTTAGTGGACCAAAGAGCAGGGGAACAAAAGTGAACGAAACGTGGGAACTTATTTGCCACGGAAACAAGCAGAAACGGACTCGTGGACATTGTAGGAACACAGCGTGATGCAGCAGAGACAGACCGGAGTGAGGAAACATGCTCGGTCCCGGGAAGATTGACGAGACTCCGGCTGGAGGCCATTAGGCAGAGGAGCAGGTGAAGACACATGGAGGGCTGAACCATCAGACACCAGAGATCCGCGCCGAAGCGCCGACAAGGACGAGACGACAAAATGAACAAAGCGCCAGACAAAACAACCTTAACGGCTCCACATGAATCACAAGGAAAACAACAAGGGGAACGAGAGTAAACAGAGCCGCGCACCAGAAAATATAAACATAGCAAGAACACAAATAAGATGAGAAATGAAGAGCAGAAGGAGGAAAGAAAAATACACAAAGAACAAATAGAAGCACTGGAAATCAAAGCAAACAGGGATCACAACATCAGTGGGGTGGGGGGGGCAGCCTTGCTGTACTCTAGGAGTTAGTTCGTTCTTCCTTGGCATGCGCAGCTTTCTTATGACTACCGTGTTTTCAGGGCGAGCGAGTTGCGTTTTGGGTCGGCCACAGCGCGATAAGTTGCAGTGCAGCAAATGCGAATGTGTCCACGTAGTTTCCCCAAGCAACGCAAACCTCCAGCGCTCGTGAGACCGTGACACAACTCTGTGTCTATCGGCCTCTGCCCATCAGTGTGGCTTGGTCGAGGAGGGGGGGGGGCGCAGAAGTTTGTGTGAAAGGGAGCTGTGCTAAACGAGACGGCTCATTTATAATTTAGTTCGCGCCAAATGTCACGCTCAGAGTCCACTCCAGCAGCAGCGAATGCACCCTAAAAACACGTCTCGATTGTACGCTTCCATTAACGGTCGTCAGCGGCGATCGACTGTGATACCCGACGAACTTTAGGTGGATGAAGCAGTATCATAAAGGTATTTCCTTGCATTTCAAAGACAGTTGTTCTTGAGGAATGTATGTCCATGAGGTGACAAGAAAGAGAGAAACGCGAAAATATACAAAACAACCGCGCTAATTATGAGAGACCCTGTTCTGTCTCGGAGCCGTCGCTGCCGACGTTGGAGGTAATTGACACAAATCTCTCTTTTGAAGTGACACTTCAGACTCGGCTCCCGCATGGGTCAGACATTCTCGCAAAATAAATCATTAAATTCCAGAGATAAAAAGACAGGTAGTAGGACAGACTGGTGGAAGAAAGGAGGGATAAACACGGGGGGAGGAGAGAGGGAGGGGGGAGGGGGGATGCGAGCGAGCGAAAACGACGACAAGAGCATGCTAAGGAGGCGCCGTTCCTTTGTTCTCACGCCACACGTGGGGGGAAAAAAAAAGGCCACATCAATGATGTTGGCTGTTCCCAGCAAATAGCATAAAAGAGGGGGATGGAGGGGGATGGAGGGAGGGTGACAGACGAGAAGAGGGAGAAAGTGAGCAGTAATCCATTTGAGATTCTGGAAGGGACTCAGTCCTCCCTGTCACTCGTCCATCCTTCCCAGGAAACACAAAGAGCATTATGCATGAGGCCCAGAAGGTCTCTGAGCGCGCACTGCCGCTGTCGCCCCGGCGCCGGCGCCGGCACCGCACAAAGTCTGCTCTGACACCATTTCTCCAGGAACTCACAGCGCCGCACAACACAATAAAATACGTCCAAATCAATGAAGGGTTAAGAGGTGATAATTCTTACAGCGCTCGGCCTTGACCACCCCCTCACGGCTCCCATTGAAGTGTGACTAACAGCCAGTCACCTTTCAGATATGACATCTCTTTCCCTGTGGGTAGAGTTTGAATATGAAAAAAAAGGGGGAAAAAAAGTGGCACGAGGGAGTTATAAAAGATATTCAAATGCATTGTGTCCTTTTCCTTTTGAAGTCTCAAAGTGCTGTCTTGGATTTTTTCGATTTTCTGTGGATTTTCTCCTGGGTGGAAGTGCAAAAACTTCCTTATTCTGCTGTAAAGTTTAGTGAAGAGATACAAGATAGGGATGTGGCAACCACCCAAACATTTGCGCAGGTGCGTTTTGCAGATAAAGTTGGAGTAAAACACACAGTGGGGAGGGAATATAAAGGGGAAGATAAAGGCTGAGTCAGATCATACATAGAACAAGCTACGCGATGGCACATCCCGATAAAGAGCTGGTGAAACAGAGCCACGCTCACCTTTGCATACATTTTTTATAACACAACTACCGGCAGAAATCCCAGCATGTCAAGATAAAAACCAGTCAAAGATCCCAACTTTCTGCTGTTTGCAGACGCGCATTTTTATGCTGACAGTTTTCAAACCTTCCAGGGACGGAGTTTGTTTCCTTCTCTCCTATATTTGTCTGCGTGATCATGATGTGCATCGCTGAAGATCATTCTTTTCAGACTTTCAGGCTGTGTTTGGGGAATCAGTTTCGGGTGAGAATTGCAGAGTTTTCAACCTTTAAAGGCAAAAAAAAAACAAAAAAAAACACCTGCTGACCTGTAAGAGAATCGATCTGAAACAATCCAACCGTGGGACTCTGTCTCTTTCCGTGTCCACTGTAATATAAACAGAGATTCAAATTACCACTCAGCTATTCCTACAGTCAGATTTCAAGAGTCTTTTGTTCCTATCAAAGCAGCCCTCCACGTCCCCTCCGTAGTTATGTCGACACAATCTGCAATGAGTCTGATCCCGTGGGCAGCCGGTGGAGAGCGAACGCTGTGAACTCTTTGGAGTTTGGAGGACATTTTCCATCAACAGGGACGGAAATTATCTGAGATAAAGGAAAACTTGGTTCTTTCTATGACTTGTTGAGGCACATTGTGCTGTGGTGGATTGTATAGTTGCATCACAGCAAGAAGGTTCTGGGTTCTAGACCCACTGAGACCTCAGAAATTGATTTATCCAACCACCTCCACCCAGCACAGAGACGCACGTCACTGAATGGTTCCTCAGTAATTACGCCAAGCTTCCTGCATGATATTCTTCACATGATGAAACGCTGGTTCCCTCCCACGGTCCAGAGGTGCAGGTCAGGAGGATTAATGCATTTCAAATTGGCTGTAGGTGTTGAGGTAGATGCGGTGATGCAGAGCTTGTTGCGTAGTGTGTAGAGAAATCACACCGTTTCCTTGAAGAGCCGAAGAGAGAGAGAGAGAGCGAAAAAAATGGCTGTGTGACAGCGGCGCTGTGAAGCGCACGTGTCACTTGGAATTCAGTGGCGTCACATCGCAGGGCCGAGCCAGTGCCTGACAAATATTGGTTTTGTGTCAAAAAGCTACTTGAAAGTTGGATGTGTTAATCTTGCTGCTAATGGCCTGGCAAAGGCCTCCTTATTATTCTGGTCCCAGCCTCCCTCTACTGAGGGTGTCTCCACAAGGTTAATTAGTGGAGGGTCCCCTGAGGTTCCCCACGCGATGTGGGCTTAGGATAGTGGAGGTGCCTCTACACAAACAAGGTTAATGGAGCCTCAGATAACTCCCACCTTCTCCCTCCCCCCTTTCCTTCACGCGCCTCCACATGGAGACTGTTGCCGCGCCTGAGTTATTCATCAGCCTTTAAGGTTTGAGGGGCCTATTTGCCTTGGGGGACCGAACTGTAGGTATTAGCTATTAAGATGGCATTTTCGCCTGCTTGCGGTCATTGCATTATTTAAGTAATACCTCCGTTGGCAGCGCGGGGGAATGGCAGTATGGTAAACAAGCTACTGCGCTTTCCTGTAATATTATGTGATGAAAACCAGGAAGTTTAATGATCACCCGTCGGTGTGCAGAAACAGTGAGGGCAGGGAAGAAAAAACAACAACAAAAAAAAAACATTTTCACTCCTGAAAAATGCATTTGGGTATCATTTTGCCCCGGAAAACCATTTTGGGAGCCATCATCCATCAATGATCTTGCAGCGCAGCAGCTTTTCTGATGTAGGCAATAATGTCCTATTGAGCTAATCTCGGGTCCACGGGTGTATCTGTCATCATTTCCCCAAAGGGGAGAGGCGGCGTCGCCGGGCTTAAATCAACAAAATAACACACACCGAGAGCGGGGGCAGGCAGGGTGGGGGTGGGGGGGCTCCTCGAAGGTCACCGTGTCACAAATGACTTTGCATCAAGAGCCACACTTTGAATCACACCCTTGAATAAAGTGTGCGCCGCCTCGCAGCCACTCTCCGTATGGCGGAGCACGCCGCACCTTGCCGCGCGTGCCCCTCGTCTCACCTCCATCCAACCTCCCTCCCCGCCTCCTCCTCCTCCTCCTCCTCCACTTCCCACCTGTGACCTTCGTCAGAAGGAACATGATTTATCACACCAATATCCCCTTCAGCTCCATCCTGATTGCTTTGATTTCTATATTGACATTTCCCACCATTCCACCTGCATGCATTTTTCATGCGCGTCCCGGGACGCCGAGCCGGCGTCGTTCGCACGCCACTGCTGCGGAGACACTCGGAGGAGACACCTTATCTGTCATAACACGCCCCGAGCCTCATGTGTAACAATCATGTTTACTTTATGTTCAGGAGGCCGGCCAACCAACGCGCCTCCGTCTGCCTCCTCTTGTCCATGTGAAGCTACCGCCTTCAGAGAAGGAGGGGAGGAGGGATGAGAGGCGTCCCGCTGCTCCTCCGAGGTCACAGGCAGGGAGCGTGCCTATGCGCCGGGGGTTTATAGGGAGGGGGGGTAGAGGGGAGGTGGGAATGAAAGGCGGCAGAGGGAGCGGCTAAAAGTTTGAAGGCCTGACCCAGTCCTCCTTTGGCGACGAAGGTGGCGCAGCGTGAGCCGAGAGGCTTGTGAGGGAATCTGGCTCCACTCGTGCTCATATGCACATCTGAGCGCTCTCGCAGCCTTCCGACAGCCCCCGCCTCTGCGCTCCTGACCGCGCATGTTTGTGCGTGCATGTGTGTGTGTATGTGTGTGTGTTTTTTTTCTGTTGTTGTTGTTTGGGTTGTGCCTTTTTCTCCATGGCTCCCCAGCGCAGTGAGCCGTGCTGCGTGTGATACACAAGCCCGGAATAAAACAGGGGGGGCCTTCGATTGAAGCCAGCAGCTTCAGATGCCACCTCTCCTCGGTTTTAAGTCGAGAGTTTGTCAGCATTAGTTTTCCTTTGTGGGAACCCAACAAAATGCCACCCAACTCTCCCACCGCTGTAGTGCCAAGAACCCCCCCCTTCATGCATGGGATCTGGATAGCAGCAGAGCTGTGTAGATGTTCTGTCAGGCCCACCGTTGTTGCTACATGCGTTTAACCACATGCATACATGATTACGAGATCAATCACCTCCATGAGTGCTCTCTCATGTGATATCACAATATTATATCTCGCCCGCTTTGATCCAAGCTGGTTATTTCCATCCAGGGAACTGCGGCAAAAAAAAAAAAAAAAGAGAGAGAGAGAGGGAACCTGCTGGAACATCACACGCACTCAGAGACCAAATACTTCACAAGGCCTGTTTGATGCATCTGTCTCCAAGCATGGGACTATGTTATTCCACTGCACATTAATGGAGGGCCTCCAGCTGAGTGTGGCTGACAGACATCTGGGGGAGAGAGATAGCTGAGATGTGGCAGCTCCTGTCGCTGTATTGATTCACACCCCGGCACTGACGTTGGAAGCAGACACCAGCCAAGCTCGGGCAACGCTGCTCGGTGGATTTCGACAGTGGAGAAAGAGGCGAGTCGGCGCGGGTCTGAGGTGGGTAGTAGCACTGCATTACACTCACCATGTTACATCTCCTGAAGTCACTTTTTTGGATATATACAGTTAGTCTTGTTAATGTACTTTGTGGGCAACTTACTTCTACCTTTACTTGAGTAGAATTTAATGATGAGAAAAGCAACTCATATAGTGCAATAATTTAGGCTTCATTTCACAAATTTCCTGCATTTATTGACTCAAAAAAACTATTTTCTTTTATAGAAGGCAACAATTTTACTCCATCAGACTTCAAGGGCTCTTCTGAAGCACCTCCCCCCAAGTTAGTTTGCAGCTGTACACTCACATGAAGACACAAATTTAGAAGATGAACAAACTATACTTGAATGGATTATCACGGACTCTCTGTTTTGCCCTGTGGTATTCTGGCGTCCTGTCCAGCTATACGTTGTCTTTATTTACTTCCAGTTGGAATCAACTCTAGCGCCCCCCTCATGACCCTTAGATGTAAAAAAGACAATAAGTAGGAGTAAGAGAGTGAGTGACAAAACTCTCTCTTGAGTATTACTTTGGATGCTCTTTCCACCTCTGGTGCTGCAGGGAAGCCACTCAGCAGCGAGGGAGGGAGAGGGGCGTGGGGTCGTCTGCAGCTTCGCCACTTTCTTCCGGCGCGAAATATGTTTACTGTGTCATAATTCCTCCCAAACTCTTTGTCAGGATAAAAAGAAGGCCTCCGACTCATACATATGCATCGCGGCGACACTGTGAACTCCACGGGTTAGCGTGGAAAAAAAACCGATGACTAATTATGTCCGCCGTCTGTCAAATCAAAAGATGTGCTGAGCACGAGGTGGCGATGACCCTTTCCCCTCCCTTCGCTCTCCGTCTTCGTCCGATCTCTGTCACTCTCGGCTCTCGGTGGCATCGTTCTTGCCCGTTTCAATTTCGCTGCCGGGCAGCCTGCTCGCTGTCTGCGCGACTAAGCTGCGAGATTCCTCGCGTGTTGACTCAGCAGTTAAGTGCATTAATTCTCCATCTCCCTGTCACCCGTTTCGCATTCCGTCAGATACAGAAACAACACTGTGCGCCGGCTCCTTAAAGCCACATAAATCTATATGTAAACATATGATAAAGCAGAATCTGAGACTCAAGATTTGACTGAGATCAGAGTTTTGCAACAGAGTAGCTACTTTCAAAACTTGCATGCCCCGATTTTTACTATTGCATGCGCCGGCTGTGCTGTTGGCCTCAGTGCATCGTATACATATATTCACAGAGGTCAAACCTGGAAGTTGGCGCTTGGCAGTCTCCGCTTTGCTTAAAGACTGAGAGATGAAGTCGGAGTGCTGGTCGAATGAAGCGAAGGAGACCTTCCCTCAGTCGGGGAGTGGAAGGATCGTTAAAGTGTCCAGGTTGTGTGTGAACGCCAGACGGACAGTCAGAGGCAAACCTTTCGGATGCCTCGCCGGTGATCGGCCGGTGACTTTAATGAGATGGGCAGCAAAGCTCTGCTGTCATGGTCTCATCGACGTCTGAAAAGGGAGGGGGGGGGCAGGAGGACTCTGCACGATTCCCCTTTTTTTCTTTCTTTTTTGGTGTCATCATCCGGAAAGTGTGGTTAACAGGCAGGTCAGAGAAGAGACACACACAGAGGGAGGGCCAGGAAAAGCAAAGATCTTAGAAGAACAACAAAGGGGGGGGGGGGCAAGGAGTGGCAGCAACACTGTGGGCAGAAACCCATACAATGAGAGAGACGCCTGAGACAAGCAGAGCGGAGAACTGTCACTGTAATGACACGACAAACAAATGTTTTTCCTATCATACTATTTGTTTCTCTTGAGAGAGAGTAACATCCTGAATGTAGAGCATCTTCCTCCTACTAACTGAAGCCTCAATCAGATAATCACACATCACCGTGATGTGTGACAGAAGTGTAACACAAGCTACATTTCAAGTAAACTCACGAGAATGACCATCGATCTTTTTCCAGTGCAAAGCAGGAACTGTAACCTTGACTTGCACAGCACAGGCTGGGAGTGAGAGAATTGAGAGATGGTGGATGATCAGAGACTGACAGTGCGGTCCAGACGCCGCTCAGACTCCGGGTGTCGGCTCCAGGCTGTGAACACTGCGGCTTCTTTACGCCGCCACCCGACCGCTGTTTATTGCGCGAGGGAGAAGCCGGAGCCAACCACACGGCCTGCTGGGAGCTGCGGCTCGTCGGCTCTGGTGTTCAGACGGCTCGCAGCTCACACAGTGGAAACTGACGATAGATTACTTTCTGAGGGAAACCGCAAATTAGTCGCTCTGCCTCCCCTTTTTCACTCGTGCACCTCTGGGGAGAGGAGGAGGAGGAGGAGGAGGAGGAGTTGGAGTTGGAGGAAAAGAATGAAATATGCAACATTATTATTACCCAAAGGGTCACATAGAGTGGTTACAACAAGCTCTGTCACATATGTTGGCTGACTGAAATCAAACATCTTCATTTTCACGGTTACATTGTGAAAATCTAGCTCCAATAACTGCCCACGCCTGCTGTTTGTCGCTTCAACTTTAATCTTAGTATTTTGTAGATTGTGATGTTTTATTGATGGAAATGTAAATATTTCATTATAGACCATGTTATACATATTTGCGTTAGTTTTCCTTTTATATTCACATTGCCTGATCCAGCTGCTCTGGTGAAAAATAGCTTCTTTTCCCAGATGAATTATGTATAATAGACATGAAAAAAGTGAAGGCGAATGGCTCCACATGCGAAACCGTCTCCTCTCTCCAAGGCTCATGAGCCAATTTCCAAAAATCAATAGAGTATTGGTTTCATTCATAAGCTACAATATAATAGAGAACACATTTTTTAAATTAGTGTGAGATTGTGTGATGTGAACTAAGTGACATTTTACTGTCGATCTACCTACTCCACACAACTTTGTCCAACTTGCGTGCGTGGTGCATGTGTGGGTGTGTGTGTGTGTGTTGGGGGCACATCAGTCCATCAAGGGCAAGAGAGAGAGAGAGTATTAAAGAGTCAGCAGCTCACCTCACAATGAGTCTTCAGACAGTCGGAGGAAAACTAAATTACAAAGCAATAATGGATATTACATTATTATTGTTATAAAAATACATGCAGCAGATGTGCTCCAGTTACTGGGGGGTCCCATGGTGGTAACAATAAAAAGTTGCGAGGCCCTCTCACAGTGGTCACAGCTGCCTGTAGATGATCTGGAGGTCTCCTTCTGGTTCAGGGTCCACATCCCAACTTTTCTAAAGGTGGTCTGCAATAAATTGTTGGGAACAAATCATTAAGTATTGTTACCTTAGTTCAGTCAATTGAGGATGGCACCGAGTCCACTGCTCCCACAGAAACAAAGTTTGAGTGTCCGTCTTACTTTTTGGAGCTCATCAGGCAGGCTGAGCTAGTTATGGCAGCATATTATGGTGTCGCTGATAAAGATGATCACCATCACTGCATCGCGGGCATTCGTGGGTAAATTTGCTAAACATTTGGATCTACAAAAAAAGTCAAACACAATGAAAGATCACAGATCAAAATTCTATGTGATCATGTCAGAGGGTGAAAAGTTCACACTACAACAGAGCTCACGTATGACTCGTTGTTGTTCTTCAGAGAGCAAAGGATGTAAGCCTGGTGTTTTGCCTGTGCTTGTTCTACAGTTAATTTCCGCTTTAATTAAACCTTCAAAGTGAACGCGGGAGCTAATTACCCTGCTTTTTTGCCGCGCTGTGTTGTGTTCAGGACAATGAGCTGGATGCTGTTTTCTTTCCCCACATTTTAACTCTGTAATTGAGCACACATCTGTCAAAGCAGATATGGAGATATAGATGCAATATCGCTGTGGCTCCTTCTCTGAAGAGCCGATTCAAGTCAAAATCCAAATTTTGCTATAAATTTAAGGCAATTTGCACGCATGCACGCACGCAGAAAAGAGACGGCTTCCCTGGCTGCGTTGCATTGTTGGGGGAGGTCATGATTGCCATCTCTGCGGACTAAAACACACTGCTTTTGTTTTCGTGAGGGGCAGGAAACATCAGAAAGGAGAGAAAAGTTGAATAGCATTAGTTAAGGCCATTGATATTCTGACAGTCCTGTCTGAAAATCAAGTCCCTCGAAAGGAGGACAAACTCTCTGGTGAGACGACGAAGACCATAAAAAAAAAAAAAAAAAAATGCAACAAAAGCCTGAAAAAATCTCCAGTGAATCATCTTTTAGTCATTTTGCTCGGCTTTGGCTCTTAGTGAGGTTTTTTTTTCAGCCTTGGGTTGAGCGTGCCACTCTTCACTGACACAAAGACATTGGACCGGGCTTTTTATACATTCTGCAGGATTTGTTGACACACTGAGATATTATGCTAGTGCAGCACTTTTCACTTCATTTGTGCTCTTACTGTGGTTATGCTTAAAAGAGGGGGAAAAAAAAAAGAACGCGGCTGGCATCCAAAGAATATTTCACTGTGTGGAATATGGATCACTGACTACCAGAAGCTCTCACCCAAAAAATAAAAAGGGGGGAGTTAAGAGCAAAAATATCAAATAAACATGAAGCAAAAATTCTCTCCCAGCTGACATTAAAGTGGATCACATTTGCACATTTTCAAAGTTCTCTGAGGTTTTATCGTGTAGACTTCGGTTATTTGACCATAACACGGCGCGGGAAAAAGATCCCTCGCTTGTAGCTGTTCATCATCGACCTCCCCCCTCCCGCTCCCCTCCCCTCTGTCTTGTCCTCTCCAGCCTGCTGACACTGATGGTTTCTAAGTGAGTATCTCATCCCACCCCCCCTCCTTCTCGCTCTCTGTCTCTCTCTCTCCCTCTGTCATAATCACTGCTCTTTATGATCGGTTTGCCCTCTCTGCCCTTTCAAGATGCGGCATGTAATGAGGGCTCTGGAGGACTATGTGAGTGGGCTATTTAGCTATTCAGACAAGATCAGCTCACACATCCCACGCTCTCTAACTCGCCTCCCCACCAATACCTTTCAGCCGAGCGCCGAGACTGTTTGTCCTGCTCGCAAGGTCACGCGCCGGATGGGAGCCGGCAAAACCGCCTCCGACGTTCAACACCCATGACGGGCCCCTTTAGTGGCCACTCAAGTCATGTAAAGCGCTCGTATTATTAAAATGAACCGCTTGAATATTTAATTTGGAAGCCGCTGACAGGTATAAAGATGTAGTGCGATTATTTAGGTGAGGTAAATAGCTGCAAGGGCATAAAATGGCAGTTCAATCATATGTGGAAAACAAAAAAAGGGGAACATCCCCCCGCTCCCCTTCCCTCCCCCCTCCCCCACCGACCGAGGTCACTTTGGACCTAATAAATGAATGGCTAGTTTTATTTTTGGCTGCAGTTAGTTACAGCACACTTTCCTCCGGGGGGTTATTCAAACGTATCCATCATCAACAGTTCAGTACAGTGTGTGTTTGCACTGCAGCCTCTTACAGCATTACTGCATATTATTCAGTCACAAAACGCAACCTGAATTTGAAACACGCCAGTTTTTTTGTTTTGAGCTGAGGCAACTTTGCATTTCGAACGATCATCGTACACCTGAGCGGCGCGACGCGCTGCGGTGAATATACATAAACATACATTCGTGTGAGTTCGGCGGTGAGCTGAACCCATTCTTTATGGGGTTATACATTTTACATCACATTCATGCGTATTAATTAGCAACCAATTAAAACGACCGCAGTCCCACAGCAAAGGAAAATCCGTCTCTTGAATGTTCAAGTGGATACGAACAGGCGTTTTTATTTGCTCTCTCTCCAGGATCGTAACAGTCATGCCTTGTGAATATTCAGGCTCTCAGTAAGGAGCGTATACCTGCACGAAGTGATACTTATTGCCATGTTTCCACTGGGTTGCTTTTAAGGCTGTTGTTATGAGCGCTCTGCGCTGGTGTGCTCTGCAATTCCGGATCTTTCGTTTGAACTTGGTGAATAACATTATTTGCTGCAAATAAGCTGGTGTGTTTGTTTTTTTTTTTTTCTCTTTTGATAAGCGGCAAGCCAAGAAGGTGCAGCCCTGATGTTTTATTCTGGGTTATATGGGGGGTGGGGGTGGGGGTGGGGGGTTCTCTGACCGCTGCTTTTCCCACCAGTAATCACAATCATTTTCACAGTAAATGAAACCAATGAAACCCTGTTTCCATCCTCTTGATCCCTGTCTGGTTCCAGGGGCCAATTAGGTGAGAACCAGTACGCACGCACGCACGCACGCACGCACGCACGCACGCACGCACGCACGCACGCAAATCTTCTCACTGTTTGGTGACTGGACTAACCACTAAACCACTGTGCTTCTCACTGCATCAACAAAAAAAAACAACCTAAACAAAAACAACCTCACCGCGTCAACCTAAAACGGAGTCTTTTCTCGAAATGAATGACGAAACTCAAAGCAAACGCCCCCCAACTTTCTCATTCATTTCCTGTTGTCGACCTTCAGTGATGGAAAAACATTTAATGTAATTATGTCTGCCAATTGTCCTAACCGGGACATTGTCTCAGGGGGAAACACGTCGTCTGCTTTTCAAATGTAATTTTTCATCACATCATTAATTCAACCATTAAATTTAATTAAAGCATTAAATTAGCTCAGATCTTAAAACCAGCCAGTGTGGAATTACATGAAGGGGACGTGGAGTTCGACACAATGCTTTCAAACAACCTCTCCGCCAAACACCTCCGAAAACTCCGTGAACATGTGCGAACGAGGAGCCTTTGCTGGTGGTCGTGTCATCAACTATTGATTCGATCCAGCTCCACGTCAAGGGTGTGGATTTCATTTTGCAGCTGGCGGAAACAATAAATGGGAAAAGGTTGTCAAGAGGAATTCCTTCGGGGCCGTGTTGGTTACGAAGATCCACAGTTCAAGTCTACCGTTTAAAACCAAATGATTGAACCCTCCCCCCCGCACACACACACACACACACACACACACACACACACACACACACACACACACACAAATTCAGTAAGTTCTCGGTTAGAAAATTTCAGCTTTCGTAAAGACATTGAATGCAAAATTTGCACATTTATCTCTAAACATACAGTGACACTGCAAACAAAAATGGCCCCAATCCAATATTTTTTGCCCATATGTGAAAATGTCTGACACCGTCTGAATGGCAGGGAACAGTTTTCTTCTTATCTGACCCAGACAGCTTCTCACATGTGGACATCATGCTGTGTTCTGTGCATGCAGGTCACAGGTGAAGCGGCCACACTGCAGTCCGATGGAAGTCGATTTCCCAAAAGATTGAGACCAATCGTAAAAACTTTTAAAAAACAACTGAATCTGGGTAAAAAATGGAGAATTATAGTCTGCAGTGTGAATGCAGCAACACCAACATCAAGTGATATGTTTTAGTTTCAACACTAGACTTCCTGTAATATGAAAGTAAGCGATGCTGTTGACATTTCTTGTGAACAAGCATTTTCATGTGTTATATGGGCAAGCTCTTCTTTTGAAACTTAGTAAGCTTTTGTTAATAATTTGCAACATGAGACATTTACATAAAAGTCCATTTTATGATTTATTTTATATCCTCTTCCCCTTGTTTTTACTTCTAAAAGTGAGCGTCTCAATCAAATCATTGGTTTCAGTTCACACTTATTTTTCTTTTCATGATCTCAAATAAAAAAAGAGAAATGCATGCTTGTGTGGAGCCACAGATATTCCCCACTCTACTGTTTTTTTTAAGAATCTTTTATCATCTTCGACAAAGTGCACCTTGCATCCAACTAGACAGTGTAGAACAAGCAGTCTGGGAGTCTTTTTCCTCTGTTTAAAGTTGTCGAAGAAGGGAAAAGTGTCTTGTTTTAAAGTAGCCTCTGTAAAGCAGCCACTTAGTGGGGGTCAGTCACCACTGACACGCTACCAGAGAAAGCTCCCCAGACACCACTACCAGAGGCTAAATGCCTCTCATTTGGTAGACAGTGAGCAAAACAACTGAGGGGCACATAGTCCTTTCTTAACCCAGAAACACTTTGCTTTTACAAGTTAGTCAGCAAGAGAGAAAAGGAAAGCGTACATGTAGCTAACATAAGTATGCATGCAGTAATTATGAGGTTGTGCGGTCGAGGATTCCTGCTTCTACTTGTTTTTATTCCATTTGCTCAAATTTAAACAAATAAACTCTCACATAAAACTGATGGTTTAGAATTGTTCCTTTGTCTGAGTTGACCCTGTGATGGACAGCTGACTTGTCCAGAGTGCAGTCAGTTGAAATCAGCTCCAGCACCAATCCTGAGATGGAACAAGTGGGACAGAGATCGGGTAAGTGAGTAAAAAGTGTTTGAACGTCTTTGCACTTCATTTAGATCAAACACAAACCAAAGCCTTCAACAGATGCACACTTTTCTACTGTAAAGCTCCTGAAGACGATGTGACTCTGAACAGCAGTAAATGCCAATCACTGAAGCTGTGCTGCTCTTCTTGAAAAGATAGAAGCTAAATGTTGTTTTGTCATTGCATTGTTAGGTTTGAGAGCAGCAACTACCAGAGAGGATTTTCTTTCAGCTAATTGGAGCCTGAGTCTTGAAGATAATTACAAAAAAATGAAACAAGAGAACTGAAACTGAGCTGTTTTGATTAGCTGCATAATCGTGGCCAGTTGTCGTATAGCTGATTTTAGGGAGGCTGTACTCTCAGATTATTATTATTTTGAGTAGATCTCTAGCTTCCCATCATGGAATACCCTAAAAATGAGTCAGATTTGTCAGCATCACTGAAAGTTGCACCCATAATTGTAGTCAAAAGAAACAGGAGAAGCTCCTGATTTGCATGACATCAAACATTTGATACACAACATGAACCAGCTGACTTCGGTTCACTTTTTTATAACTGGCTGACATTGTATTCTGTGCATCAGTAGCCACATTTTATTAGAACCTTCATGAGGGAAATAATCTAAGTATATCAACAAGATGATTCTGCTGAAGTATTTTGTTTGTCCAAAAACTTGAAAAAAAAAAATAAGACTTTGGCAATTATGGTACATTTGCAAGATCTTGATGTGTACAATGAATGTAGCTCACAGTAGTGATGAGCAGCACTCCAATTCCCAGTATGTCTGGATGGCAATAATACTTTTCTCAAAAGAAAAAAAAGAACAATACTTTCCAGCTGAAAGTGTTTTTCCATTACCATACAGCATTCAGGCTCTATTACACAGCATTTGATAGAGTTACTGGTCACAGAAAACTGTAAAAAAAAAAAAAAAAAAAGAAAAAAAACCCACCATGCATGGAGCTTTTCAAAAAGCAAAAGGTTGCAAGGTGAGTGCAACAAAAAACTAAGTATAGTCTCTTGTCAGCAACATAGTGTAATTGTGGGTGTTATGCTTTTAAAAAGCTGTTTTTCTTCCCTTGTGGTAACATTTCAGAATTTTGTACAAATGACTAAATTGTTGTACCAGCTTTGCGAAGTGGTGCGTAATTACAGAGAGTAACAAGAGTTTTGGACAATAACAGCTGACATAAAAGCCCAAATTATAATTTTAGGGGAAAATGTCTGCACATTGAGAAGAGATTTAAATTGCAGGAGAAAAAAATCTCCCCCGAAAGGTCATTCAGCTAGTCATATTCAGGCGCGGTCGGAGTCGTTTAGTTGAAATTCTAATGATGATAATCACGACGTGTTTCCCTCATTTCAGTTCATAAGCGTTATCACACGTCACAGTTTCATGCTTAACCTGAGACTCGTGATCTGCGCCTCTGCTCGAAGCTCCGCCTACCTCTCAACTGACCTATCATCGGCCCCGTTCCGCCGCGCACATGCTTCTACGTCATTCTGGCACTGCGTGTCAACATGGCGGCATCCATGGCATCCCAGGCTGCAGCGAGAGGACTGAGGACAGCTACGTCCAAACAGCTTCTCCTGGACAAAGTGAAGGTAGAGTCGCAAAGCCGGTCCGCTGGAAAGCGGCGCCGTGTCCTCACGCGAGCGTGTCATGTCGTTGTGCTTCCGCTGTCCCCGCGCCAGGAGCCCCGCGCTGCTCCTGTGGTGCTAACAGCTTAGCATGTGCGTGCAGGGGGACGTCTGACAGTTCAAAGTTGAAGCCAGTGACAGTCCTTTGTGGTCATGTAACACTTCTTTCCTCACTGCTGCTTCCATGACATGTTTTCACAGTTACATTATCGTCTTGTACGGTGATAGCTTGTAATTTTACAGCAACATTAGTAGTTAAATTCAACATGTTTGATTGTTTAGATAGTGTGACTCTTTCACTTTCGATGTTGACATGCCACCTTTGCACATTTGTGTTGATTGTAGTTGTCATGTTTCACCTTTGAATGAATAAATGCTCAAAATCCGCACTTTTAAAGTTGGTGCCTGAACACCGAGCACGCTCCAAGTGTTGCACCTGCGGTCTGCTGTGAGATAAGCCCACCCTACAAAGGTCGCATCCTGCACTTTGATCCCGCGCTGCCTCAACAGCTCCATGCTGATTAGATCCGCCTGTGTGCAGGACGACAAATCATTACAGCAACATCTCCGTTCGCTCAGCAAACAATGCATCAAGCCCCTAATGATTGCGGGCAGAATTAAAGAGACGCTGCCAGAGCCAGAACAAAAAAGAGTGTGAAATTAATCTCTTTGCTTCATATTGACTCGCAAATAAATGCAAAGAAACAGAAGAAAAACAGTTCCCACTATGAAATCCAAAGCCTCACGACCGGCTGATGAGTATGTCGGCGAGCTCTGCCACCAGCAGTGTCTCAGTTTGAGGTTTAGCTGCACAGTATCAGAGATTTGGCCGTCTTTGGAAGTGTTTGTGCGTCAATGTTTGTGACAGCAGTCGGGCTGTTGGTGCTTGAAGGCCACAGTGAAGACCTGTTGATGCTGTAAACAAGCCTCCAGTCAGACAGACACAGTCCGTTAAGCACCGTGCTGGTGGGACGGATGGACTTTTTCGCAATCTCGCGTCGCGTTCACTCCGACTCTTAACATGTCGCCCTGATAGATTGTAGCCCTGATGGAGCCTTTTGTCGTTGACATTTGGAACTGATTGTAAACTGGGTGGATTAGGCCGAAGCTGGTCGCTGTTGGGGCCGGAACAGACCAGACAGTGATCTGGCTGATAAAGTGTTGTGCTTTTTTTGTTGTGGAAGCCAGAAAAATCTGACCACACGCACTCAGTTTGTCCCTACTGATAGTACCTACTGAAGATGTCATCGTCCTTTCTAAGTTTTGATTATTTTGGAGGGTGGTGCCTGGGAACTTTGGGGGAGTGTACTGTAGAGCTCACAGGGACACCCCCCCCCCCCCCGAGGCTTTGCCTGCTTTGAGATTGTCAAAATTAGATGTGCATAGTTGAACCTGCCAATCTGGCAATTAATAGTACAGTGTCATCAAGTGATCCATGTTGGTGATCTGTTGGACTGTAATACCTGGAAATTGCACCACATTTCCTGAGTATTTGTACCACAAATGTTGTGTAAACTTGTGGTGAACCAGAATCTCTTTACCTGTAAAACAACAGAGGCTCCAAGCATGAAGCTGCCGGCTTCATGACTCTGTTCAGATAAGTCTCTTACTGCTGATGAACCGACAGGATGTTTGGTCTCCGGAAGTCAAGGTCACTGTGACCGTACATCCCTCTCTGTGAGGAAGCAGTATCCTGGCTAAAAAAAAGAAGCTCCCAGCTAATGTCTTTTTATTTTGGCCGCAAAAGTTCACATGGACGCTGTGATGAACTAGTCGTATTCTGGTGCTGAAGGTCATGGTGACCTGATGTATCACACATTTGTGTGAGCACAGGAGCTGACAGAGCCCACACTTTCTACATTTAATTAGATTTTTTTTTAAACAAACTTGAGTTCATGGGAATATTCCAAATCAGTTTTTTTTCTGCTTGAAGCCTTTTTGTTTCATTCGGTTCACAGAGAGGAAAAGTCTCCGTAAGAATTGAGACTTTGTCTTTTTTGACTTTTGCACATGGAGATATTTTTCCCCAAAGAACTTTTTATACTGTCTCTCCATATTTAGATAATTCAAGGATCATATTTGATGCCAGCAGATTGTTAATCACAATGTCATATCACAG
>JAUESF010000070.1:2777220-2795439 GCA_032274765.1 Malacoctenus tetranemus | reverse complement strand
ACTGTCTCTCCATATTTAGATAATTCAAGGATCATATTTGATGCCAGCAGATTGTTAATCACAATGTCATATCACAGGAGGCCATACTGATTTTTCTGTCCTACACAACTTGTAACATATTTGCTTTTGCACATGGACTTTGGACTGTCTGTTTTTATCGAACCTTTATTGTCTGTCTAACATTGACGAGGAATTCCCCTCTTTGGTTTAGTAAATAGTTAAAATGTTGGACTTTGGTTTGACGGTGTCTCAGAGAGGCCGCGTTTTGAAGCTTTTGTCCAAACATCCTCTACATACATGCAACACATCGTGTCGCAACCTGCGGCAACCTTGCAGGGGGAGAGAAAAGGACAAACAACCCAATCTTTTCACTGACCACTGGCCTGGTCTTGTAAGGTGAAATCCTGTTCAACTCCCAATATCACATTTACCAGCTCTTGTACCTGCTTGGCCTCTGTGTCCTCCCACTCTCCCTCTCTCTTCCCAGCTCTCCCCCTCCCCTGTCTCTTGGCCGGGTGATAAGAGTAATGATCAGGGATCCTCTCCTTCCCGTAGCACATTATATCAGCGCCTGAACTGATTGACAGGCAGGTATCGCAGCAGCAGAATTGAAACGGCTCCGGTGCTACGTCAGCTGAGCTGTGGATTTCAATTTGCCACGATTTGTCAGCAACAATGCAGAAGACATGACAATATTCAGACGGCTGGTCTTCAGCCTGCTCTTAAACAGGGAGGAGGATGGAGGTTCTTTTTTTTTTTTTTTCTTCTCGCTCTCATAAATCAAATCTCCTGAATTCTTGTCTGCAAAGCGAGATAATCCTCGGGCTCTTTTTCACTGTCGCTGCACAGTGGTGAATGTGTAAACGTTTGCTGAGCTTTTTCTTTTCTTTTCTCTCTTTTTTTTTCCTTTCCTTGCTCCTTTCTTCTTCCCTTCAAGGTGCTCATGCTCGGTAATAACCCGACTCTATCCGACTCCCAGTCCGGCTTGAAGGGGGCACACTGGGAAGAAAGGTGCCTCAATGAGACTGGGTCCTGAATATTTTACAGAGGGGGGTGGAGAGCCCTCTGCTTGCGACAACTTCTTTTGCCGGGACTTCAAACGGCGGGAGGCTTCCCCATCTGTCTCAGCGAGAACACATTTACATTTCCTCCCCGCGAGGGATACTGGAGGACGAAGTTAGCTCTAACTGGATTTAAATATCGCTCACCAAGGTTAATAGCCATTTCTGTAGCTGCTGAGGTGCTTAGGCTTTTTCAATAATTTAGGAGGGCTGCAGTCATTAGGAAATGTTGCCAGCCTCTGAAATGGGGGATAGGGGAAGGGGGGAGGATGCAATGAGTGGATGTGCTCCTATCGGCTTAACTTCTGCTGTTGTTCTGGTGGGGATAATGAGGGAGAAGTGGGAGTGATGCTGAAAATTAGCAGAGAAAACAATGCCGGTGACTGCTGACGGCCGTAATTCATTAAAAAAGTACAGTATAGAGAAGATTATGTTCAGCCCCTTTCATCATATTTGAAATTAGACCTTCAAGCAGAGCGTAAATGGGATTACAAAATTGAGTTGGCCCGCAGTTAATATCTGTGAACTTTGTGCAACTCGTGGGCAACTAACTGGCTCACACCGGTGCCGCAGAATCTCCGTGCAGCATCCATCTTTGCAGCCTGATGTCTTGTCTAACTGTGTGAGTGGAAACATTTCATGACACAGCAGCGCGGCGGCTCACACCGCAGATAAGCCCACCTACAAAACAAGCGAGGGGTCCAAATCTTTCCGACGCCATCAGCAGCCGCCTCAGTGGGTTGCTGACAGTCAAAGTTCCACCATGCGGTTAGGCCGAGTTCACGGGGATCAAATTAGAAATGCGCCGTCTTCTTTGATAAACAAGACTTGTAGAGGAAAAAAGCAAAGTATTTCCATAAACCTGTTGAAATAGAATACTGTCCAAAGACTTCAAACCAACAACATCACTACAGATGTCTGTGCTTTGAGGGGATGCAGCAGGTTGCTCAGTATCGGCAGCAATGCTTTTTAAATACATGCACCAGCGGAAGTTACATTTCCGAAGTAGTTTGATGGTAATTCCAATTCAGAAAGGGTGTTTCTTTGTTCATCCAAGATCAGGCAATTCCATCATTTTGACTCAGGCCTGCCTTACTACTCTAATCATTACACAGGCATCATGGGATCATTTAAAAGCCAACATGCACCAGCAAACATGCAACATTCTTCCTTCATGATGTTCCTCTCGCTGTTTTGCATTTTGTTCACTTGTTCAATCAGTGTCTTTCTCTGTTCACTGGCCTATTCTGAAGGTGAAAGGCATGCTTGGTTGGATTAAGGCCTCCTGATTGATTTGGCCAGTGTAGCCCCCCCCCCACCCACCCACCCATCTCCCCCAGTCCTCTGGTGCAGTACTCTGTCGAGTTGGCAGCGGCACTTTGGATGCTCGTCCTGCTGAATGAAAAAAGTTCCTCCTGATTAATTTGGATGCATTTCTCTGTAAACTGGCAGGCACAATGTTCCTGTAAATGTCTGAATTCGTTCAGCTGCTCCAGTCATGAGCCGCATCATCAATAAAGATTAGTGAGGCTGTGTGAGGAGCTTGCCATGCACGGCCCCAGCCAGGACTTTAGTACCACTATTTTTCCACAGAGGAGCTTGTTTTGGATCTCGAGCAGATGTTTGGCCTTTCTGTCATGTTGGTAAACTTTCAGCTTGGTCTCATCACTTCATAAACCATTGGATGGAGCCTTTATGGTTTAACACTGCATTCGACCAAAGTCGGCGTCCTCGGATAGTCCACTTTGTCTGGACAGGTGTGAAAGCTCATCTGAACTCTGGTGCTGGCCAACAAGTGAACTCTGGCCTACCTGACGATGTGGGTTTCAGTTTGCTCATCAATTTACCAGCATCCCAAAGAGAGGAAACAATGTGCAATACCATGCCTGGCATCTGTGTAACCATGGCAACACATCCGTAACCTCTTGCTTTCTTTGGATTTCCATGTCCGGTCCTGGCCAAGCCAGGCTTGTCTTTCGACCAGGCTTCCTTTTCTTGCTGGTCAGAGCTTGTTCCAGTCACCACCACCTCATCCATTTATCCATCCGTCTGCCTTATACTGCCTCAGTTGGATCCAAAGGGCTGTGAAGGGTGCTGGAGCCAATCCCAGCTTTCATTGGGCCAATGCAGGGCAGACCCTGCCTTGGTCATTAGTCCATTGTAGGGCAAACACAGAGACATACAATCACAAACACACATTCACACCCAGAGGACGATTTAGAGTTACCTTGTGACCTCATGTCCATGTTTTTAGGCTGCAGGGGAAGAAATCAGTGAACATGGCAACAAACTATAAACAGGGACTTGAAGACTTTTGCACTGTGAGGGGAGAGCGTCACCCACCATAACACCAGGCCACCCAATGTCACCATTTTTCGAAAACCATTATTTTGTCCCGTTTGTCACCAAGTGTACTCGGTCTCAAGGACTATGCTGATGAGAGTGCGTCCTGTTACTCTGCTTGTCCTCTGTTTGATTGGTGGACTGCGCGGCCTTCACCATACAGTCTGGCCGTTGTTTAGGGTACCACCGTATGTTGTTGTGTCCGACGCTCTCGCATCGTTTCTGTCGTCAACTGTTGTTTTCCTTGGCTGACCTATACGGCATCTGCTGCTCAGTATAACACTGGCGTGTGTCTTCTTTTGCACTTTCCAAATCATTGCTTTGGCTATGCCCAATGTTTGTGCAATGCACTCCGATTGATTTTCCCTCTTTTCTCAGCTCCACAATAACTTTATTTCTTCAGTCGACAGCTTTCTCAGTCTCTGTGTTCTGTTATTCTTTTTATCAGCAAATGCTTTTTTCGCAAGTGAAGCCCAAGGCTAAACCCAGAAGCAGACGTTCAAACAGGATGCTCCAGAAAAACCTGTCAGCTTCATGTTTTAAATGGGCTCAGGTCTGGGCTGTTAAACGCGTCTGTGTTTGAATGCTCGCAATTTTATTCTTGTATTTAGCTTTAAGTTGTTTCCAAAGTCGGAGTTTGGCATGATCACAACACTACGTCTCAGAAAAACATTGTGCAACATCAGCAAGACTTTATTAGATTAACAAACAGCACAGAACAGTTACATTTCATTGTTTGTGTGTGCTTGTGTGTATTGACGCTTTTTTGTTTTACAGTCGTCTCTTTGACAATGATTGATCGACTGCTTCTTGTTTCACTCCCTCCAAATCGGTATATTCTAAATTAGTTTAACTTATCAGACTAAACTGTCCAAATGCAAAGTGGAAAACAAACAAACCGTCCTTCTGCTTGTTGAATTAGACTGCGGGAGGAACCTCGCTTCGACAAGGTTATTATTCCTCCTGATGTTCACTTGTTTCATGACTGCGCCGCCCTCCCTTCGGACCGGACACCTTTGGACGCAACTCTGTATCCCCTCGTCTTATTAGCTATGCTAATTACCCAAATCCCCTTCTGTGGAGACACAACAGTCAGGTTTTGCTTTCTTAAGCCTGTCTGCGGGAGATTAGACCTGCCCTGCCTAAAGACCTGCCAATGATGCAAATCTCACTGATCTAAATCCTGGAGCCATGCTCTGCTGCTCCCGCCTGCAGCTCGGCTCCACTGTTCTATCCCCGCCGCTCCAACAGGCACATGTCATTTCTCTCTCCACACTCAAATGGTGCGGGCACGACCTTAGCTTTTAAGAGGCAAGGACACGGAAGACTACCAGTACGTAATAGCAGTAATGACAGTGAAAAGCACATCTCACCACCTATTTGATAGTTTGCCGTTTTCAATAACTGAATGGTTCATTTATTTATTTATTTTTTACTTATTACATTGAAATAGCACAGAAATCCAGGCTCTGTCCACACAGACTGGGTCCACAGTATATTTATACCTTTCTCATCAGATACTGGTTCCATCCACATGGTGATGGTATAACTGGGAACTGAAAACGATATGTATCGAAAGCTCCGTAACTCTAGCAATTGTAGGATGTGGCACCAGGGTTATGATGAGCAGTCTCATGGTGTTAAAGCTTCAATTGATTAGTCTGAATGCTTCCGTGCATCCAACTGAAGTCAATTTGCCTGCAATATTGTTTTGGAAAGCCCGGCCAGGATGATCCCTCTGAACCAAAAGGCACGGCCGCCTAAGGGTTCACCAGAATTGCACTTCTTTGCTTTTCATCCAGCTCTGCACAGGCCTTTATGCTGTCGACGCTTTGAGCTTTATTAATTGGAGGAGACCAGGCTTTCCAAATTAGCGCTCTAATGCTTCATGAAGCATGCTCCTGCGACATGGCTGCCGTTAACCGGAGATATGCCAGCGGTTCACTTTGTTCTTGAAGAAACTTTTGCTCCTTCTACCACACCGTCACCTCTGCTGGGTGTCACTCTGGTCGCAGTTTGTTTGATGCCTTTTGTGTAATCGCAGGTTGGCCTGCGTTTCTGACAGAGTAGCAGAGAGCCGCCGCCTCGTTAGCAGGGAAACATCCGACTGCAATCAGCGCGGCGATCATTCTGATGGGCGCTCTGAGGACTGAGCCGTGTGATGCGGCCCAATGTTCATTGAGGTGGACACACCGTGAAGCTCGCCTTTTAAATGTTTCCCGGCTGGTTAGCCAAATGAATGGGGGACAGCCACGGGTTCATAACCTGAATGGGAACAAATCAATTACGTAGAATTGGTGAACTGGCAATCTGTTAATTTCTTAAACATTTGATGATGCCCCTCAAGGAGCATTCTGGTTAATTACCTCTGCAGTCATTTGTCGTTGCTAATTAGGTGGTGTCATTTCAAAGGTGGGGTGGGGGTTGGTGAGGGTGTTCTGGCCCTGACAAGTAATGGAGATTTTAACCTTACCAGACATCTGGGGATCCCGCTCCAGAATATGCGGTATTCAATGCCACTGGTAACTCCAGCTGTCTCCTGGCTGTGGTTAGCAGTGAACAACAAAGTGCAGAGCTCAGTGTGGATGCTGTTCGTCTTTGTTGGGTTTTTTTGGACAGGAAAAAACAACTCTCTGTAAACCGGAAAACAAAATGCAAATCTCGGGATGGATATTTGAAATGCCAGCCAGTCCTTTTCATTGTTCCCTTAACCAAAGATTAAAAAACACCGAAATGCCTGAAATGATAGTTTAAACCTTCATCTCATTAAAGTAACATGTTAAATTTGCAGCTAAATGTGCTCCAATGACAGCAGCCTGTAAGTCAGGTCTAATGTTTGTCTTTTTGCCTAATTTAGCATGCCTGCAAACAAGCATATGCTATGTTTATCCACCCACTCATCTTGAAAAGCCACTTTGTCAGAACTACGGTCACAGGGGCGGTAGCCGATCCCAGAGAACTAAGGGCCCGAGGCTGCCTGCCCCTAAGGACAGGCAGCAGTCCTATGCAGGGCCAACACAGAGGCAAACAACCCTACACACACTTACGCACTTACACTGGTGATTATTAATGCATTTCAGGTTTCCATGGTAACCTAGTAGGCCAAATTAGATCCCCTCCTGGGCTGGTTTTGACCACTGGGGGCGCCCTAGCTTTGGAGCCACCAATCTAGAGCACTTGCAGTACATTACATAACCAAAATATTGTGAAATAAAGAGATGGATGAATGTTGAGCCTGCAATGAGGCTTTTATTCTGAAAGACCTTTGTTTTAGCTGGAGATAAAGCATGTTTTCGTTTTCTGGCTTTGGAGCAAAATATGTGATAAGGCAGGTCATCTGCGGTTCTGACATGCCGGGAATACTCTGCAGTCATTAGAAGGAAACTTCCTCTCAGTTCTTAGAGCAGTGTCAAGTGGAGCACATCGATACCGACTCGCAGCGGCCTCATGAATATGCCCGCTTAAAATTGTGGCTCAGCCTCAGCACTGTTAAAGCACCGACGGCCTTCCTTTGTTTTCCTGCATAGACTCCCTCGGGAATCGATCCAAAATTGACTTATTGGAGTTTTCCCACTAATGGAGCCACGCTGCGTCCAGCCATCAAGACGTCTTAATGATGATGGCCTCTGTAAATGGGATGTTGTCTTGTGATCAAGATAGATCCTGGCTCACCACTGCTCTTTACTGCCTTAATGCAGCTTTTCACAGGGGATATAAAAGCTTTATCTATATTCATAATGTATAAACTGGAAGGAGGAGAAAAAAAGACCCCACCATCAGGTGATTTGTGTCTTCTTTTATTGACCTCTGAAAAGTAGTGAGTGATGATGGCTCTTGTTAAGGTGTCCCATAGGGTATCGATTGACTTGTGCAGCAGCAAACACTTTGCATGTGTCTTCCGCATCATCAATCAGAGCAGCCTTTTTAACATGTCGGCTGCTCTGGTTTATCACCCGCAGAGCGCCGGGCACCGCGGGTCCTCACAGTGCCGACGCCTCCGACTCGGCAAAAAGATGTTTTTGTGTCCGCTCTCGTTTGAACTAAAGTCCAATCGCCCAAAATGTCAAGTTTGCTTTTGGGAACGGGCCAAAAAAAATGCCCAAAACCCATCAATGTGAACAGAATCAGGAGTCACTGCATTTTTTTTGGCAAATATTTGGAGAATCGATGGATGTGATTGTGCTTTATTTACTTGTGTGCTGCAATTTAACACTCCTGCAGTCTCGGTGCACTTCAGATAATCACTCTCATCTGTCTGTTTCGCACGCACAATCATTGATAGACACATGCATGAGTAGCAGAATGCTATACAATGTGTTTATGCACCACGGGGAGCATCTCAAGGTTCAACGTCTTTGCCAAAGTACACTTTGACCGAGTAAAATAGGGTATCGACCTGCCAATCTCTTCCCTTGTTGATGACCTGCTGCACCTATTGAGCTAGAGACAGCCACCAGGGAACTGGCCTGCTGAAAGTATCACATTATACCGTCAAACAGCAACTTATCACTGGATACTTACCAATGCGCGGCCTGAAGTAGTAGTATGACTGCAAGCAGCATGTGAGTGCTGGAAGTTGGTCACATGACCTCGCTCCCCCAGTTGTGAACGACGGCCCTTGTCATTAGTCCTGTCAGTCCATTATTGAATTCATTAATTCAGCCATGAATGTCTTTGTTTAACATATCGTGTCCGTCCAGTATGTAATTCGAGAATTTGCAGTCATTTTTTTATGGTTTGAATCAATCTCATTGTTTATTACCTGTGATGATTAGAGGTGTTCATGAGGACATATTATTTGCACGTATAAATTTTATGGTCTTTTGAACGGTAGCATGTGCGGGACCATTAAAACGCCCCCCCTGCTGTATCAAAACGCCTGTGTTTAGGGGGGGGGCGTTCCCTCGGCATCGCCACCTGCCAAGGCGGAGTCACATCTTCACTCGGTCCCATCCCGGACCTTGTCTGGGCTCTCCTCCGAGAGACGAATGCGTTTTTTGACCCGGGCTGTCGGCCCTTTTGGATTTTGTGAGTGACATATTGACGAGCGGCTCGGCATCGACTGGCTGCTGTTTATGGCTCCGATCAGAGGCGATTGCCTGCTTTGTAACCTTCCCCTGTAAATGAAGGCTTATGGCGCTCATAAATTTCCAAGGGAGCCCGAGCCACTCTGTCAGCTGGCGACTTTTTGACATTGCTCCACTCTCCCATAGTGATAAAGACAACTGCTTTAAATTAGCCCTAGGTTATTGACTCCTTAAGTTGAACAGAAGGGCAAATGACAGAGCAGCGGCGCGTCTTAAAACGACTTTGCAAAGTGCCAACATCAAACATGCCCCTCACTGGAGTGACACTTCTCACAACAAGTGTGGCTTGACATTGGGCATCCTGCTCTCGACCGAACATGAGACGGCGCAATTTTGTGCCTCTTAGGAGGAGGAGGAGGAGGAGGAGGAGAAGTCCTGATGTTGCATGATGCTGTGCTCAACACCATATGGTCCACGCCGCTGCCGCAGAAGTGTTCGGGGAGTAGGGTTGCGCATACCAAGACTTCGTCCTTCAATGCCACTCGTGGCTCCGCGCAGCTGCGACAAGGACTTGGCAATCTGATGCATCTGCTGCCATGGCACTGTCTGTCCTCCCCGCGCCTTTGTGTGAGGTCACAAGAGCGCCGAGTGCTCTGAAGAGAGAGACAACGCCGCATGGTGACACAGTTTATTCAGCACATTTCAATGTTCCAGTTCTTTCTTTCTTCTTTTTTATTTCACTTGCGTTTGTCCTCAAACTGTGGGTTCACCTACCTTATTTTATTTGCTATCTTGATGAATGTCGTCACCCAAACTCTGTGTATTTAGTTAAAATAATCATTTAAAATGATCAAAAGCATCATTTAATTCAAGGAAATTTGTCCTTTATGCAGTAAATACATAAACACTCTACAGAAAGCTCAGTTTTACATCCTAAAAAAACAGATTTGCATCAGTAAAACCAAAAAAAGATGTGTGTGGTGGTCAAATTTGTATTGTACCCCAATAAAAACACCATGTGTCAAAAGCAGCACCAGAAATACAAAAAACACCAAGCGACTGTGAATGCAACACCCCACGACCGTGACGCAAACGCAACGACCTCGATGGAAAAGCCTGACCGCACAAAGGCTGCAGCAGGGATGGTGAAGCCACTGTTCAGTGGAGCGAACGCAAACGCCACATCATACAAGCCAGAGCCAACACGTGATTGCGGACAGTTCAGCACAGGTGCGGAAGTGACGCCCTCGATGCCGAATTTGACGGTTGTCTTTGAAACCCGGGATGACGCTGCTCAGCTCTTTCTCAGTGTCATTGGTATTACAGACCTTCGTCAAAACATTATTCAAATTTACCTCATAGGATTTGAATAAAAGTGGGGTGTTTTTTCACCCCCGTTAAGTAAAAACCTCTTTGCGAAGAACAAAAAAAACCCCAACTTAGTATCTGCCTCTGCTGCAGTATATAGCCGTGACATTTTGTGATCACTCGCTGAATGTCAAGACTCTTGCTGCAAGCCTGCTGAAAGCAAAATTCTTTCTCAGAATAAGTGCTTCCTCAGTAGGACTCCAGCCTCCTTCTCCCTCGTCTCATTTGAATTTGGTGGGGAAGGTTTTTCCTGCAATTTTTGCATCAAAAGCGCGGCGTAGTAAAGTGTAAAGTGAGATGACGACTGGCTATTAATAGAGCAGGATCACATGAATACTTTATGGCTTCATGGTTAGTTAAAAGTGTGTTTCTGGAAATGTGTGTGTGTGTGTGTATGTGTGTGTGTGTGTGTGTGTGTGACTTAAGCCAGGTTAAAGTCTCTGTCGACTTAGTACTTTGGCTCTGATGTTTTGTCATTTAGCAGAGTTCATTAAACTCTTGACCTGAAGGAGGGAAGGAGCTGATGGGCTTTTTCAAACTATAGGTATGAAATAGTGTGTTTAAAATGAGCTTTTAAAAATGGAACTTGGCTCAATACAAGCATGTAAAATGTAGTTTACGGCTTTAATTCTGGCATGTGGAAATAGATGGCCAGTTATCTAGCTAATTTGCTGTTAGTGTGTGAAAGGAGCTGACCGACGTGAGTTGGCAGCTTCAATGCCGGCATGAAAATGTGTGATCGAATTGAGTCAGTGACCGAAAAATGGTTGGAATGAAGATGATTTGAAGCTTTGATGCTCACATGTTAAAATGTTTCATCAAAGTGAATTTCATTTTTTTATGTCGATGTGTCAGAATAGAAGAATAACATAACCTCATCGCTCAAATACTGTTTAAAAAAAAAAAAAAAAAAGCGTTACCATTGAAAGTTAGCAGATCGAATGCTGATGTGTGGAAAATAAGAGTATGAAGGTGCGGCAGAAAAATTGTATTTCGAATCACAGAATAAATGAGTGTTTTTGAACGGAGGCTGTTTTGGGTCCATCTTCTCCGTACCTCCACATGTTAATGGAGAATATTATTGTTTATCGCTGTCACCGCTCCAGCGCTCTCTCTTGCCGCCGTGTCCCATTTCTCTCCACTTGGATGCATTCATGAGAAGGATCTTGAGTGCTTTTGTGTGTCAAAGAGTTTGCTGTGAATACTTTATCCCGTCTTGGGCCCACTGCATACAACTTTGTTTGTGCCGGTTGCTCCGTCACCAGTGTGCACAGCACATCCCCCGCGTGGCTCTATTCTTGTCGTCTTTGTGTGCATTAAGAGGAAGTGGAGCGGCGGTTAGGGAGGCAGGGCTGAACCGGGATTGTCTCTGGAGTGCTGCGGCTGATAATTACTGTAGAAAGAGCGTCTCCGGGGGACCGCAGGCCAGCTGCCTGCTCGCCCGCCTGCCTGCTTAGGCTGCCGCACCGCCGCTCACCTCTCACCAGCTTCCCTTCCAGGGCAGTTATGAAGCACAGAGATTATTCGCCTCGCGTCTGGACCCCGGCCGTATCGTGCCTCTCCGATCTGATAGCGCCGAGCAGGGCCGGAGGTGACCGAAACCACGTCCGCAGTGATCTAAAGTAGCACATCCTCCAACAATAAAGATGTTTGGATCTGATATGTGCCTGTAAGTGAGTAGAACGTGTATATTGGTGTTTATTACTCTTTCTAAGCTGGTTTCAGCCTCTATATCCTTCAGACAACCAGTGGTGCAGCGCACAGTGTAATCAGGGACATAACATGAACCCTCCTGTTATCTTGTTAGTGGTTTTTCTTCAGAAAAAAAACACTGCATAGAAACTGTTTTCATCAAACACTACGTAGGCTAGAAAAACACTCATTTACAAGTATCGTTGGACAAAGCAATGAGAAGTAGTTTTTCAGGAACCACATCTTTGTATAATTATGTAGGGAGGACACAGTGTCTGATATGCAGCTGAGTATCAGTCAGTTCCCGCTTTAGCTGGATTCTGAATGAAACATGGATGTTTCAATTAGAAATAGATGCCTTTAATTTGAAACGGTTACAGGAAGGCACAACACGGTCTTTCAATGACGTCTATTTTTTCTTGTCAGGATGCTATGAAGTTACTGTGAAGTACTTTTTTTTACTGCACTCTGCTCCAGTTAATGCCGAACTCTCGCTTTGTTTTCTGGGTTTTGTGTGGGTTTTTTTTTTTTGCCATGAATAGAAAAATGATCCATTTTGACAAGAAAAACACTATCATCTTCCAGCGGTGAAGCTTTATTTTTATTGACAGTGTAAACTACCCTTTACGTGTGTTATTTCCTGTGTGTCCTGTGTTTTCAATAGCCAATTTCACAGTTGTTTGAATATCGAGCCTCATTTCACACTCAGGAAATAGCAGAAGTTTGGTTTGACGGTTGCAACAGAAATACGTTAACATAAAGTTGTTTTCCTGTTATTGATCATTAAAACTGCATTGCCAATGCATGTTAGGGATTGTTGTGTCATTATCACAGTATTTTCAGTCCAGGGCTCATTGCAACTCTGTAATATACAGTATCTAGTATACATATAATATACAATGGAAAAAAAATCCAAGTGCTCACCTGTTGATTCTTTCCAATTTACTGCAGTTATTTAGTAATAATCACGGGCTAAACAAAAAGCATCTCACCTAAAATCAAACAAACAATTAGAGTATTTCTTGTTTGTATTGAATGTAGTCATTAAAGATTCACAGTGCTGCTTAAAAATGGAAGTGGAGCCTTGGGCTGATGCCGACACACAAAGCTAATTAGAGACGGGAGTGAGCAAATCCTTTGCTCCAATCAGTGGGTCAAGACTGAAGTCAGACGTTTCTGATGATGTGAAAAATGGGGCCCTCAGAAGACATTTGATCAGGAATAGTAGCGACGCTTTAGGTCTTCATGTGTTCACTCAAACTAGTTAATCTCCAACCTTTTCGGTCTCGTCCTCTTCTGAGGCCAGGGGACGCTTCTGCGAAGCAGGTCAAATTTGTCTTTGGTTTATGAAAAAGGTTCATAACTTTTTTAACACTTTCTCTCTGTGAAAAGCACAAAACAAGTTCAATTCTGACTTTGAAGCATCGCCCAGCGTGCCCTCACAATAAGAGACTCGCTGACTTAGATTGTTGTCACTTTTAGATTACTTAGGACTGTGCCTCCTCTCCTTATTTGAAAAGAAGTGCCTCACTAAGCGGACGACAAAGTTACGAGGTTCAAAGCCTCCACCGATGGCACCAAGCGAGGTATCAAAGCAGAACATCATGATAATAGTGTGCCGCAAATATTAAACACCTGCTTTCAGTTAGGAATTAGTAATGCATGATCTGATCCCTACTATGAGGCCTGTTTGGGAAAGTGTTGTTAAAGTTGGTAAAAGTCCATCTTTAATCCAGGCTGTCCGTGGCTCTGGTACCTCCTCAAAAGTGCCCAAGGTTTTCCTCCAGTCTCTGGTGTTTTGCCCAAGGTAGCTGTCAACGCCCGCAGGGCCACCTCCAGCCACACAGGACTCCTCCAGGAAGCAGCCGTTGTTATTTTGGGCAGCCTGTGTAGCTGCAGTGGAGGGAAAAAAATCCTCCTTTTCTTTGGACGACCCAGAAACCACATCAGATTTAATGTACAGAAGCGATATCAACTGATGGGGAAGAGAGCGAGCAGGTGCATGTGGTTTGTGACTGTCCTTTTTTTTCCTTGATTTTTTTTTTTTTACCCATGATGCATCATACTGGCGGCAGAAATGTGCTTTTCTTTTCCTCTTAGGTTATGGCAGTTCCTTTCAGGTCACATTAATGTCAACCAGCCGCTGGTTTAGACTTCTGCCTTGTTTATGAGCTTGTTTACTCCAATAATATATTTTCGACTGGTTGAGTGACAGAATATAAAACAGCAGCCATTTGAACAGTCACTTTTTTTTTTAAATTTACTTCTTTAATAGTTCAGGTTTGAGGGCCTTTCTTAGCCACAAGTGATGAACAAAAAACTAGATTTCCAATGACTGATGGATGAAAGACGCACTGAAGAAAGCACCTGGTTCATGGAGGTGACATCAGCACGCGACCTGTGGGCCAAAACCGTCCAGCCAGTGGGTCGCGGTCAGCCTGCAAACTGCCTCCAAAATGCTTTATTTTAATGTTCCTCTGGACTTGTGTTGTTTTAACTCTATTTGCAGTTAAAACACAATCAAGAGACAAGCTTTGCAGCCTTTTGTGGACTATGTAAAACACATAATAAAAAATACATTTTGCTTTCTTCTAGAGGTTTCAGCTTGTTCATTAAATGTTTAACAGGAAAAAGTGCATCTTAAGTACAATTTTCAGAATGAGCTGAATATTTTGCACCAAAACAAATTGGATAAATTTACAATTGTCATTTCTCATACTGTAGTGTTATTAGCATTAAGTTTTTAGCCCTATACAACACTAAATTTGTTGTTTTTGTGTCTTCCTTTAACCCCTTTAACATCAACAGTGTTTAGGTGCACTTTATTTTTTAAACACATTTCTTTTCTAGCTTCTCAAAGGTTTTATTCATTAAATTTTTATTGGCAGCTTAAAGTTGGAAAAAAAACAGTTCTTTGCAACCAACGAATGTTGATGATGGAATTCTCGAAATGCATAACAATTGAGCAATTTCATTTTCGATGTAATTATAGAACAAATGTTGTGCTGTTGTGACGAGTTGAGCTCGTCACTGCTGGTGAAAAAACACAGCTCAGAGTGTTGTCAGCAGCCGGTTGGCAGCCGCCAGCACGACCGCACTGTGCCCGCATCTTCGGTCAACGTTGATTCCTCCTGAAGGATCCTTTAGGACCGACGTTTAACCTGCTCTCATAACCGGCTCTCCTCTGCCATTTCCTGTTGAGCCGAGCGCAGGCCGGGAGACTGACAGATGGAGACACGCGTGCGGGCAGCGGAGCTGATCCTCCCGGGGGGCGAACGGGGGGCCGTGGCATGGGGAGTGGATGGGTTAGGAGGGAGGTCGGTTTAGGTGGCTGACAACAGTCAGAGAGAGAGAGAGAGAGAGAGAGAGGGACGAGTAAAAAAAAAAAAAACTGCTCTACTGCTCGGCTTGTTAGGGCTGTGTGAATATGTTCCACTAAAGTGGACGTGTTGGAATGAGTGACAGGCGGAGACTCCCGGGGAATCCTTAAAAAACACGCGCAGCCGCCACGATCTGCTCCGTAAACAGACATCCGCAGCACAGACGGATCCATTTTGTTCCAATGAATATTTGATCGCTTCTTAATTCCGTTCTAGTTTGAGCTGTTTGTTTGTTCCACATTAATCTTTTCCTGTTTGCGTTGCTATCCAGACTGCAGCTCTTCTCCCCCGCCCCACGCTGCCTGTCACAACCTTTCCATGCTGCCCAAAGAGAAGCCGCATCATCTGTATGCCGAGGTGTCGGGGTGCTCTTCGGAGATCGACTTGAAAGCGCAAATCCACATACAAAAACACACACACAAGCCGCAAAAGCAGCAACGCATGAGTAGTGTGGCAATGGAGAGAAGACTGCAGGGGTGACCCGCGAGTGACCCCCGTTATTGTATTCAGTTATGCAAAAGAAGAGGCCGGTCTGTAACAGGGTGCTCCGTTCTCTAAGAAAACAGCCCATTTTGGCTCTAATGAAGTCTCCCGACAGGCTCTCACGAGAGTTGGAATGGAGCGAGCATGCTAATCCGGTGCTCCGTGGCACGCAGTCGGGTCGGCTTTCGCATGAATTGTAGATCACTAGTTGTTGTTTTTCTTTTTTTCTTTCTTTTTTTTTTTTGGTTTAACTCTGTCAAGGTTTATTGATGGTTAGGCTTTGTTCAGGATTAAAAAGGGTTCGGCCCGGCTGCTGCCTAGTCAGGAGGTCGTCCAGCTCGTTATATTACAATTGCTAAATAACCGTGAGTGAGGTGAGTCGGGGTTGAATTTCAGCCCCTCCGTCGGTGAACGGTTGAGAGACGCGGAACAAATACGCTCCGTTCCGAGCCCGCCCGCTCCTCCCTGCGTCGTGAATGACTGACTGGCCCCAGAAGGCTGCAAGTGGGCCTGTCATGCCCCGACGCACCGCTGAGTCGAGCCCCAGCCTGAGAGAGCCCAACATTACATGTATGTGTAATGGTGTGCACTTTCGCCATGACCCTCTCCTCGATGCTCCCATCCACACATCCAACCATCCTCCATCCGTTCTTTCCAGCTTGGGGTTCACGGGGAGCCGGTGCTCGTCCCGAGGGACCTTCGGCAGTCCATCACAGGGAGCGGGAGAGACAATCTCATTCATACAAGAAGTCTGATAGAAAGGCAGCCTGTGATAAGGTTCAGCCCACATTGTGAAATGTGGAACAAAAAGGCAATATTACCCTCACAGCTTCAATAAAACTAGCTGCTGTTCTGAATTGGTCATTTGTTTCAGTAGGCGCGGAGACCAGCCTGCAAATTTGCGAACCAGAACCGACCAGTAGAAGAAAATAGCTCGAACAGCTCAGAGATCAGTGACGCAGCAGTGACAGCTAACTAACTACTACCTGTCCAACCCAACTGTGATCAAACGGGGCCGTTGCGGCACCTGAACGAACAATGAGTTTGTCACCTCTGATTTTCAATTAACAAGCGTGACTTTGCATGATTAGCGGAGGATGAAGTACCCACGGAAACCCTGCGGTGGCGCAAGGGAGGACATGCAAAGTTCCTGTGCATGAGTGCAGTTCTGCTGTGTGGTCACTGAGGGCTTTGCTGCCACAGATATCTCTGTATCCTTCTTCTTTTATCATCTAGACGATTTAAACTCCAAGCTTTTTTTCCTCAATAGGTTCCCAAGTCCATCTTTCCTCATCATTCAAAATTAGATAGTTTGAGACTTTGCACACGAGCAAGATGTTTGTGTTCCTCGTTCACATATGCAAACAACATAACCTTGGGTGGAGGTGTCTGAATATTTTAACATGAATTACTGTGAAGGAGAGCACGGCTTTGACGCCGCTCTTAATGACTGTGTCACAAAATGTTTGGCTTTTTCTAAGAACATCTGAAAAAAAGTCCCGTTTTGATATTTAGAAGGAAAAAATATTATATTTTGACACTTATTAGTGCTGAAGAGTAAGTCCTACTTTACAGCATTTATTTTTTTTCAAAATTTGAAGCTGATATGTTGAAGTACGCCGTGTGAGAGCGAATGTTCAAACCTTTGTCAACGTTGACATCGTGGTTTCTCGCCTGCTGGCTCTGAGCAGTTTGTAGAAAATCAATGTTTTTTTTGGTCAGTTTCTCGGTGAAACCCGTTGAACTCGTTCAGATTTTTTCCCTCCTTGGGTGTTGATGTAAGGTCGTGTCATGAGGGGGGGGGCTCTTATGTCTAAAATCCACCCAGAAAGCCGGCTCATTAGGTCGCGTTATTGTCCGTTTGGAAGGGATTCTGGTGGACTTCGGAAGGGGCCCGGCTCGATGCCGACGCTACTTTACAAGTTCTGTGTTTGTAGCAGACGCAGAAAATGCATTCTTCGCGCCGTCGAGCAGAGAAGAAACGGCGAATAGCTTTCTTTCCTTCTCCTGAAAAGCTGCCGCTCGTTGTTAAGAGCAGAGTATCGACTCCAACACAGTATGTGCGATGCGGCGTTTGATGTTTGCTTTATTGATGTCTGGACAGGCGTGCTACAAACAACGTTGATGATGATGTTGCGTGCTTCATACTGTACTGACCACGCCACAGCACACGAGCCCCTCCTGCACTGGCACATGGAGATGCGCTCTTTGTCTTTGTGTAGGTGTCGTCGAATGACTGCTCGTGTTTTCTGTCAGCAGTGGAAAAGCAGCTCAGATCCTCCAGTGCTGGTCGGTGGTGCAGCGGCTCGCATGTGGGCCTCGCAGTGAGACGTTCAGGTCCAAGCACGCCTGGGAATCACAGCGCTCTTATGTTTCTTTGTACTTCGCACTCGAAATGTTTTTTTAATATCCTCTAGCAAGAAGAAAGGAAACAAGAAATTAGTGTAATTTATGAGTGCAGGCGCGATAAAAACGCAAGACCACGATGGGTGCTTGAGGTGTGTCAGTAGCTGAGACGAAGGAAAGTGTTTCGTTCCAATATTGTGGCTGAATCTCTGAAAGACAAACGACTTCAGGATGTTCAGTTGAAATGTAGGATTAAGAAACACGTTAATCCTCGGGAGGGAATTAGAACACCCCCCTCCCCCTCTCCCATCCCACTCCTTCAGGGGTCTCTGGGGTTTTCTGTACGTTCAAGTTCGATAACAGGACTCTGATAGATGAAAGGATAGTCAAGACACCACAACGCGATCTCAATTCTTTGATTGCGTGAGTTTATCCTGTAGTGGTTGAAGACTTGCGCACGCTGAAGCTCGGCCATAATTTATCCTACAATGCTTGTTTTCTCTTTACTTTAATGGTCCT
>JAUESF010000070.1:2764796-2777120 GCA_032274765.1 Malacoctenus tetranemus | reverse complement strand
CACACACACGCACACCTGCTCGTCTGTCTGCAGCGCTGCGCGGCGCCGTGGAGGGATCCCGTCTCCGCCGCGGCCTGTGTGTCTCTCCGTCACATTAAAAAGCCAATTTCTTTTTAATAGCAACAACAGCTGGAGCTGACAGGGCCAGTGTGTGCTGATGGAGCAAACAGCTCCTGAGCTGTCCTGCAGCTCGGGCCCGGCTGCCCGCCTCATTACTGGGGGAACAAAAAGGGGAGGAAAAAAAACGGAGGGTGTGAGGGTGGGAGCGTGGGAGCGGAGGTGAGCCGAGACAGCAGCCTGTACACTCGGAGGCAGGTGCTAGACACGCTTGGGTATTATACACTGGAAAATCCCCCCGCAGAGAGCGCCGAGATGTTGAGCTGAAGAGGAAAAATTGTTATCATTAGCCGCGATAGAAGCCCTTGAAATGGATGCCTTATCGCGCCGTGTTAAATTGTCTCCCGCTCACGGGTAAGGCTGAATCCCCTTTGCCTTGCTGCTCCCCCCCACCCCCCCACCCCCTCCAGAGCGCGTGGTCGAGTCCCCGGAGATGGCTGAACCTGCAGGAGTACCAGAGCAAGAAGCTGATGCAGGAGAGCGGCGTGGCCGTGCAGCGCTTCTACGTGGCTGATACGGCCTCTGAGGCCCTGGAGGCAGCAAAGAGACTCAGTGAGTAGAAACAACATGCACACATTCACGCACACACAAGGACGATCCATTGATTTAAGAAGATTACCTCTAAGTTTGTGAGGCCCACGTGCGACTGGAGCAGATCGAAATGAGCCGAGACCACTTCCACACCGGCTTCCTGGCATGGACCTCCCTCATGTCATGCACCGTGTTTCCACAGCTAGTGTGGGAGATCTCGGCAAATTGCCTCCATGCAGAAGCCGCAGTAGCAACACGTTAGCCTGTTTTCACAAGCAGTTAACACAGCGTGGTGCCACCGTTCTTCCCACGACACGTGTGTGTCGCGAATTCGTTTTCACAGCCCAACAGTGAAACAGATCCCCTCAAATGACATGCATGAGCTGATCTGTATCGTAGGCTTGCTAGCTGGCCCTGGTGTCACCAGCTTGAATTGTGGCTGGTTATTGCCACAGTCTGGTTTCCCTTCAGTGGAAAGCTACAGAGGGCCTGGGTGGTTGATTTCCTGACCCTGGCAACACATGATGCTGAAATCTGATTGGATGAGTACTAGGAAGTAAAGACCGGCCTTATAATTGTTCTCCTGTGGTTAGAGGCAGTGAAACCAACATTAGTTATAAAATGAAGGCATTACACAATGAAGATTTATTTGACTCTTTAAAAGATATATGTGCAAATGTTTTGCTAGTCATGTTAGGTCTTGACTGTCTACTGCTGTTAATTTTATGGTTTGCTGTCTTGCACACAACTCATCCACTGTGTAAAAGCTAAGTTGTATTCACACTGTGTTGATTCCAGCCTGTTCTGTTTATCGGTCCTGCAGCTTTAGTTTTATTTCACTCTCCTTAAAAATGAAGTGATTTGTCCCGATAAACAAACATCGTCGTTCGCCCCGGCGATGTTCTCTCATTAGCACCTGCGCCTGAGTGTACTGCACTTGTACTTGTGTCTTAACCACAGATTTACTGAGATACGAGCTAATTCCTCTGTTCCTTTTAGTGCTGATGATGATTTAGTTTTATGGCCGATGTAATTGTGCTGCATTACACAGTGAAACCCTGTCGGTGCTGTTTTTTGCACGGCGCGGCTCCTTGGCCCTGCTACAGGATGTGCAAACGGCTGTGTTTAATAAGGGTGGAAGTTTTTATCAGGTTTAATCGCGTCTTTATGCCGCTTTGCTTATGCGCGGGAGCCCGTTTCTCCGGAGCTTAGTGGCCGTGCCGCCTTTCATTTCCATCACGGCGTTCATCCGCGCTAATTTGTTCCACAGCCTCTCGTATTGAGTTTCTCACGCTTTGCGTGCTTTTTGTTTTTCCCCGTTTCAACGCGTTTACACTTTATCCCTTGTCACAATTTGAACCATTGTCCCCACATGTTCACACAACGCCACGTAGAGAAGCCAGAGTCCGATATCGTTATCTCCTTGTAGTGCAGATCATCACAAATACATCGCACTCGCAACCAGCAAGGACGCTTTAATGCACATTTGTATGCACCCACACATTGCTTTCCTTCCCGTCCCACTACCTCCCCTGATCTATTTTCTTTTCCACAAGCAAACTGCCCCGACACATAGTGTGTATATTTCCACCCCTCAGCTTTATATTTTATTCATTGTCCTCTCCAACTACAGCAGCCGCTTTCTGATAGCGGATCCAGGTTGGTTGTCAGCCAGCGAGGTGCCACTCTCGCTGCTGTCTCCGAGGCTGGAGCGCCTGGGGCGCTGCTTTCCGTGGCCCTGGTTACGATGCGGACAAAGATAAACTGAATAGGAGGAGGAAGATATATATTTTCATGACAGTACCTATATTGCTCGGCCCGGGCGATGAATCGGAGAGGCTCGGGACAGAGGGGGGGTTGGAAGGAAACAGACAGTTTAATAAAACTCGGGTCAGACTCGAGGGGTTGATTCTCTTATAATTCACGATTTACAGTGCTTTTTTTTTTTTGCATCGGAGCTAGCATGCCTGCTAGCAATTGTAGTTGTGAAGCTGCTGCGCTGAGGTAAAAAACTACAAAAGAATGCGTTTTTGCATTTTTGGGTAGTCTCTCTCTCTCCGGGTTCAGAAGTGATTTATCACTACAGTCTGTCGGCTTCGGTGCAGTTTACTGAAATATTTTTATCGCTCCTCTCGACCGGCCTCGGTAGCCAAAGACTTTGCACAAATCCTTCTGCGCGCCGCCGTTGCCCAGAAATAGCTGAGGAGATGTGTCAAATAGTTCGGCGTCAGATCTTAATTAACAGCCACGCCGTCAAATTATCGCTTCTGTGGCTGCGATCGCTTTCGCTGCATGTGTAAGTAAATTCAGAGCTAAATTGAAAACATGCTCCGATGCTGATTTCTGCAGAAACGAGCAGACGGCTTAGTGAATCAAGCCCTCGTTCTTCAGAGCTGCTTTGGCTCCTCATCTCTATTCATGCGTCGAGCTTTGGTTGGTGTCCTTGTCTGTGTGTGTGTGTGTGTGTGTGTGTGTGTGTGTGTGTGTGTGTGTGTGTGTGTGGTGTACACTTCTTGCATCCTGTGATTACTGCTGGCTCACAAATAAAGCATGCAAGTGAGCATCTCCAGACGCTCCATTTCTCGCCGTTCACACTGTCTGTGCTCGTCTTTCTCCTGGGCCACGTTAGGTCAAACATAAAATGGGATGAAAAGCGGGAGGGGGGGTTGAGATTAATAATTTCTGCACTTGAGATCTGTTGAACTGATACACAAACTGAGACTGCCAAGCCGTGGCTCCCAGAGGAGGCGAGGAGGGAAGAGCAGACTTCGCAGCCAGACCGGGATGAAGGTCCGTTTTATGGCCCCCTCTCCCCCCTCCACCCCGAGGAGAGGACGCATGGTATGGCTCAGCACAGAAGATGTGGAAGGTTGAGGTATCAGTGCTGGCCAGGAGTGGCTCAAATGGATTTCTGTGTGGTGCTGATATCCTGCTGCGAGCCCCCCGGTTGCCTGTACACAATGGAATGAACCACTCAAGCATGGAGGCACAGACACAGATGAATGACGTCGGTGGAGTGAAGCTCGCCTCGATGAAGCACTCGCGCACGTGCACGCCGACCGGCATTCTCCTCTTTTGCTACACTCACTTAACCATGAAGTGGCTAAGTTGACAGTTTAATCGCCGGCGTGCTGTACAGAAACACCTCCAGCTCGTCTCATGTACTCCAGAGCGGTTGGACTCTCCCCCCCCCCCAAAGTAGACACAGATTGATTTGGTCTATTACCACTAAGGACGGATGGATGGCTAAAAAAAATCCTTCTTTCTCTCCTATCAAAACGCAGGAACAAAAATCTGCCACGGACTATTGATTCCTTTTAGCTTGAATGACAACTCTTAGGGAGGCGTTTGCGTCGCGGCAGATGGGCGATCCGCAACCCGGCTAATGGCTCATGGAAAGTAGGGTTTGATTTCGGCGGCGCCACGCTGGGCGACTCCTGCGGGGAGTTATCACGAAGTCCAAAGCTTTTGTAATGAGTGCTCCACTGGGACGCTGGCAGAGTGGCACGCTAACTGCTGCTGTCTGTCCTAAACCAGTGACCCACATCCACCACGCTTACAGTCAGGCTTTAATGTGAGAGGTGTGTCGTTAGAGAGCGTGTGTGTGTGTGTGTGTGTGTTTGTATGTGTGTTTGCACACCCAGCTGCACTTTTAATGAAAAAAAAAATCAACTTTGAGTCCTTGAAATTAGTTTAATTTCCAAAGTATTTAAATGGAAAATTGGCTCCACTTATATTCGACTTTTTTCCACAGTTGTTGAGAGGCGGGATGGGGAATCGAACCACTCCCCCACCCGTCGGGAGGCAGTCTACTCTTTTTATATTTGAGCCGATCTTGAAAACGTGCTGTGCTCCATTGCTACAAATGGGGGGGGGGGGATCAGAGTGAAATCTCCATCCAGCAGAGATTAATAATTGATACGCGCGATGTGATGCCACGATGGCGCGAAGGAGTCAACTTTCATCGGCACTTCTATTTCAGTCTTTCCCAAAAATGTGACCTCAAAGAAGTCGGAGCGAATGAAGGCTCGCGTTTCCGTGGCGAGCACCCAGCACTTGATTAAAACGATATCCGATCAAAGATGCTTTATTAGTGTGGCGCTCTCAGTGCTCCGTCAGCCTGATGAGGCAATCGAGGACATGAGTAAGAGGGCATTTACCAAAAGAGCGCTTAATTTGACACGCTAATTAGTAATCGCACCCATGTGAATAGGAGGAAAACACACTGTAGGACGAAGCGTGGTGAGGCTGCGTCGTCGGCCCCTACTGGTACTCGCGACATGTTTTCGGAAAAGCTAGCAGCGCTCTCCTGGAGGTGCCTGTGAGGACTGTGGAGGAGGACCTCAGCCACGCTGGGATCAATCATGGACAACATCGCTCGGCCCCTCCATAACACCGTGGGAGGCCCGCGCAGCTCCTTGATGACTGCAGCCACCTTCTGAGCAGGGGAGTTACTTGCAGGTCGTTCAGACCTGCTGCTGTGAAACTTCTTATTCGAGCACTAACAAACCCAGAACCCGACTGGTGGGTTCTGTTGTCCATATATTCTTGTTTGTTTTTTATTTTTTCTGTTCTAAGGAGTCCACAGTTTGTTTATTCAATACATCTAATTGAGCATATTTTTAAATCACTTGGCCGCATTGTATTCCCTCTTTCCTGTGTTTGTATCATATCTATTACTTTTCAATATTCAGCGGCTGTGACAACTGCATTTTCCCATGCGAGATGGAAAGTCTCATCTAATTACCATTTGAAAAGGGAAGCTTTTACAAATGGACTCTTTTTAACCACGTAACCTCATCTTTGGAAGATACATCTAATCCTAGTACCTCTTCATCTGCTCACACTCCTCCTTTACAATGATTTTGGCAGCTCGGATGGCCGTGGCAGATGCAGAGCAGACACGTGTTCTCCGCCGTCTCAAAGGGACTTCGCTGCTTGGAAGCGGTTTTCAAAAACTGGGAAGGCTTGGCCCGTCTCAGTGACGCTGACAAGGTTGTAATTTTGATGGCTGAAGGACAAGGTCGGAGCACTCCTGGACCACCCATTAGGATGTCTGTCAACGGCTGCGAAAGCGCCTCCGGGGGAAGGTGAGCGCCGGAACTGGGCTGTGGTTCAATGGACGAGGACAGCCTTTGTTGTCGTCAGTCCCACGGATGCTGCATTGAAACATCTGCGACGTAAACATCATTCCAGGCCGAACACACTCCTTTTTATTGAGACATTGACCAAGTTCAGCAAGAAAACTGAACCTGGTTCACAGCAAGTAGTGTTTGGGAAGGCTCTGGGCAACAAGAAAGCAAAGGTAAAGGTGCCGACTCGGCCTTCCAGTACTCCGGATCTCAATCCACGACCAATGTAAACAGGATGTGCTGGAATAACTCGTTGAAAACGTGAAGGTCTCCGCGAGCAACCAACAGAAATCAATAGATCTGCGCTCCACATGTGGCACCTTTTCAGTTCTGATGGAGTTCTTGCTCTGGCTGTTGCTGATTTGAAAGGATTCTGTCGAAACACAGTTACTGTTAATGCTGCATTCAATGACTCATCTGTGTAAAGTTGTAGATCAAGAAATGGATCGTGATTGAGTGTCGACATTAAATGATACGATGACTTGAGCTTGTTGGACTACAGCTTCATCCGCTCGTCTCCTCCGACCTTTTCACTCGGCAAGGAATTCCAAGAAGAGTTTGTGCAAAAATTAGTTTCCCAGAATAACCAAATTGCCACGTTCTTTTCTTTAAAGGTGGTAACGATCTGATTCGATTTTTTTTCTCCTTCGCTTCACATAATGGAGATGATGGATAGAAATTATTGAGCTTTGAAAGCATCCCGAGTTGCCCAAACTTTCAGATAAACAGCTTTTCTACGGAGGCAGCGGTTGCCGTCTCGCCGCTCCGGTGATATCAGAGCTCCAGTAATGAATATAGATTCCACGTGTGCCTTTCGGAGCGGATTTTGCACAGTTGCGCTGCTCGCCCCGCGAACGCGCGCGTACCTGTGCCCGGCCGTCGCCAAAGAGAATGCGATTATGCAGTCCACTTTGTGTGTCGCCACCCGCTTGACAGATGCATCTGTTGAGCAAATCTTGATGGATTTTCAGTCTGAATTCCAAATCAAAACCACATTTTGCCTGGCCCCCACTCCTCGCTTACGAGAGCCCCCCCACCCCTCATGTCGACCACAGCCCCCTCCTGCATCCCCCCCCCCCCCTGTGGAAAATCACTCAGTGACAAAGCGGTGATGGAAGAAAACATCACTCTGGATTCTTATCTCAACCACATGCTGAGGCGGCGTGATGAATGGCCAGCACATATACTGGTGTACATATACACCCTCGTATCAGATGAGATGGGAAAATGTTCTCCTTTACCATTGTCACCGCGCTGACTTTGCCTTGACAAATGGCGCCGCAGTCCCATTTACTGTACCTTCCTGTGTTTGACCGGGCTTCTCCTTTTGGGTTTTTGAGGTTATCTCAATTCTCCTCCGCCTCGCCTCGCTCCCCCACCTCCTCCTCCTCTCCGCGCAAACCCTCTCCGGCAGAATGACAATTAACTTCGGAAGGAAACATTTTAATTCGTTTTCACTCCGCCATGAATATTCAGAGGGAGCCGTTTGCACGCGCGGCTGTCAAGTCTCATGTGTGCTTATTAGAGGGACGGTTAGTTTTGATATGCGGGCTTGCTGAATAATAGCAAGCTACCTTGACGTTAGCCAGGCCTTTGATGAGGCAGGTGCATGTGAGCGTGCATGCGTGTGTGAGTGTGCGGGCGCGATGCCGGTCGGGTTTTTCTTTCTTCGCCGGAGATCTATAGGATCCACTCACCTCACGGACTTCTGCTTCAATCTGCGAGGCGTTGCTGTCGTAACATGCTCGAAGGAAGATGCTTGCGTAAGGCAAACATCAGTCCCTAAAACGTGAAACAGAAAATATTTTCTCGGCACATTCTATAAATAGAGGTTTATTTTTGTTTTTTCTTGAAAAGACAGTGGTTGTTGCATCTTTTTTTCCCTTATTTTTCGGGGGATCTATAACAACAGCTCTTTTTGTCAAGTCAGTAAAGCGCCTGTGTTGTGCCGCGGCCGCTGTGAAATCAAAGTAGCTCAAGGCCACAGTTATTGTGTGTGAAAACGGGACTGTTTTCAATCTGCTCATTTGCTTGTCTTGCTCCCCGTGGCAGCTCAGCTCGGGTCTCGCTCTGCTTCCCGACAGTTATCGCTGTAATCCAGGAGGGAAGCGTCTTTCAGACACAATACTGGCCGAAACATGTATTGTGTCATGGAGGAGCTTAGCCACACAGCGATAAGACGAAGATGTGTGTCGATGTCAGGTCTGTTCTTGGGTCTTTTTTTTTGCAGCAGTACCTCTTCTAATTTGGTCTAAATACTAGATAAAAAGAGAGTCGTTGAGATAAAAAGGTCAAAGTTTCTATTAACACTGCTTCTCTTTTTAATATTTCATAGTGTCTTTTAAAATTTCTTGTCAACAATGTACCTCTAAAATAAATTCACTTAAGAATAACAACCATAGATCCTCTTCGATGAGACATCTTCACAGAGGACACTGGCGTCTCTCTGAATCAAAGCACGCAATCGCTCCGATTCTTAAAATAATTTCCAGACTTTATTTTGCTTTATAGAAAAAATCTCCTCATTCTCCGGTTCAGGCTGACCTTCGCTGGCTCCTCATGATTCAATAGAAGATCAACACGGATTTGTTACACAACCGGTTCACAGTTTTGTGCTTGACTTTGATTCATAAAAAAAAAATGAAAAAACGGAACCGAAAAAGTAAATTGTAATTATGCTCAGTAAATCACAGTAGCAAGAGAAAAGTTCTCATTTAGATGATTGCAGTGTGCTTCTGCAAGGTCTAATCTTGTGATAAACAAATTTGCTTTTATTAAAAAAATTCAATAACAAATGACAAAATCAGTCTAATTTGTATGGGGGGGGGGCGGGGGGTTGTCCGTACGCACAACAGCTTTAATCACTCTCCACAGATTGTATCGCGGTAATAAACCAGTGCCTGTTTTCTGAAATTTTTTTTGAAACCCGGATTAGAATGAAACTGTTGTCGTTCTTCTATCGCTGTGTACATTGTGCCTGAAAACATGGATGATGGATGCTCGGAACGGTCCTTGAATGCCTCTCCAGTAGAGACACAACAGATGTATGCCTGCACGATTGCATGAGGGACTCTGACGACTCTTGTTTTCACCGTGAGAAAACTGCAGATGATGGAGGGAAACCTGTCTTTCTCCATCTCCGTTCTTAACATTTGCTTCTTGTCCGAGCAGCTGCTTTGTTTTCGCACAATTTCATTCTTTGCTTCATATATTAGAATGATGAAAGTGGCATTTTCCATTCTCGTATGAGTTTTTTTTTTAATCACATTTCAAGGTTTAGGGCGACGCAAGTTTATTTATTTGTCTCCATTCAGACACGAGACAGTTTGAAGTGCTTACAGGCGAATAGAAAGAAGCTGTAATAAAGCATGAGAAAAAAACCCCAAATAGTTGCAGTTTAATCTTGCGCGATACAGTTTGGCACACTCAATTTCCTCGGTGCCGCCTCAGTGGCAGCCTTCATCGAGATGTCTTCGTGTTACAGATGAGCCTCAGTGTGAACGTCCAATCAGAGAGTTGAGTGACAAAAGGAGTTGAAGAGAGCCTGAATGCAGCCTTGATCAAGTAGCTAATGTATCAGATGTGTCTGTTTATTTTGGGCTTTTCTTGCATGATATAATTCTCATTGGTGGCTTTTTAAAGAGAAAATAAAGATGTTGTCCCCATATTGATCAAATTTAAACATCATCTGAAGGGTACAGATGTGCACTTAGAAAGAAAAACCCAGAAAAAAGTTAGAAAACTTCTTTTTTCACTCCTTTTTTCTTCATTAGATTTTTTGAGGATGGTTCCCCCATTTTTGGGTCTGTGAAACCATTGTCGACACAGCATACTCTGCTGGGTGGACCTTGGAACACAAAGCCACTACCAGAGTACGGAGACATGACGTATATCAGACACAGCTGCAGAGACATGCCAGAAGCAAACGGTCGCAGACGACCCGGGCGGCAGCAACAGCGAGGAGACTGACCGTCAGTCCCTCCGTGTCTGCGCTCTACCAGCAGGTCCTCACCCAGCACAGATACAGACATGTGCACGACCACTCCGTGCACTAACAACCCCCCCCACCCCCCACCCCCCCGGCAGTCGCGTGGGAGTTTTCCTTTTGTCTTTCTTCGCAACTTCATCTGAATGCTTCTCGCAGGTGTTGCATTGATTTCCATAATTTCTCTTGCGCTGCCACTTCTTAATGACATTCCTGACAGTGGAAATTGCAAGCTGCAAATACTTCCGTATCTTTTGACAGCCGTCTTCTGCTGAAGGCTTGATGAGTTAATGAAGTCGTGCGACAGTTTGGACAACGGCAGTCCAAGTTTTTTTTTGTTGTTTTTGCTGCGACACAGTTTTTCGAGGAGCAGTAAATTTTAACTTTGTGGAACTCAAAGTGACAGTGGGTTCAGTCATGACAGATCACTTTTTTTATGTTGTCTTGAGGGAGCAGACGCTTTCAGTTTCTTGTTACATAGGAAGTGTTTTTAATTGGAAGGATAATGAGTTTGATCTTAATGATCGGCGGCGAGAAAAGTGGAGATGCAGATTGTCTCTGTGAATCACGTGTCATTAACACATGCGCAGGTTTGAATTCCAAATGCGCTCTGTTCCCCGGCAGTGTTGCTTTGTCGCAATGGCTCTGAATTAAACAGCGCAAGTCGCATAAATATGCCATAGCACACACAACGCTCCCACTTGGTGTGCCTCCATATTTTTTTTCCTGGTGATATCAGCGCTTCCGCTTTCCCTGGCAGGGCGCAGAGAAGCATTTACACCTCCGACTGGGCCTGGCGCTGCTCTATGAGATCATCTAGAGAGTACCATATGCTTCTCCACCAACCCATCACTCTGACTAGCCTGCGCCATCTGTCAGAAAAATGCACTCCCCCCCGCGCTACGGGCTCCACCACAAGCGGATTTGAGGACTTCCTTAGCCGCCCGTGAAGCATTTCACCCTTTTCCTTGGTCATCACTTCCCCACTCTCCTCCTGACCTGCACGTCCATCACTGGAAATGCTGCATCTCATTGTCAGTATTCTACATTAGAAAGCAAGTTTAGTGAACATCAAAGCTGCTGGAAGAGCCTTTCCAATCAGTCTGAGTGTGTGTTTTTTTCGCCACACAAGGACAAAGTGGAGTGGTGCTTGTAAAATCCTGTTTAAGGAAATTTTGAAATTGTCTTTGAGAAAGGATGAAACGGTGAAGAGTTACTTTACTCTCGTGCAAGAAGGTTTGTTCCCAAAAAGACCTTTGGCTTCATCAATCCTCTCGACCTCAAATTGAACTTGCGAAGTAGATCTGCTCTGCTGTCTTGCAATTACTTCATTGTCTTGACTTTGGTTGTCAGGGAAGTGCAGTGCAGCTTAGGTTCAGTTTACAAACCCTGAAGTATGCGGAGAAACCTATGGAGGCGCATGATGAATAAGGAAACCCTTCGCATGTCGTTGAGTTAGTTGGACTTAAACTTGGGTAGTCATGCTTCAAGTTAATACCAACCAATAAACCACAGTTTTGCCTCCTTCATCTCAAACAATTACCAGAGGGGGATCATTCATATGCAGAATGAAATGAGGGGCTTCCAGCTCTGAGACGACAGTGTTCACCTCCACATACCTAAAGGTTAGAAAGGTTATTTCCATTAGAACATGTGTGCTGATTTTGCAGCTCCTGCGAGTGTGAAGCAACAGAGAGTCTGAAAAAATGCAAAATACAAGGCGGGAAAGCTGGGAGGCTTCATCAGTACACTCCGAGCTCCTCGCTGTCCACCTTTCTAAATGTCATGTAAAGGACAGTTATAAAGAAAAAGAGGGGTGGAAGCGGAGAAGATTTGAAAAACATTAAAAAAAAACCCTGAAAAGCAGCATTTTTATGTGCAGCAGGGTGCAAAAGCAAAACTCCATACAAGTACGGATCTGATAAAAATGTATCCGATGCATAACGCCTCAGCTGATGTTACATTGCGTTTCCTATATACTCGAGGTCCTCGTGAGAGAGTCGCTTTGAAACAATACCCGCAACTTCATCACACAAGTCAACAGCTGAGACGAGGCAGCATCTGGAAACGGGTGCCGTGAACAGACGAAGGCCAGCTCATCGCCCACAGTCACCTGAGGAAGGCGTGTTCGGAGAGGAGGAAGAGAAGGAAAAAGCTGCATCCGCCGAACAAACGGCCCGCCTACTGTGAAGCCTCCGAGTGGGGGAAATATTCTGCTTTGACTTTGTGTGGCAGCCGGTGGTTCAGGAAAAAACACAGCGCGGATGGATGGAAGACCGAATTCCTTTAAAGTTCAACAGATACGAGATGCAAATGCCACGCAGTCAGAGGAGGAAATAACAGGACCTGAATGGGAAAATCACTCAGAGGTTACGCGTGGACACGATTTGGATGCAGCACGACTGATGTGAGCGAACGAGTGATGCAGACTCGAGGGTTGGCTCCTCTTGCAGTGACTTTACCACAGTGATCACTGGTGGAGACCATTGCCTTGAGAGCTTGGGGTCCAGTGTCCTGCTCAAGGACACTTGGACACGTGGACAGTCGCAAATGGGGGGG
>JAUESF010000070.1:2741318-2764696 GCA_032274765.1 Malacoctenus tetranemus | reverse complement strand
ACCATTGCCTTGAGAGCTTGGGGTCCAGTGTCCTGCTCAAGGACACTTGGACACGTGGACAGTCGCAAATGGGGGGGCGAAAAAACACACCATCACCCTCAAGATCAAGTTCGCTTCCAGGTCAACTCAATCAGTTGCTCAATGGCCACGGGAATCTGCATCAATGCACGAGGGCGAGGAGAGCGGATACCACTTTTACTGCCAATAACTTTCAGAAGATAAATAAAAGCTGCTAATCAAGAATACACGGCGATGCCTGGAGACGTTCAGAAAAGAAACCTCGCGACCTCTGCTCAGTTATATGAGCAGATCGGATCTTAGCTAACCTTGAGCCATCAGCTAACGCTGAGGAATGGCCGTCCTTCCACGCCTTAAACTCTCAGAACATCATCTCAGCTTTCCTCCCTCTCGAGCTGATTAGATCAGAATGGCTGCATGTGAATTGCTCTTCTTGTGTCATGTAGGCCTGCTGCGTCAGAGGGTGTTTTAACACCAGGAAAGTCTGAGAGACCAGGAGGAAACAAGGCACAAGGAAAAAGACCACTGGGCCCAGTGATTGGCCAGGGCCAAACCCACAGTTGAGACTCCCAACAAGTTGCTGCAGTGACACACTGGGTGACCTTTTATACACTGCCTTGTTTTGTTTGGGCTGCTTCAGCTCTCTGATGTGTCGGGAAGTCGGTTTGCCTTTATTGTAAAAAGAAGTAATCTCGTGTTCAAATGTGAACCACCTCACGCCTGTGTTTTCAGGCAGATCCTTACTCTCCATGAACCCTTCATCTCTTATTTTGGCTTATTTCCATGTCAAAAATGGTGTTAATTGTACAGATCATTTACATTGTTTTAAAGAACACAGAATGGATGTTAATTTTGTGTTCCCTTCAAGAGCAACTGATTCATCCTGTGGTTGTTATGTCTCTTCCTTCACTGGTTCGAATGTTTTTGTATTCATTGACTTCTGAAAGCTTTTTGTAGTTTCAAGCAACTAATGAAACCTTTAAAAAAAAAAAAAGCACAAAACTAGTTTCGACATGATACACGAAACCCCGGCGAGTGTTTTCTCTCCTTTTGTTGTGTATCTGTGCCGAACATTTGACTATTTTTTTTTCTTTCCCGAAACCAAAAAAACCCACCACGGAGCCGCTCCGTTCCCGCGCGCGCCGACTCCTTTTGTGCGAGACGAGCTCTGCAGTAGGACTCCACAAATCAAACGGATCTTGAGGCCCTGTCATGGGCTCGTGTGGCACATTAGCATCGCTCATGGCTCAGTTCTCCTCGGCTCTTTTTATGTCATTGTGTCCCCAACACTTGCGCAGTGATGGAGCCATCGTCTGGATAATACTGGCCCTAAATTGCATGTTTTATTAAGGCTATTCCGCGCTTCATTGAACAGTGAATTTGTAAGAAGCAACGCCGTGATATTTTTCTCCCTATTACTTTTCCCTCTGTGTGTCTTTTTTTTTTCTCCGCGTGTGCCTCGGTTCAGCTCCAATTTCTGCCTACCTGGATTTGGATAACAGGGTTGTATAAGACCTCGGTCCTTTTGTCATCAAAATCTATTATAGTCAGCTCAGTTTGTGTGTGTGTGTGTCTGCGCGTGTGTGTGTGAAATCTATCCTGTCTCAGCAATGAAGCATGTTTGGACAGATCCAGCACTTTAATAGTGTTGAATGGAGGAGGAAAAAAGGAGCTACAGTGGCAGCGGCGTGATGCGCGTTCTCAGCACATGGGGCCCCGCTTCCTTTTCACCGAGGGGACGGACAAATGCATCGCACTGTCAAACATGGTTAGAACATGGAACGCGGGCAGACCCTCTGCTCGCCGCGCGTCTCCTCCCTCCTTATTCGCGCCGTCCCCGCTGGAGCGGCCCCGCGCACTTCAACATTTCAAGCGCCTTTTAAGACCACTTTCATCTCCCCCCCCCCTCTCGGAAAGTGAAGCTGGGTCTCTGGTGAAAAGCGCTGACAGTAGCAGTTAGCGCTGAGCAGCGGCGTCTCTCTCTCTCTCTCTCGCTCTCTCTCTCTCTCTCTCGCTTCTGTCTCCTTCTGAAGTCGCGGGGACGATAAGACGGACCCTCTCAGAAGTTTTGCCTGTGTGCATATGTACGCCAGCTGGAGCCCGTGTCGTGTCTGCGCGCTCGTCGGGCCGCTGGACAGAGGACGCAGAAGCAGCTGCTCATCAATCGAGGCGACTGATCGCACAAACGGGTCCTTGAACTTCAAAAGGATGCGCGGCCTCAGTCTGGGTGGATGCTGCGCTTGCGTCGCCTCCGTCTTCGTGCTCTCGCAGCTCGGCCGCTCGGTATCCATCGGCGAGCGCCGACCATTGCCGCAGCGACTGTTTCCAGAGTAGGCACTCCAATGGCTGCCGTGCAGCCAACCTGTCGACCTCAACTGTCCCGTCCCCGTCCAACATTTCATACAAAAAAGAGTCATTAAGCGCAGTTTGTCAATATAGACTACATGCAATTGTCTTATTTGTTGAAAGTGTCATTGATTTCAATGTGTTGTCGAAGTGGAGTGAAGTTGTCACGAGTATTTTTGAATGTAACGACTTGAAACAACCTGAAAGCCTTCTCATGAAGAGTGTTGCAGTTCTCGTTGCTCCTTCACAATAAAGTCCCGTCGTCAATTCTCCAGCGGAAAAGAAAATCTATACCAAACAGAAGTCTTTGTGTCTCATATTGACCAATTTCTTTTTTGGTTTTGACTCTCAAAATAAGCTCTTGCACAGTTTCATGAAAAGCGAGTGTTTGAACATTTTAGAGCCGTCGCTCTTAAAGTCGTTGCGCTCTTGAAGAGCTCGAAGAGAAGGGAAACTGACATGTTTTTGAATGGATCTGACATCGTAATCACAGAAAGAACCAGATTGTCTTTCTTTTGTATCACATCAGAAAAGAAGGATTTTGGTTCACCGCAAAAGGATTTGTTTTCTTCTTTTATTTGAACGAATCATTGAATGAATTCACTCGTTACCACTTTGCATTTGGCCAATTCACATTCAGCATGCACCCGATAATCTGCGTTTTCTATGCATTGTACATGTGTGATTAGCATAAACTTAGATACTCTTATGAGACTTATCTAATGTGTTCGCCCTAATGAAAGGAATTAAATTGACAAATGTGGAGCTATTACCATGCTGCTGTTGTTTACATGGCCAGAGCACGCATTACGTTATTAGCATCTACTTAAATGAGTCTGGGTTAATTTACTAAGCTATTAACTGCTACTATCAAGTCAAGATGACATTGCTCCTTCTTGTAAGTGCCACCCACACAATCGTTCTCCTCTTTTTGGCTGCAGTTCTTTATTTTTTTTTAGCTGCCTCATCTTTTCACGACAAACTTTCCCTTTTTAGCTTTTTTGGTAGTCCTTTCAGTCTCTTGCTTTTTTTTATACCCACTCTGTTGGAAAATCAACTTTGTACTCAATTGCCACTTTAACTACATGATAATATGCCTGCAATTGTTAATTCATGGCTACTGAATGTGTCTCATGATGTATTATTCTTTTTAAACATGAAAAGATCTGCTCACAGCATTACGAGGGCCATTTTGTTCCTATTTGCTTTGTTCCTGCTATTATACTTAATATATTTTGATTAGGGATTGTTGGCTTTTGGACAAAAAAACCCAAAAAAAACATTTGATCTGCGTCCCAGACTTTAAAGAAGATTAATTACCATTTTCAACCCTCGTTCTGACTCGTCCAAACAAGTAATCGAGACAAAGGTCAACAGGATGAGAGACGTCGAAAGTGATCTTCAGCAGCTTGCCAGCGCTACATGGTAGGAGGTAAATAAAGCAGCGCGGGGTGTTAGCTTGAGTGAGCCGCGGGTATCTCTGACACATCACCCCGCTCGCAGCAGGGCTCCCGCTGATGGACGGAACAGCTCGCCCATCCCTCAGTGCTCGCTGGCCTTTCACTTGGAAAGACAGATGTTAGCCGGCACTTTTTTTTCTACTTGCCAAGATAACGCGCGTCGCACGCAACTCGGGAGGAGGAGGAGGAGGAGGAGGAGGAGGAGGAGGAGGGAGGGAGGGAAGGAGGAGTGAGTGTGAAGCTAAAGGTTATTAACGCACTCGCGGTGGCCCACCGACACCCAGGCGAAGCCAGAAACCCCCCTCACAGGCTTCATAATAACTGTGAAAAACACGTCGAGGCTCCGAGAATCTGCAAACAACATATGAGAAGTCAAACACGGACGGGTGTACCAGCCAAGGCCCGCGCTACGCTGGGGTCTCTACGGGGCCTTTGCCGCGGTCCTCTCCCACTAGCCTCCTGGCTCCTCCGTCGGTTACGGAACAGCAACGCATCTGAAATTGTCTTAACAGCTGTAAATAGGCTTTACGGGGTAAAGCGGCCTGTCTCTCAAAGAGCTGATTTCTGTAAGCAGCTTAGCGTTTCCACCTCCTCATTACGCGCCCCTAACCTATTCATACCGCGGGTGAGACGTGGAATTATTCCGCACACATCCTCTCCCTGCCGTATTAGCGCCGTACCAACGTGCCAGCGGCCGCGCACGTGCATGCGCACGCCGCTCGTTGTTTTTGCCATAAGGGGACACCGCGTTATCGCGGCGTCCGCAAAGTGTTTGCGCGAGCTGCGGCTGAGAGGTCGGAAATCACACCAGTCGAGTGAGATGTGCAAACAGCATCATGCTTTGTTGGAGCGGCGGCCATTAGGCACGCTTCATTACTCGTCGGTGGAAACGGCCTCGCCACTCGTCCTCCCGCACGCTCATGCAGCGGGCAGATGTTGTTCTCCTTTCTGAACCGAGTTCCTTTGTGGGTTTTTTTTTTATTCCTCCAGTTCTTTGTGCAGAACCGAGGGAAACGGCTCACTCTGTAATGAGAAGTCAGCGACTCATTTTGTGTAAACTCTTCATTTTAAACATTTTCACGAGATCTTTCTTTTTTTTTTTTCTTTTTTTTTTTTTTACAACACCCGAATTTTGAATATTTTTCTACCTAACTGGCTCCTGATGTGGTGTGACGAACGTCTCACCACCGGAGGCCTCATTCCCCAGACAAATGAGTCCCCCCCCCCACCCCCCACCGACGGGTGTACCCTCGTGGTCATTTAGCACCCATCGTTCCACAACACCATTATCAGCACCGTCACTTCTCTGGTTGCACGGCGGAGGGGAGGAGGGGTGGGGGTGGGGGGATGCGCTCTCAGCCAGGGGGTTTGAACTGCACCTCTCTGTCACCGAGAGGAGACCGGGGCCGTCTCAGGTTGTCATTAGAGGTGCTGTCGTGGTCTGCAAGCCAGGTGGACTTGTCCTCTAATGAGGACTCAGCTGTCACGCAGGCAGTGACTGGAGGAGGTGTCACGCAGAGGTGCCACTGTTGCTGTGGGACACTGATGTTCTCCCCCCCCACCGACGACCATCGAGACGGTATCATTAGATGCAGAGACGGACCGAGGGGTAGAGTGAAGATAATGATAAATTAAGTTGTAGCGAACAACAGTTGTGTGTTTTTTTTGTGTGTGTATGTTGGGACCAGAACCTATTTGTTGGTCTCTCATTATACATCAGGTCTGATAGTGGTGCTTGTCGCGAGAGGCCTTTGGGGGAGCTGGTGAGGATTTATTGGCATTGTTGACATCGCAACTTGGAGCCAGACACACAACTTTTTCCCTGGACCTCAGATTGCCAAGGTCAATATATTATTATTATGTTGAATGCAGAACCGAAGGTTGGAATGTCGGGCTTCACTTTTGGTTCCCGCTGACGGGATGGAAAAACCCGAGACGGCATCATTAGACCCCCGGAACGGACACATCGGCAGCGCTATGGCGCCAAACTAATTTTGCGACGGTTAAAGATGCCTAAATGCGAGCTGCCGTCAAGGCTGCCGGATCCTAAGACACTCGTTCTGCTCTCGCTGGTGCTTTCAGACAGCCTTGTTAGGATTCATGGATGTTGGTCGACTTTTAAACCTCGACCAAACAGCCAACTTTCCTTCAATCTTTAAGATTGTCGGGGTCGTTGCATGTCAAGCCAAATGCAAAACTGGAGGTTTTTATTTTCCTTATCTTTCCGTTTGGTTCACCTGTCATTGCTGCAGGGATGAAAAAGAAAAAAGAAAAAGCAGGATTTATTGTGTGACCTTTTCACAGTCTGGTAGAATTGAAGATGGTAAAAGCTTCTGGAACGATGAATTTGGTCAAGGTAATAGCCACTTCTCTACTTTGGTTAAAGTGAAAGTCTCACTTGAGGGCGTGCCCACCAGTCACCTGTAACGGCCCCTGTGCCTAAATACAATCAGAACACAAGGTGCTAGTGATGCTATTGCACTGAATGAGGAACAGAAGCATGGGCTGGCCTGATTTGACTCCATGGTCACAACTAGAAGTGAGAGAAAAAGAACCCGCCTTCACTTTCGTCCTTATGCAATTCATCAAGACTATTGTGTAGCTGCTCCGATTTAAAACATCATTATCCAACCGACTGTGGTGTGCGTTTCTTTCCGCTACAGTAACTTATGAGTTCCTTTCTTCCGATATTAGCCGGCCATGGATGTAACACACCATTGAGCCCTGTGGCTAAGTGACTCAGAGGCTATAGTGGCCCCAACAAGCTTTTCTGGAACCATCAATATGCAGTTGACAGCATAATTGAAGTTATTTAAAGACGTGCCGTGTGCCATTAAACGAGAGCAAACGGCAGCCAAAACGCAATCACATTTCTACTTAAAGAACTCGAAAACCCTCCCTCCCCCAAAAAAAGTAGAAAAAAAACAGACCTAAGGTATAATTACATCCTCTGCTAGTTTTAATGGTTTTAAAGTGCCACATTGACGAGCTTTCTTCTCCTCTGAAGAACAATTTCTGCCTGCTTGACAGCAATCAACACCATCCTGCATCATAACAAGTAGGTAAACCGTCACAATCAGAACAAAGGCTGACAGCTGAAAGGCGTTTGTTTTTTTCCCCCTCCCCCCCCCCTTCCTCCTCTTCCTCCTCTTCCTCCTGGTGCGAATGGTTTCACCCTATTGGAAGCTCCAACGCTTCTCAGGTGTTTGTGTGCTGCAGGCGCCTGCGTTTGTTTTCACACTCCTCCCAAGGGTTTGATTCGTCTTCCCCATTTAGCCGCCACATTACTCTCATTACGGCTCACATGGATGGCGGTGGAAAAGGCCCACCCTGAGCCCCTCCCCCTCCCCACTTCCCATCCTTACAGATGGTAGCCTCAGCTTACTCTCTCTGGATTGGCGCACAGCCTGCGTCTGTCCCTCACCAGCCAGCATCTCCCATCATGGCACAGCCTTGAAGGGCTTAATTAAATATTAGGCCAAAGCTAACTGTGCTGCTGGCTGCTCACGGGCCACATGGAAAGCAGTGAAGGAAGGGGGAGGGAGGGCGGGGTGATAGGAGAGAGAGAGACTGGGTCTTTCGAAAGTGCACAGTGGGAACGAGGTGAAAGAGACACTGATTGTAAAATAAGAAACATCCTCTTTGCCAGCTGCCGTCACTGGCGAGCGGGCTCGGAGTTGATTTGCACTCATTACGGGGGAATGAGTCGGGCCCGAGGACGATGACCGCATTACTTGGATTGCATGTGAACTGATTGGAGATGTTGTGCGATGTTAATCTCCTCCTCCTCCTCCACCACCACCACCACCCCTCCGCCCCCCCTTACCCGTGTCCCCAAGAAATAGAAAATAAATGGAGATGAAAATCTCGCTCCACATTCCTCGCAACGGGCCTCGTACGAGCCGAATGGAAGCGGAGGACTTGATTATGCAACGCGCCTCTCACCCTGCCTACGCCCCCCCCCTCCCAGTTAAAGAATTCAACCAATAACCCAGCTGCCTCCTGCAGGGCGCGTTTCTAATTATTGTGGCTGCGGTAAAGAAATTACAAATTTATCCAGTCCATTTGTGCTGTGTGTGCTGCCCACTGGGTAATGAAAACATACATTCAAGGGAACATCTCCGACAGAATGTATAATGTACGGGCCCGTCTGATAGAGACACACGTCTGAGTCACCCTTCATTAGTGTGACCTCTCAGTTTACAGATTTAATATTGCCATTTTTTTTTTCTTTTTTCCGGTGGATGAACACGTTGGAGCTGCTGCGACGGCGCTCGCCGATGTCTCTACTGATTAACTCCAGGCATGTGCCCTTCTCTCCCCTTGTTCTTCCCGGCGTCTGGGTCGAACATAAAAGCAGGACTCGTCTCTGATTCTTTTTTATTTTTTTATTTTAACACAGCAGCCGCTCACTTCCTCAGCGCTCCGCTTCACGCTCATTACGGGCCAACCTTTTGTTTGAGTGTGAGAGGCCATCTCATGTCTGTCATACGAGCAGATAATGGTCGCCCTGCTCTTTACCATGCACTGTTCTTTAAGGACGTCATTATCCTCTTCATGTATTTCAGCTCAGACTGGTGTTGCAGTGTTAAACAGAGGGTCTGATATAGTCGTCTAAAAAAAAAAGAGATGGATAAAGTGTGAATGGTTGTAGGATCCATTGTTGTCTTGAAGTAAAATCTTGAATTACATTTCCCAAACACTTGTTAATTTGAACGAAGCGATGCGGTGCAGCAGCTTTGTCTTATTTTGCATTTGCTGAAGAGTTCAAAACTCTGAACAAAGCCCCATTGTGCAAAATCACCATGAAAGCAAGTTTTTTTTTTGTGAAGGACAAAACGGCGTGAAGCGAAAAGCAGGCTGCCTCGGTCTGGTTCGCAGCACTGCTAGCTGCCAAACGCTTCGCTGGAAGGTGGCGACTCAAATTACTCGACACGATTTAGTGACACGGCTGTAGAACCGTGAAATTCAGCCAATAAAAAAAAGAGTTACTTACTCTGAAAATTGGATTTTTTTCCTTTTTTCTTTTTATTTTGCATTTTTTCCCTCTTCTTTCTCTGACTCGACAATACTCTTTATTAACACTGTTTAAATAAGATCTGATAATTAACACATTGGTTGTGAATTTAAATAAATTTAAATTTGTAAATATGCTTTTTTAAAATGGGAAATCTAAGAAAGATATTAGTCTGATTCATCTGCTACAGTGACTCGTTGGCCTTTGCTGGTTCCTCAGCAATCAGACCAGATTTTTCCTCTATAATGTCTTTTTTTCCTTCTCCTTTGCTTCCCTGTGTGTAGTTTCTCTCTTCTTGTTAGCACAGCGCTCCTTCAGTTTCCATTCACAGTTCCCGATATTGCTACAGTATCTTGTTATGTGCCACACGACGAGCAGGTTTGCGATCAATTATTGGTGCAGCGGGAGTGGAAGCCTGCCTCGTTCTCACCCCCTGTTACCTTCCACACACACCTTTTAATCCATTTAGCACGGCTTTTGTTCCAAAACCGTATCTTGCATTTTTGAGGCCGTTATCTGTTTGTCTCTTCTCTCACCTTCGCTCGCACCTCGGCGACGCCGTCTCTCCCGTCGGGCCTCTTTCTTTGTTCTCGAACTGGTTCTTTTCTTTTTTTTAATTCTTTTTTTTTCCCCCCTCAATCTCTCAAAGCAAAAGTCATTTCCTGTGCCGCTGTCCCCCCCCTCACTGCCGCGCACGCCCGCAGGACTTTCTTTCTCATCTTGCTTTGAACTCTTTTTAATTTTGCAGGGTAGCAGTTTTTTATTAACATATTTATTCATTTATAACTCCTCTCTAAAGCCTTTGCGTATGAGCACACCTTCGCTCCCCTCCCCTCTCGCCGCTCTCGGCCCTCTCAGCCCTTAACTCTCCACACACAACAGGCCTCACTAATGCACTGTTGGTTTAATCCCTGCCACCCTGTCAGAGGCTATTTTCTCTGGATCCTTTTCCTGCCACGGCAGCAGTGAGGCAGCGTTTTTGGGGCTCTCGCAGCTCCCACACGTTGCCCGCTCTCGCGTCCGGTTTCTCCCTCGATGCGATCCAAGGATGGGCTCATCTCCGGGCCCCAAGGTCAACGCGTCCCCCCTCGCCGATCGTTCCCCCCTTTCCGCTCGCCCCTGATGGCAGCCACCTGTCAAACGTTGAACCTCCTCTCCCAGATAATAACAACGTAGCTACAAGCCGTCTTTCAGCCGGTGTCCTCCTCGCTCCATTTGTACGGAGTGAGATTGTGATGCCGGCCCCCTGGTGGGGGAGTTCTTGCAAGACGACGGTGACAGCAGAGGAGACGCCGGGGTGGTGATGTAATCGGGCCAAGGTCACGTGAAAGTTTCTAGCATTTTGGACGATTTAGATGCTGGTTGTGTGCGGGTGAAACAGTTTCTATGCATTGACTTGTGTACTAGATGGAAAACTGTTAGACTCTTGATTTTTGGTTGAATGAATCAATCTATTTTCCTCTAAATTCATCCTAACACGGCTGAATTTCAGTATTGCATCATCAGTTGTAATATCTTTACCTTTAAATGTATGACCAATGGAGGTGGACACCCCCTCATTCATTAGAAAAAGGCTTAAATTGAGCTAGGCTCGAAACAAGACCTTCCAAAGACTTGAATTTTCTGTGTTGCTGCTTGAGTCTTTGAACTGACTGAGGAACCGAAATGACTCCAATCAAACGGTCTGAAATACCCCCCCACTGTGAATTATCACTCGTAAGTGGCAGCTTTCATCCAATCCAAACCAATCCAGCTTTATTTAAAAAGCACTTAAAAGTGTGACTGTGCCAGAGTGCTGTTAAAAAAAAAACATATCACACAATGAAACAGTCAAACAAAGTAGACAAAATACACTGAGACGCTTCGCCCACAACTCGAATCCACACGTTGCCTGGTGTTTAAAAGGAGGAGGTGTGTTCTAGGAGATGATTTCACAAGAAAAAGAGAAGCCCTGTAAGTTCAAGCTGGGTTTGAACTGAGAGATTCAATGTTTAATTATTATCCTTGATCTTTTCATTGACCCGAATTTATCGTCTCGTGTTGAGATCGGGAGCAACGTTTCTTCTTCGCGTTGGCGACCTTTGACCATTATTCCTCCCCCTTTGAGGTGACAATGTCCTCAAGTTCCAATATGTTAAAATAAATACTTGAAAAACTGATGACACTCCTGAGAGCGGCTGTGGAGTTTTGCCTGGGGTGCTAATCAGCTGATGTTGGCTTGCTGACACATTAAACTAAACTGCTGAGTGTGGTGAACACCATACTTATTAAAACTCAGCAGGCTTTAGTTGCTGCTGTGAGTTGTTGGGCACTTTTCAGCCTAAGTCACAGATGTACAGCGTCACTAAATCGCAAGAATGGCTTCCTCGCTTTCTGTCCTTTCTTTTTTTTTGTCCCAACATGTATTAAAAACAAAACAAAGGTCCCATGTTGCATGGTGATCAGTGTTCATTGGACTTCTCCTCGAGGATAGCAGCTTCACTGGGATGTATAAACTTCTGTCTGCATCCCCCCTGATTTGTATTCCCTTCACATAGCGCTCCTCTTCACATACCACCTATTTGTTTTCCTCTTCCGTCCTGCTTTCAATCAGATGGACAAATAAGTGGCAGACTCGAGGGGGCATTCAAGGTTCTGAGCTTATATCTTAAGTGCTCTGTTTAACTTTCCCTCCCTTGTCTCCCTCCCTGCCTCCATCTGTCTCGCTCTGTCTTCCAGATGCCAGGGAGATCGTGCTCAAGGCTCAGATTCTCGCTGGTGGCAGAGGCAAAGGTGTGTTCGACAGTGGCCTTAAAGGTGGAGTGCACTTAACTAAGGAGTAAGTATGCGTCCCCCTGTAAGTCTCCACACTGTGAGTCACTGTAGGACAGCTCGTTTTTTATAAACTTCTCTGGTCGTTTTTCCACTTTGAACAACGGGGGATTTTCACACTCCACCTGCCCGGATCGCCCCAACAAAAAATCATTAAATTGAATGTGTGTCCACACACATTTTGAGGACCGCTGCTGAAAGAAAGTAGTTTCATGTTCTTTCTTTCGAGAGACGGTAGCTTTGTACGGCAAGGAGTGCTCAAAGAGCCCTGTGAAGACAGTCCCCTGACGCCACGACACAGTCAGCATTACTTTAGCAGCAAATAAACGGCCTCTCCCTTTCTGGTGTCTTGTCTTTGAACAACTCGCCTCAATTAAGCATTGGAAACAAAAAAATGGGACGTCTCAGGTCAACTGAAGCATTATGTACCAAGTTCCCGTTTGTCATGTCGACTGGTTTTCGTGCCACAGGCGTGTTTCATTTTTGTTGTGGCGCAGACTGACAGCGTGCGATGGATGTATTCTTCCAATGACAGGCTCAGTGTGAAATTCCTGCAATCTTTAAAAGGCCAAAACAACAACTTCAAAGAGGCTTTTCTTCCCCCTAAACTTGTGTGCTGCATTTCCCTCCACTAAGTTTCAGTGTACAGAAAAAGTGCTGTCTTTTTAGTGAAGGTACAAGACACTTACTGCCGCCTTGGAGGCAAAAAAAAGGTGATTTATGACAATTGTCCCCGACATGTATCATCATCACCCTACTTCAGAGTTTAGAGCGGCCGGAAACTTTTTCAAAGTGAGATACAGTGAAGTTCATCGTCCCCAGACAGTGACATGAGTGCACAGTTCACCTTCCCCTCATCTATCAAAGGATGAGTACAACCCCTGGCTTCATTTGTATTCACTTACGTAACCAGATCAGGCTCGCAGGAGCAAGCGCCTGGCATGCAGGCTGCTTTCATACCGAGAGAATAAGCACAGCTACGCAGAGGCACCCGCGTGCCTCCAAGAGCTGTGCTTCTCCACCCAACGGCCACAAGATTAAAACTACTGAAAGCTCTGATGATCTCACACGAGGAGGCGGGATGTATCGAGCAGTGAGTGACTGAGTTCGAAGCGTCGGTGTGCAGAAAAAAAATGGACAAAGCTTCACCACCTTAAGCGCCTCATACAAGGGGCCAACTTCTGACGGCCGCAGCTCTCGCAGGGTGGACCCTCGCATTTTGTGGTCGGCAACTGAGCGGAAAGTGGACGAGCAGGCAGAGCTCTCAGAGGGTCACGGGTGCCTTGAGCTCGCTGATACGTGCGAGAGGTGTAAGCCAGACTGTGGAAGGCGATCAAAAGGAAGCCTGCTGCTTGTGAAGTGAAGACGGGCTGTAAGAAGAAGGCTTCCCAACACAAATGGGGCTTCTTTTTCTTTTTTTCTGCGAGCACCTGTTCGGATCAGCTCAGTTTGACTCCACTTGGTTTATCGTTTGGTGGTAGTACCTGCTATCAGGTACCTTTTTGATTCCCACTGCAGGCGGATGGAGTCAAAGGGAAAATGGACCTCAGCAGACTGGTAACAGATGAGTCATGATAGGAAGTCATTGGCAAGTATCCAATCTAGCGTTTAACAACTCAACAGCAGCAACAAACTTTTTTCTTTTATCTAGATAATAGTTATGGTTGCATGTGCATAGTTTCAATCAACAAATGATGACAAAAGGGGTCCTCATTGGTCACAAGGACCGACTATACGTCATCGTGTTGTTCTCCCAAAGCTTCTGGATGACCTTCAGCGTTAGCAAAACAAGGAGCGATACAGAGCATCAACCAAGCAGGCAAACTAAAACATGAAAGATTCCTTCAAATCTATATTTATTATCTTTGTCCAAACGGAGCCTTTAAGAGCTCAGCGGCCTGAGTGTGTGCGTCATATCTTCTGTATTTCCTTTCAAATGAAAATTGGCTCAGAGAAGAAAAGAAGACAAACATCATGTTCCTTCACCTCTCACCTCTCCATTCAGCCCGGCAGTTGTCGGTGAGTTGGCCAATAAGATGCTGGGCTTCAACCTGACCACCAAGCAGACGCCTAAAGACGGAGTCAAAGTGAAAACGGTGAGCCAAACGCACGGTCCGAGACCAAGAAATGACTGTTTTCTTACCCTGACCTCATTTTCAAGGCGTCCTGTGTTCAGCAATGCACTTCTATAAAAATTAATGTCCGTGAAGGCAGCCTGGCTCCATGGTTTTGTGTGTTTTTAGCTTCTGTTGCCTGCTTTTTTCAGTCGTAGCTGTCCACTGTTGTTTACTGTTGAGTTTCGCTGGCTGCTGTTATGGCTCATTGCATAAATTGAAGCAGGCCCACTGTGAATTTAAAGTGTTTGGTAAACAACTGTTTCTATGTGCCACTAACAAGCAGGAATATCATTTTCTCTGCTCGCATGCCGCATGCAGTCCCTCCTCAAACAGACATTTCCAGGTGATGAGGCCTTCACAGTGTGTATGTGCGTGTGTGTGTGTATCTCTCTTCTCCTCGTCATCTCTGTTTACCCTCGCCACCTTTTCCCCACCTCCAGCCAGCTCCCGCTGCAATTTTAGCCAGAATCAAACGACCGGCGCGCTCGTCAGTTTCCCTGAGCACACCTACAGAAAAAAAAAGGGCATTCAAACACGCTCAGAATTAACTCCGGGGGGCACCGTCGCCGAAATAAACCGGACAAAACATGAATTAGTTGTGGGCGAGAGAAGCCGTGACCTCCATTTGCACACCGGCCGTAATTGTCTGGCTGAGAACATCGCCCGTGGCGCAGGAATCAGACCTGACGAGAGGAGCAGCCTTCCGCTGACCTGCAGGACGGAGGGAGCACAGTGGCGTCGGCGTCGGAGCCCGGTGTTTCAGATGACAGCCAGAACTTAGCTGTCAACCTGCCAAAGGAGCTCACATCAACGCTCAAACCCCGTACTGCACCACGGAGCGGCGGAACGCCACTGAAAGAGGGGGGCAGCACTTCTGCATCGACATGGATTTGCTGTCACAGAACTGATGAAGGAGTGTGGGGGGCGGGGGGGTCACGGGGTGTAGAAAGTGGTTGAGGGGGGGCCGACTGCAGGAGATGGCGAACGAGGTTTGAGGTGAGAGAGACACAGCCAGACTGAGGGAATAGGACTTGTTTAGCTCGGGCGGAGAAACCGGCTGCGAGTCAGAGGACGGCGAAGTTAAGGGAGCGTTTGAGTGACTCAGGAAAACAACATTTGGACAAGAAGATAGCGGCGCCGTCTGTTAACAGGAAGCACGGAGACGGCTATCCATCCTCATTGACTGGGTGATAGGGCGGAGGCGGAACATAAGGGCTGAGCATGTTCAAACAACCAGCCCCATCCAGAAAAACCTGCAGCTCATTAACCACCGCAGAACTGATAGTTTCCTGTCAGGCGCCGCTTTTTTTTTTTTTCCCCCGTTCCAAATGAGCTTCTTGTTTGCTTCCTTTCCGAGCTCTCTGTTTGACTGAGCATCCAATTCCCCTCTATTTGCCTTTCTGTTCTCTGTTTCGCAACATATGGGATTGCCACAGAGCTGTTCCTCATAGATTCTGTCAGTCGGTGGCTCCTGCTTGTTTGCCTGAGTGTTCAGCCTGGTTTTAAGCATTATGCAATGTTGGAGGTTGCAGTTGAATGCGAGAGTGAGACAGAATCTGTAAATGTTTGCTGAATACTGAGGGAAACAGGAAGTCCCAGTTCCCTGAACTTTAAGTCAGCACCGTACCTTAACCTTTGTTCCCTCAACTCAGCCTGACTGCCCCCCTCACCCTGACTCGTCCTGTACAGGTGATGGTCGCCGAGGCCTTGGACATCACCAGGGAGACGTACTTCGCCATCCTCATGGACCGCTCGTGCAACGGCCCCGTCATGGTGGGAAGCCCCCAGGGGGGCATGGACATCGAGGAGGTGGCTGCCAGCACCCCAGAACTCATCTTCAAGGTGCTCGATGCTTCACATGATGCGACTTCAGATTAATAATGAATCCTCGTATCGCAGAGAAACTCCCCCCAAAATTCCCCAGTTTGTCCTAAAACAGTCCAATTTTTTTTAATTACGTGAGAAAAAAAAGGAAAAAGTAAGTAATTGATTCGTCTCATTCGGCCCAACGGAGCTTTTATCGAGTACAAACCTTTCCACATCTTCGCTTGGAGACCGTCATTTAGAGCCGATAAAGGTTTTTGTTGGTCTGCTTGTTGGTGGGTTGAAATCCTGCCCAGTCGCCCTCAGGGAAGTTTACAGATGGATGCTGTCTTCTGTTTGTCTTCTTCGCTAATTCAGTTAAATTTACCTTCCTGCCCGCGAAAGCACCACCGAAAGTGGAGAGCGGTGCAGACGAACAGCAACACATTGGAGCTGAACATGAACAAACACAGACGCTGAGGCAGGAGTCCGCTGTGTCGTGTTTTGCCACCAATTAAACTTTGTTTGGAGCCACTCGGTACCTTGTCTTCGTCTTCACTGACACAGCTATACTTTAAGCTCAACAAATTCCAGCCTCCTGGTTCACACCTATTTTTAACGGTTTGTGTTTGAAGAAACGAGTCGAGATCCACCTCAGTTTTTTTATCCTCTTTGTATTAATAAAGTTATTTTTTCCTGCAATACACATCTGGATGCTGCCATCTTGCAAACAAGAACACAGCAGGCTTTTAAAAGTGTCATTTAAATTGGCATGATCAAGCTCATAAAGTAGGTTAATTAAAGATGAGTTTAATGCAATTTCTGCCCATCAAATAGTAGCTGAAGCAGCTGTGCTGTTTTTAGTGCGACCACACTTCCTGTGTGAAACCACAGAACTCCTCTGACATCAATGTGAGCTTTTGTAGCTTGTCCTGATTCTAAATCAAAATGACGCTGCGGTGCAGGTGTTCAGAAACTGTTGGTCACTGGGGACATGCACATAAAGTCTGAAGCAGGCTGCACTAAACATTACTGCTTCTCGGTGAGGCTGGTGTCAAATTACTGACAGTTGAAAAAGGGCACATTGGACACTTTTTAGTAAAAATTAACTCGAAGTCAAAATGAAGAGCGATGAGGTTTTATTACCACCAACGTAAACGTTTGGGTTGTTTTTCAGCCAGTGATTATCTTTTACCTCTGCTTTATAAGTTGGCTTAGAGAACATCATTTATAAAAGATCCTCATCGTTACCTGAACTAATTAGTTTAAATTAGAAAAAATCTTTTATCCCTTGAAATAGACACTGATGATTCATGTCGGTAGGGGAAAACAATGAAAAACCAGTAGGAAGTGCGTCTCTCACACAGCTTTGCTGTCACCTCTGTGATCTCTTCATTCAAAGCAGCTGTCAAACACGTTCGCAATCACAGCTGAGATGATTCCAGTTCTCCCTGTGAGGCTGGTTTGTTTTGTGTGTAGTTTATAGATTATACAGATTTTTACCAAACCAGCTCAAAAGATTGCCCAAATTAGACTTAGTTTTATTCGTGATGTATCATAATATGCCATGAAAATGTTGTAATAGAGCCTGTTATTTTAATAGAGTCAGAAACACAAAAAAGGTGGTGATCATAAAACAATCATTTCAGTCCCCCATCTCCCTGTCTGGCAGTTTTCCACCCCCTAATTGCAGGATATCAGAGCCTGGACATCATTATTTTCATTGTATAACAGTCGTGCATTTCCGCCTTCTTTTTTTTTTGCTCACTCCCTTGCTCTCCTTTGTCCCCCTCCCTCTCTCTCCCTCTCTCTCTGTCCGACTGTAACTCTTCCAGGAAGTCATAGATATATTCGAAGGTGTGCGAGACGAGCAGGCACTCGGCATGGCAGCTAATTTGGGTTTCAAAGGACCTCTGCAGAGACAGGTAACGGGCGCGCCGCAAGGGCTTTAGAGTCACAATGCAAAGAGGAAACAGGAAGGATCTCTGATCGGGACACACGCGTGGACTGACTGACAGACTGACGGGCGCGTGCCCGTCTCCCAAACAGAGCCCACTTCAGCTAATATTAGTTTTTCCAGAGGCAAGTTGTGAAGTGTCATTACACGCGGTGGACTTGCCAGGTGGTCTATTGTGGTATCTGGCAGTGACGCACAGCGCTGTGCCAGGCTGACGGAGCCCAGATCGCTGATGACACCATTATTTGATAGAACATGCCGCAGATTGATTTTGTGAGTGGCAAAAAAACTCATCTCAGCGAGGCGAGCTCTGATTTTAAAGACAGTGAAACAAACATTTTTTCTTGTCACGTTGAGGTTTTCTTTTTTCTTTTTTTCCCCCATCCCACCCAAAATCGAGGCAGCGTTTGCCTGGGGGGTGGGGGTGCACAGAAGCGCCCAGAGTTCACGCTCAGAAACGGGCACGCGTGCTCGAATGACTTCATTTCAAAGCCTTTTTTGTCTCTTGGCATCAGATCACTAATTTGTTTTCTTTTCTCCCACAAACACGGCGGCACGAGAAATCAGATTAGCTCCGAATTGGAACACATGGAATACGCAGAGAGCCGCCAAATAAATCTGCCTGATTGAAACAAACTTGGGCGGAAAGTGATGGCGCTTTGCTTCCAATGCTTTCTGTGTTAAATCTCACTTTTTTTGTGTATTCACCGTACTGAAAACACATCGGTTTGTAACAGGCAGTACAAAACGCCGCATATGATGCGTCTGCGTTATCGGTATGGATCTTGTTCGCTCGGTGTAATTGCAGCTCCTCTGAAAGATCTTGGAGCACAGAGTTTTTATTGTGACAGTGAAATGTCAGGTTGGGTCAGGGTGTGTGTTGACATTTCATCCCAGATTTTGGTGAGATGTCGGGACGTTTCCTACTAATTAAGAGGAGTTCAGAGCAGCAGGAAGTCAAATTAATGTGACTTTAAAATCAGGCTTCTTGACAATGAAGGTTTTAATGAGGCGATTAAAGTATGAAATCCCTTTTTAAAACAAAGACCAAAATTGGAAGGTCTGGGCAGAGTCGATGGGAAGAAGGAGCATCAGGCTTCCTGTGTGTCCTGGAAAACCTGGAATATGTTTGACCGAAGAAAACACTTGACTGACCGGGAAAAAGCTTAATCTGTTCTGAGAAATGAATCCTCTGTTCTTTTCCACCTTTTCAAAGCAAACATGCTTTCATGCTGTTGTGTACATTTGTCGGTACTCAGCTGTCGTCAACAGCAAAAGCTCTGCTCTGCCTTTAAGAAACAGAATACCCCACACGATGCAACTCGACACTCAAATGTGTGTTTCCTCAGAAGTGCTACAGAATGTCTCCAATAAGTCTCCTTTCTTTCTGCTTTCTCTGGTGATTGACAGAAAAACAGGAGACAATAAAATAAATTGCATTTTAGTTCGAATTGCTTCCAGTCCTTATTGAAATGTTGCTTGCATAGGTAAAAGACATTAAATATGGCTACCGGTTCATTCACATCAAAGCTAACAAGCTATGATGTTACTGAGAATTCTTTCAGATGCATTTGTGGGATGAATTGATAGACAGAGTTGTTGTTTGTTCTCTGCCATGCAACCTGTTCTGCTAACTCAACTGGATTATTGAAACCTGAAGAAACTTAACGCACTGAATTTAAAAAACGAATATATTCCACGTTCAACCCACTTGCTGGTCATCATCCCACAAATGCATGTTCTGTACACTCTTCGTCTGGGAGAAACTAACGAGCTTCCCACGCCGGCCTTGTTCTACAAAAAAGAGCAATAATCTCCCAAACACAACATTCCTGTAACCTTTCTGCATCCTGATCAAAGCGTGCTGGTATGTGTGCCAGGTGGTTTACTAGTTTTAACACCTTTTTAAAAAAAAAACAAAAAAATGCGATGAATTACATTTTGCTTTTCATACACATTCATACCAGTACACGCTCCGTCGGCGGCATGGTGAAGGTGATTTGCCATGTTTTATGTAGCCTGCGTGGGAGGCTCAGTGGCCTTGGCGGGGGCCGCGCACTCGCAGCCGAACCATCAGGTAATTACTGTCCTCTGTGGGCCTCGCAGGCGGCAGATCAGATTAAGAGGCTCTATGATCTCTTCCTGAAAGTCGACGCCACTCAAGTCGAAGTCAACCCTCTCGGCGAGACTCCCGAAGGACAAGGTACCTCGCAACACGGGAAATGCTCGTCCTGGTTTCTTGTGTTTGGTTGTTGCGTGCGTGCGTGCGTGCATGCATGCGTGTGTGTGTGTGTGTGTGTGTGTGTTCTGCCTCCCCCCCTCCCCCCAGCTTGTGTTTTTTTGTTTTTCTTGTGTGTAGCTGCCCGTACATGAGACATTTCAGCATTTAGAAAGTACCGAGCACGGCGTTTCAGCGAGGGAAGCGTGGCCACCTGTGACTGCGTCTCCTCGGGCCTTGACTGCAGTTTTTTTTAAAGAACATGAAGTGTGCTGTAATTGCAACACACTGACATCAGCTTCTTGCCAGTGCGACTTTGTCGAGATCAAAATCCAAAGTGCTCGGGGGGGAGGGGGGGTTGAGCGCAGCTCTCCGTGTTCACAGCGTGCCTATGTTTGTTGATGTTTCTTCGCTGTTGATGATTAAGTGAAGGCTTCCAGTCTATCATCAACAAGTAATGAGCGCGTACAAATTGCAGCAGCAGCTTCAGACGCTTCCGACGCTCGCTCCGCTCTGGCGAGAAGTAGCCAACCCCAGATGCCCTTTGAAAATCTATTAAAGCGTTTCGATTTATTAGATATCAGCTCCGATATAGAGTCTAACAGCTTGTACACATTCTTCCAAACTGTTAGGAGGGTCTTAAAGATCACAAGGTGTTTTTAAAAGGCCTTTTTTCAACTGTATTTTTCCTCTTTTTGTGTTCAGAATCATTCTTTTTCCATGCCTAATTTCTGAATTCATAAAAGCTGGAGCTGGAAAAAAAGGGCTTTTCTGATACACTCGCCTCTCAGTAGTTCTCCTTTTTCTTCATATTGTTCAGAATGTCCTGAAAAAACTGTTAATTAGATGTTTCCCCCCCCTCTTAGCAGAGCCAAAAGTAGCTAGGTACACCCACCTGCAATCCTTCTGTCTTTGACTGGATGAAAGGGAGATTATAACAAATTGGAAGATTAAAAAATGATCATCCTTAATTAACTGTCTTGATTGTCGCGCTGCCTCGCCTATTACATGTTCAGCCTATTGAAATTAACTTCCAGTAATTAGATTCAGGATAAATATATTGTGCAGCCGTGCAATAAATAATGCCCCCCCCCTTCCGATTGTCAGTCAACTGTGTGCTGTGTACTCGGAGGGGATAAATTGCGAGACAAGTCTGAATTCAGACCTTCATCTCGCCACAGTTTTTTTTTTTTTTTTTTTTTTTCGCTGTTGCAGCTTTGTGAAGTAGCGCCACTAATGTCGGATTAATGGAGCCGTAAATTAGCAGTTGGCCTTTCTCAACAAGTGACAGTGTCTTTGTTGTACCACATTAAAAACAGTGCGGGAACGCGCTCCCTTCAGTCGGCTGTCAACGGAGCATCCAAATGATTCATTTAGGAAAATAAATGTTTCTAAAATTACATTACGCCGAGCCCGGAGTGTATTTCATCACGGAAACGGGATTCACTTATGTTTACAGAGATGCATTAAAAAGTGCTTTGAAATGTCGTTTCAGGACACCTGGCATGCCTGCCATTAAAATCTAGTTCCCTTTCTCTTATCTCCGAATGCTCTTTAAGCAGTTTATTCTATTTGTAGCTGGGAAAAAAAATGCAGCTTTATGCTTAGTTACATTCGCAAAAATGAGCACAGGTGGAGTTCCAGCGCTTCAAATATGCAACGATCCAGTTTATAAAGTGTTTGCATTCCACGCTAAGAGCTCTTTGTTGGGGAAAAAGACGAGATGAGAACTCAAATATCCAGATATGAATGAATCCAATCCTCGTTTGCCGTCACTCACGCACAATGAATTTGCACATGACACATGTGGAGGTTAGCAGGTTAGCGTTTCAGTCGTCCATCATTCAGATGAGAAAGCCATTATACTCGGTGACAAAGCCTCTCAGCTCCTCTGATTCTACTGTTATGTGACCTCGTGCCGAACTTTGTCGGAGGGGAAAAAAAAAAACGATACAAAACAAAAGCACCAGAGTGATCGTCTTGTCTGCGCAGTCCAACCAAGATTGACTGTGACGCGTCCGACCGAGATGCATTACGGCGCGCCGCGGATGCATCACGTCTTTGATGTTATTTAGTCTCTGCAAAAAAAACAAAAAAAAAACAGGAATCCTGTATGTTGAATCAAACACCGACAAGATAAATTCATTATTTCATGAATTTCCTATGAATATTAATGACGAAAACGACTCCTTTCATATGGCGGGAGTTGCGCGGAGCACTCACGAGTTTTCTTTTTTTTTTTTGTTGTTGTGAGCAGCAGGAAGGAGGAAGTGGCGGCTGTGATTGAAGCCAGCTTTGTAGACGGAGCTGCACATTAACATGGGCTCATTCTTTGGTTCGATTTGTTCGCGTGTCGCCAGGGAGCGCAGCTATTTTCCGGCAGACATTCAACAGACGTGTATCGGAAAAGGGAAAAATTTCTCCTGGGTGGAAAATTTGCTGTTCCCCCCACACTTCTTTTCCTTGTCTCGTCTGGTAATAGCTGAATTCATTTTGCAGATAGACTGCAATAATAGACGTGTCAAAAAACATAAACAAAGAGGGGGAAATAGTGTAGTGGGAGTGCTACTCTAACTGGAGGACACGGCGTGTCTACTCCCACAGTCCCAGGAGAGTGTGTTCGGCTTCGCGGAGTGCGCGTCTGTGGGTGTGTGCGTTTTGTCGGCGTCTCTGTTTGTCTCTGTGTCATTCCTGCAACGCGTCCCTATAATCCCATACATTTCCTCCTCCGACTGTTGCGCGTTGCCACGTCTTGACGTGACCTTCCTCTCCGCCGCTCTGCTCTTGTCTTGCGAGTATTTGTTCAGCCTATTCAACTTTATGAGAGCCGGGTGAAAAGCTTGCTTTCAGAGCGATGCAAACGCAGAGTTAATTCATGCTGTTGTGTAGCTCAGGAAAAAATACAACTGAAAGTCAATACAAACCAATAGAAAGCGTAGCAAAATGACACAAGCCTGAGGTCGACAATAGCTGCGTGGCGGCTTCGCAAAAGAGATAGTTAAGTAACAGTTAAGTAACTTCAAAGAAACATTGAAAGTTACCAACCTGTTGTGGCAGCGTGTCAAACGTGGTCTGCTTTAACCATGGCGACCACCAGATAACCTGTCACCTGCTTTTAAACTAAAGCAGTGTCATCGGTGCACTTTAAACCAACGGTGGAGGTACGTTGACTTTAAAACCTTCGTTATCAAAGACACTGACGCCTTGTTTTATGCTCTTTTTTGCCCTATTTCCAAATTTAATGCGAAGCTTTGTTAACTGGCTAAATAATGAGCCATATAGACGTGTCAGTGGTGGCAGTTTTCTCATTAAACCTGCACAAAAATGCAAATAAGTGTTTAAAAAAAAAAAAGAAACGTCGGACTGTTCCTTTAAGTTCCAGTCACTGTTTAAGCATAAGCTCTTTGACTAATTTGCAAAATTTCACCCCCCTCACCCCCACCCCCACCCCCACCCCGCTTCAGGTGGCTTCACGAGTGTGGCGTCTTTTGAAATTCACTCTCTTTGAAGTATTAAGAAAATGTCCATTTACTATAATAGTCTCTCCCTTGCAGGCAGTGTCTCACACACACACACACACACACACACACACACACACACACACACACACACACACACACACACACACACA
>JAUESF010000070.1:2727791-2741218 GCA_032274765.1 Malacoctenus tetranemus | reverse complement strand
CACACACACACACACACACACACACACACACACACACACACACACACACACACACACACACACACACACACACCTTAGTGAGCCAACCTCGGAGATAATTAAGACCAGTAGGCCGAGGGGACGCCCTACAGTTCATTAGATTCAGGTTTTAGAAATGATAATTAGCAGGCTTTTCATGTCTGCTGTCGTGCCTTCTCTCTCCCCCCCCCCACACACACACACACACACTTTCATTTTTGTGCTTCCTTCTCCGCCACCGTGTCGTCACCCTCTGTCCGTCCGCCCCGTGCCTTTGCCCCCAGTGGTTTGCTTCGACGCCAAGATCAACTTTGACGACAACGCCGAGTTCCGCCAGAAGGCCGTGTTCGCCATGGACGACATGACCGAGAGCGACCCCACCGAGACGGAGGCGGCCAAGTGGGACCTCAAGTATATCGGGCTGGACGGGAACATCGCCTGCTTCGGTAGGCGCGCAGGGCCGCGCGACACCTTGCACACACTCCCACTCCCACACACAAAACACACTCACACACACACGCACGTACAACATCCAGTAAATGAATTCTCCCGTAAGCGGACCCCTGCCGGCATATGGCTTTAATGTGTCTCCGAAGTCACATAAGTGAAAAGCTCGGACACGGTTTAAAACTTCGTCAAACTAAGGGCGGCCCGGGCTGGGCTCCAGTCCACATTACAAGCAGCTTTCTGAGGACTCCAGAAGGAACGCTGCCGTAACCAATGCGTTCTAATTAGCTATAATCCGCCCAGAAAGTCTCCAGTGAGCCAGATTGTTAGCATTCTCATTAAAGGCCCCCTCTCTTGTCATAAATCAAAGCTTTTACTGTGTACAGCGGCACTAACAGGTGCTCCTGCGTCCTACCCGGTAGCCTCATAAACACATTAGATGTCTGTTAGCACGAGCCCCTCTACTCACACCCCCCTCCCTCTTCCTCCCCCTTTCTTCACGCACACTCACACACACCCCAGTCTGCATCCCTGGCTCCCAGACTCGCTCTTAAAGTAACAACAGCTTTTAAGGCCCCGCAGCTTCCTTGAGAGCTCTGTAAGCCACCAAAGTGACAGCTGTTAAAGCGAATCTCCCTTTTATTGAGACCCCGGTCGGGGAGCTTGCCAGGACACAAGTTCAGCTTGGCTAAACCAAATGAGGTAAGACATTTTTGTGCACTTGGCTCCCGTGCGAACCCAGCAGGGGTGGAGGCGCTGGCAGCCGGCTAAATGATGACACAGGCCACGAGGAAAAAAAAAAAGCCGAGCAGGATCTCTTTTAATCAGAAGCTCCTTTTTCTCTGAAGTGGAGGGTTCAGTTGTAATCAAATTTTCTCTGTGTTGCTCGACTTGAAGGTTCCTGATTAGAAGACTTCCAACTGATTCGCTTTTTAAGTGTGACATTTTCTCGGCTATTTGCTCCTATTTTGCTGGATAATTTAGAGCTGGAAAGTCCTTTGTGGGTGTTCTTACAGTACATGCCATCTCTGCCTCAGCGCCGATAATGTTATTTTAATTAACTCGTGTCTGCTGGCATCACTCTTTCTCTCTCAGGGACTTTTGTTACAAATTACTGGACTGAAGCTCCTATTTTACGGCCAAATTTGGCCTCATCACACATCACAAATGCACAAGATTTGAAGCCATCGTCTCAGAATGTGACCATTAGCATCGTTCATGAAAGCAAGTCGACCTGAAAGTGTAGCTCCCCAGTGATCCGGGAGGAACATGCTCTTTCAGCCTCCTTTACTTGAATATTACCTCATGTGTTTTAGGACTGTGATCTTGCTGCAGCTGGGTGGTCGGCCCAGTCAACGACTCTACTCTGCATGGCTCAACTCTACACTGTTTCTAATCGCTCTCCATTTCTGTTGCAGATTACAGAGGATGCGATTATTTGACTAAACACGGTATATGTAATGAAAGAACTCTGAAACTGTTGGGTCGCGCTGGGTAGAGTTGAAAAAGCCACTAATGGAAAGGAGTTTCCTGTGGCATGACTGTCAGATTAAAAGTTGAAATAACTTTACAAAAAAAAGATACAAACTCCGTACATATTTTGGACAAATCTGAGGCCATCGAATCAAAAAGAAGTGATGCAGCTTCCAGTTACCTTCAATACCTTCCTTTCTTCTCCACAGTGAATGGCGCAGGTTTGGCCATGGCCACATGCGACATCATCGACCTGCATGGGGGAAAGCCGGCCAACTTCCTGGACCTCGGAGGCGGAGTCAAAGAGAGGCAGGTGTACGAGGCTTTCAAGCTGCTCACCGCTGACCCCAAGGTAGGAACAAACCGAGAACGCTGAGAACGGACGAAGCCGCGCCTCTCCCTCTTTCACACCTCTACTCTGAGGCTTTTTATCATAGATGGGTTCCTTATTTCAATGCGCGACTTTGAAGCAAAAGTCAGGTGACGACAAACAGCCACCCGTTGGATTCTCTTTGATAAACCAGTCGTGTGTCTTGTCAGCACAGACTCATGAAGTTCTCTCTGGTTGGAGCTTTGTTACATTGACAACAGCCCTCATTAGCATCAGACTCTGGCTCATGTCCATGTTCGACTGAGGGAAGACTGTGATAATACGCCATCATTTCAACTGCTGTGACATGATAAATTGGCGCTTCGTCCTCTGGAGGAAAAACTCGGCTTTTAAAGACGTGTCATGACGCGCACATTAGCGCGCAGACGCGGAGGGAATTTAAAAGAACGAAAGAACCTGAATCAGAAGGCGGCTTCTGAAAGTGTTGCGGCCCTGAAGTGAGTGGCAGCTCGGGGTGCTTTACAAGTGATTCTGCTCGGCGCCGGGATCGCTAATAACTCCAAACTAAACAGCGTGAGCCCTGTAACAATACCGCGCGCTGATTGTGTGTTGACAGTCATCACATCACTAATTCCCTGCACTGCTGTCACTCCTGCATCCCCCCCCAGAAACTGATCTCCGTGCTGCCTCCGCGTTAGCATCTCCGGCAGCGACCGGTTGTATGGAATACAGAGTCGAGTTCGATATGAATTCCGTCCTCATTTCACCCCTTCTCTTTTTTTTTTTTAACTTTTCCTCACACACGCTGATTCGACGTAGCAGGAAATTCTTTGAAATAGTGTCCAATATTTTCTCATATCGACGTGTCTAAAAGTTTGGGATTTTTTTTCCCCCCTCAAACATCTTTCCAGGATGAGGTGCTAATTGACCAGAGCTGTTAAATGCGAGGCCACCCGGGCAAATATCCCACACTCCCGCTCTCTTTTAATTCGACATGTCTGCTTTTTTTTTTTCTCTCTCTTTTTTTTCCTGAGCTGACTTGAATGAGGATAGCTCACTTATTCTGAAACATCGAGAGACGGGGGGGTGGGGATGGGGTGAATACAGATGCACTGCGTGCAATGCGCTCCACAGTCTGCCCTCAAAATAGATATTCTGTCAATGTTACACTGCCAGAAAACTCATTTTATCTACACCTAATACCAAACAGCCAGGCAGAACTTTTTCACGGTGACATTTTTTTTATTCTTCCAGAAAACAACACAGCAGTCAACAAATCGGCGTCGCACACCTTTTGTTGATGAATGCTAAAAACCGACTAACCTTAACACCCCAGCGGGTGATGCATTGCCCGACTCACATATCCACTGTGTGATCGATTGGTCTCGTGAAGCCGACCCGGCGGAGGGGAGAAGGGGAACAAAAAAAAAAAAAGGTGGGAGGGGGGGAGACAAGGGAGGAATATGGTAAATACACGGGAAAGAGAGTGAAACTGCACGGCAGCGAGGAGGCTTCTTTCGTCTGGTTTTCGGGGCTTTTGTCCTCGATCTGCGTTCGTGATGGGTGAAAGATGAAAATAGAGTTTAAGCCGTGGCTCTCCCTCGTCCTGCTATTAAAGAAACCCTCAGTCCAAAGAAGTTGCGATGCCGCGTTGAATGTCAACAGAAACATCTTAAGAACCTGTTTTATTCCCAAAAGAGCATAAACAAAATATCAAATGTAAGGAGGGGGAAAAACATTTTACTTTTTGGACTTGTTTTGAATCTTTAAAACCTTGCTACAGTTGCAGGAAAAAGGCTGGAGAAGTTACACGCAGAGACAGAAACAACTTGGTTAACTTTTAGCAGCACAACCGGCTGCCATCGACAGTGCGAGGTCATCAAAAGATCGGTTTACGTTGAAAAAGCGACAGCTGCGATGTTGCCTGGCTTGTCCTCCGCATACAGTTCAGAAGTCTGCCTCTCTGAATGGACGGGAGTTGCGTTCGTACTCGTGCTGATCAAGATCCGCTCCTGCTCGGGATACGTCTCTCTCTCTCTCTCTCTCAGGGACGGCCTTCATCAGCAGCGTAAGGCAATCTTTCATGCTGTAATCACCACAACAGCGTGCTGCTTCACATTAGGCGAGTCTGGGTGCTCGGTCGTTCCGCCTGCAGCTCAGACCTTTCAGCACACGAAAAAAAAAACATTTAAAGCATCCGACAAAACATTCTGGCACCGAAAGGCCCAGGAAGAGGACATGCTACAGAAAGGTAAACATGGCCCTGTCTTGACATCTCCTCGAGTCGTGTTGCTGCCTTCGCTTTCAAATAACCCAATATGATGCTGCTGTATCAACGTAGGATGTGTTTCTTCGCGCTCTATATGGTCGCTGCAGATTTTGCAAATCATCGCATGCTGTTTGTATTTACTTTTGACTCGGCGTCCCAGCTTTTCGGGAATCGTTGTTGTATTTTCTAAAAAGGAAAGAAAACAAACTGTTTTGCTTGTGGGTACCAGACCCTCTCTTCCTCCTCCTCCTCCTCCTCCTCCTCCTTCCTTTTTGTCTTGGGCTGGTTCCCCCGAATCCAGATGGGGGAGTAAGCTGCTGCCTGTCCCTCCTGCTGCTGCGTGTGGAAACAGCGAGACAGTGAGCTCCTCCCTTTCATTGGCTGAGGGAGGGAATAAAAAAAAGCCAAGAAGAAGAAGTTGAATAGGATTGACATTAAACTGGGTTGGAAGCGCCATTAGCATTTCAACCAGGGGAGCTGAGAAACCTGCTCTGATCTGTGGAGGGGAATGTTAATCATTTCACAATACGAGTGAGTCGCTCATTTGCATTGAGTTTCTCTCCCTTTATCTTTGGGCTCGGCACAAACTGCCGTCTCGCCCAACCTGCAGCACGCCGCAGCAGGAAGCAGCATCGACGCCACGCCCGAGGCTCGGTTGCACGTGAGGAGGGCGACAGGCATCAATCTGGGCCGTCCACGCTCTTCATTTACTCTTCAGTCGTGAGGCGACAACCTTCTAAATCTGAAATGCTTTGTTTACCATATTTTTACAGTTTAAACTCCCAGAAGGAGCCAAACTCCTGCATTTTTACATTATTTTTACTTTTTCTTTGAGACTTTCTTCCTCCCGCGTAATAGTGTTGATGGCGTGAGGATGATGCTTATTTCTGCTCGCGTTGAATGAAATGAGTTGCTGCAGGGAAGGCCATTAAGGCTGTGCCTCATACGCGAGCGTGCACGCACTATTAGATGTGACGCGAGTGTTTGGATTAAACCAGTTTGTGTCCCACTGGAGAGACGCAGGTCCAGACAGTGGAGAAGGAAGGCTGCGTCTGTGGTGACGCCACGCATTTTCACAGGAACCGGGGATCACGATGTCCACGTTTCGTTCCCACGCCTCCGTCCGTCCGTCTGTCCTCCCATCTCTCCCTCGCTGCTTTGATGTCGCAGGCTCATTGTGCTGAAGAGGAGCCGAGGCAGCGCGAGCGTACTGCCGGCTTCCGAGTAGCTGAGATGGAACGCGAGATGACAAAGACTCGGCCCTTCTCTTTCTCTTTCTTGTTTGCTCACCTCCTCCGTTTCCACCCCTCAAAGCGCTCATTTCCTTAATCGTTATTATTTTTTCGGAGGGAAACGGGTAATAGAGGGAGTGAAGTGGGGACAGCGCCGGTAAGACTTGCTGTGATCCGATGAGGTTGGACTTCACAGAGTATGTCTAGAAAAGGAGCCCCTTTTTTGTCTACAAAGCAAAGCTGGGTAAACTTTCAAATTACCTCAGTGCTTTTTGCATTTAAACTGTGTCAGCTATCAGCTGCGCTCTCCTCAGTGGTGAGCGCTTTCACATACTTAATGTTTGAACTGTTTTGAACTTCACCCTAAGTGATCTGAAGCTTTAAACCGTTCATTGATAAATTCAGGAGTATCATTCGGGCTGTGTTGATGATTGATATGTGCTGTTTCATGTTTACACTGAATTGCAGATCAAGTGTGGGTGGGCAACTTCGTAGAAGAAGTTTTTTTAGTATTAAATACATTGAAACTCCAACCAACCAGGCCTGTCAATATAGACCTGTTATAACCTGGGTGGTTATTAGATAATCACACTCTATGTTGTAACATGAATACAAATGGGATTGTCTCAGAACACTCTTGAGCATGTAGCGAAGCTACAGAATGACATTTTGGATTTTTTTACCCTGCACAAAAACATGTGGATTTCAATCTGTCTTAAGTAAGAGATTTAATCATAAACGTTCATTTTTTTTTTTATTAAAGTCTTGATCTTATCTCATAAGTTCCTCATGGAAACAGATGATCCTCACAGGACAACCTGATGGGGAAAAAAAAAGTTGAAAGGAAAAACGGCAGTGCGTGTTAAATATGTAAGACGCTCCGTGGCTCAGCTGGACCTACCAGACCATTCAGCTTTGTTTGAATTTAAGCCCGCGGCTCTTTATGCAGGGCGGGGCTGGGGTAGGACGGGTGGGGGGGGCATATTTATTTTCCATGCTAGAATAAATAGCTCCACTTTCTTCGCGGCCACGTATGGAACAGTTTGTTGACAGACCGGCGGAATTTATTGAGGCTTCCCTCACATCACCTGTAGGCATGAGGCAGGAGCAAACAGCAAATACCAACAGCCAAATAACCTTGTTATTGCCTTGTGCCGCGGCCGTAAAGAAAGTGGCAGATGGATGTTTTGTCCAAGTCGAAATCCATTTTGTTCCCACAGCTTTAGGCTGTTTTCTGTAATTTTTATGGGCTGGAGTAAATGATGACATTTTTCTAAAACAGACTCTTGTTGTTGGTGCGCGTCGGCGTCGGGGGGGCCGCCACTATATCAAACTAATAATTATAGCGGCAATTTGTTTTGTGATTTATTCCATCGTAATAACGTCAGTGTTGCATAATTAAAATTCCACTCCAAATTGAATTACTACTTTTTACGAGGTTGTAACCCGGTTTGGGCGCTCGGTGCCGGTCCTGGAGGGGCCGGCAGCGCTGCGTCCTTGCAACACGCCCCGGTACCAGCGAACGGTTTGCTGTGCAGACCTCAGGTTTTTTTTTGGCCTATTAGATTGAGCTATGCTGGACTGGGAGGACTTGTCTCAAACATGTTGGACTGCGGCCCTCCAGGGTCGGACCCCATGGTTGCTACCTTTTTGTTGCGATGCATTTTGTCCACCCTGGAGATGCAAAACAATGTTCTATATCGAAATATCTCAACGCTCACTTTTGTACTTTGGCTAAAATGCGGCGTTAACTTGTATTAGGGAGGAAAGATGTAAACATGCTTCCTAATTTGCACTTATGGATGGGTTACCCAGCCACCTTCAAGCCCACCACTCACCTCCACATGCTGATATGGTGTCGTCAACATATTTTGGATCACAGATAGGAAAATTGCCAATGTGTTGATCTCTGATCCTAATGGGAAAACAATCCAATTCCAAAGCGATTCTAATTGTCGAGATAAACATTTTTTTCTTCTCCTTGGTGCTTCTTCACCTTTTTTTTCGAGTCATTTAAAGTCACACAGCATCCTCCCTCCTGATCTCCGTGAGCCCCCTCTGAGGCTCAAGATGTGGGCAGGTTAATCACCGCTGAGACACTAAAAAGTGACCGAGGTGAGCGGAAGGTTAGTTGAATCTCACAACTCCGCCCGTTCCCATCAGTCGCAGGAACGAAAACCGTCATTTGCAAGTTGTGCTGTCATTCTCCAGCAGAGAAGTGATAAAATAAAGACTCTGCTGCGGGGCCTTTTGGCAGCCACCCAACATCCAGTCACCAGCAGTAGCAGAGTGAAGCTCCACCGACTGCAGACGGCCGTGTGATGTAGTTTGGATGTAACATCATGTGAGCATCCAGAGAGAAAAATATCAATCTGGAAGAGATGATTAGATCTACCATCACTGACATTCACACTTTGTATGTTTCTGTTTAAAAGCGAAGACTTAATAGATTAATGACTTATCATGGTGCTGTTGGCTGATTTAAGTCGTGATTGAATGCTTTGGGTGGGCTGCTGATGTTATTCAGATGTCAGATTTGGGCCACAGCCTTCCCTATTTGAGCCTGAATTTTTATTTTGTCGTATTGGATGGATGTGTGCATGTGTGTTTGTGTATGTGTGTGTGTGTGTGTGTGTGGGGGGGGGTGGTACTTATTAGTAGGTAAACTTTTTATCATGTGTTAAATCTGTCTCTCTCTTTGTCTTCATCTCTGTCTTTCTCTCCATCTCTCTCTGTCTCTCTCTCACTCTCTCCCTCTCCCTCCCTCTGTCTCTGTCTGCTCCCCCCCCCCTCAGCCATGGCTGCTGCGTTTCACAAAAGCTCAGTGTGCTACCTCGGGCTAAAAGCAAATAGGTACAAACAAGCTTAAAACAAAAGCCGTGTGAAAGTAATTTCAGCGTTGAACTTGTCACATCTCCTAAAGTTTGGCAGATTGCAGCGGAGGTCGCTCCTGGCTCAGACTGTCCGCCCTTAGTTTCAGGTACAAACAACATCAGCTTCCCAGGAAGGAGGCAGACAGAGAGCAGGAGGAGAGAAGTGAGGCAAATAGGTGCCGTTCGTTCCGGTATGAGGTTCTTTTTTAAGATGATTTATCACGAAAACATTGAAAAGGCAATTATTTATTCAGAAGAAAAGGACACATGAGAGTAAGAATAATTTCCCAAACCATCAAAAACAGTGATAAAAATAGTAGTAATAATAGAATCCCCTTGTGAGACCCCCCCACTCACCCAACACAAAGGGAACCTGTGGAAAGGGAGACACAGAGATAAACTGCGAGCTTTGTTCTGTTTCTCGAAGATCAGCTTTGTGTTTCTCGGAGGGGGAAAAACTCCACTCTCTCCTCTTTAGAGAGCGCCAAATACTCCAAATAGGAAGTGAACTTTTATTTATTTATTTTTTTCCAGGGTGAATAAAGTCTTTTCTTCTCGGAATAACGTTTTGTTGTACTCACGTTGGCGGCGGAGCGGGAGTCACATTTCCGTTGCTGCGAATGTGCCGCCTCCCACTCGGTGCCTCTGCGTGTGTGCGAGAAAGAAAAACGAGACGAGGGGAAGAACAAAAATACGCTATTGAAAATGAGGGGGTACACAATAAAAAAATAAAAAAAAGAGAGTGCCGGTTGGGGAAAAAGTGGCAGCTGCGTGTCCGGTAATATCACCGAGTTTGCAGAGAAGAAAACGAAGACTCCCTCTGGTTGAGTCGTGCTGATTGTCACGGTACGACTTCTAATCAGTGCTGGGCGTACACACGGCGTTGCGGGTCAGTGTCGTGGCGCTCCAGCACAGCTGTGTGCGTTTGCGGACTGTGCGGCTCTGTTGCCGGGGTGGCGAGCGTGCGTTCTTCCAGGTGAAATCGGCCTGCGGCGTCGGGAGGCCACCGATCTGAGGCGTGAGACGCGCGCGTCGGCAGGCCACCGATCTGAGGCGCGAGACGCGCGCGTCGGCACATCAGCTCGGTCGGGCGACTCCCCCCCCCCCTCACCCTGGCAGCTACAACAGAGGCGTGCTGATTTGCATGTGGTAATGTTGCGCAATCATGCAGCTGATTATGGAACATATTTTGAGCTCCCTCTGGTGTGCGTGTGTGCGTGAATCAACGTTTCAGTGGTCCTTTTCTTAATCTGAGACATAAATCGACATTAGTTCTAAACGAGCCCGAGCTGATCAGGATCAGTCAATTGTCTGATTCTATTACTGCTGCGTGAGAACTGTCTGTGTGTAATTTCTCTCTGCACGTTCACCTCCACTTTTCCCTCCGTTTGTGTGAGATTTTCCTGCGTGTCCCCCCCAGTGCTCCAGCCCCCCCGCTGCCCTCCAAGAGAACTACATACAATTTTCCTCCTTTCCAGCTCAGTGGCTCCGCTCGAACTCACCTGTGGTCCCTCTTTAACCACTCTCCCTTTTTTTTCTTTTTTTGCCGTGACACTCCTGATCCCTGCCAACTCCCGAGTCCCCCCCTCCTCCTCCTCCTCTGCGGGGGTGGGGGCACAGCCCACTAAAACTGCCTTTCCACTGCTGTCTTTTATTTTTCTCTGAAAGCATCTATTGCTATTATCCGATGCCGCTTGTGTGGCAACACATACCTGGGCATTTAGAGCGACGCCCTGTCGTGTCTCTCTCTCTCTCTCTCTCTCCCTCCCTCTGCCGGTCCCGTCATCTCCCCTCGGCTCCCTCTCGGCTTTTATTCCGTTCCCTCTTTGCTATTTCCCTCAATTTCCCTCCTCCTTTGTGCCCGTCTTTTCTTGCCTTCACCCTTTCATCTGGCTAAATCCTGTTAAAGTCAATGTGAGGAGCTCACCCCCTCGGCTTCATGCCTGCTAGTTAAATCCTGCAGGAGCCACCGCCCCCCCACCCCCCCTGACGCTGCCTTTCTCATTCTCCATATGGAGATGTCTGAGCCCGTGTCTAATGGCCTGCAACATGTATAGAGTTGCGAGGAGCCAGGGGCACTCCCGTCCGGGCCAGGTGAGGCGGAGAAGCGTCTCCTGAGGAGTTCATCACCCAGCTCTCGAGAGGGAGGCAGGACGAGGAGCCATTTCCCTCATCGCACCACAGCTCGCTGAGAATCGTGCGTCTCCTTTTTCTCAAACTGCGAAGAAAATGCAAATAGGTGCAAATGCAGGCTTGAATCACCACACCCGCGTCGGGCGCACGCACTCAGGGGGGTCCTCTAGGGGACCCCTCCCTTCCACAACAACTTTTAATCACTCCTCACCTGTGCTGAGAGAGTCCCACGCTGCGTTTGCTTTCCTTCGGAAGGGACAGAAGTCACCTCTCCGCCCGGAGCAGGAGGCCTCTGGGAGCCGGCAGGTCCCCTGTGTTTCTAAACACGAGCGCAGCGAGCCGCCGAGCAGGAGGAGGGGAAAAAAAAGAAATAAAAGGAGAGAAGGGGAGCCACTCGGTAATGGAGTTCATTCCCTGCACGCAGAGTATTACACAAGTACTAAATAGGAGGGCGGCCATTGAGGGAGCGCACACTCAGTCCAGCCAACACACTGGGGCTGCCACATGGAGGCCAAGCCACGAGGGGGGGAGGGAACATTGCTTGTGACGGGCAGACAGTTTGTGCACTCGGAGGGAGCGGCAGCGAGCTCATGTATTTCTCTCTCTCTCTTTTATTTTTTTTCTCTCTGCTCAGTTCTGGGCTGTGCGGGTCATTGTATCGGTTAGCCATTATTTTCCGAATAGCTTTACCTTATATAATGGTTTTTCCTGCAGATTTGCTTACGGTGCATTCAAGTCCCACACAAACCGATATAGAGGTAGCTTTTTTTTGTACCATGGGACCTCTTTGGTTCCAGCTCATTTAAAAAAAAAAAAAAGAAACACACACACTGCAGCAACGTGGGAGCTGAGTTATAGGCTAAAAGCAGAATGTGCTAACCCCGTGTTGGAAATGTATTCACCACCAGCCGATGAGATGCAATTGGTCAGTTTTTAGCCTTCAGCAGATTAGATGTATAGCTTCTTTTTTTTCCCTTTCTGAACATATAGTGTATTTGTGTGTGTTTGTGTGCGTGTGTGTATAGGTAGATATCAAGGCTGACTGTTCCCAGCTCAGACGATGTAGGGCAAAAAGCTAATTGTGCAGCCTTATTGAAATCGGCCGACGGACCGCCGCAGCGTGGGTGAACCGGCTCTGTGAAATCTCCCCTTTGGCTCTGTGAACTCTGAAGCACCACACACCACGCCGCCACACAGAAGACACATCAGATAAACAACCGTCACCTATTTTCTCAGCTCAATACCGTCGTGACTCCGGCTTTAACCCGCGTTATGTACTATCCAAACATGACGTCAGTCGGTGGCCTCGAAGCGGATCCTTCAGCACACTTGTGCTCCTTTGTCAGCTATTGTTTGCAAGCACCTATAGGTGCTGCATAATGAGGTGATTGCACACGACTGTCACAGCAAGAGCTCGGCTGTCGTGTGGAAGTGTTGATTGGAGGAGACACATGAGGGCAGATAGATTTTTTTTAAAAATCTTTAAAAATCTGTTAATGTACATTTGCTTTGGAATGCAGAGTTGTGACACCACTGTAGGTGTGGATTTGATGCTTCTTCATTATCAGGGTTTCTGCATTGTTATTTAAAATAATGACATCATGGAAAACTTTCGACCTGCGCTATGGCTGCTTATTTCACTGGCTGGCGCTGCTCTCGCTCTGTTTTCACCACCACGTTTGACGTAAACTCACTCATTTGACGTGCATGAACTGACCCCAGGTGGCCAGCTGAACATGGATTGACATTAAAAGCCACACAAGCTATCATTACTCTTTTAGTGGCTGGAGGGGTACGTACAGGCATCAGGCTGCGTTGTGGGTTTGGACTCTGTTTGGTGTGTGAAGCAGGGTGTAATTTGTGATGAAAGCAGTCAAAATGAAGAAGACAGGATGGACAAAACATTACATCCACCAAGGAGCTTGTGTTTCCACTCGTGTTTGTTGACTGGTTGGTTCGTCTAACAGAGCAAGTCACCAATTCCTCGATGGACTCAGATGAAAGTTGCAGGATGGGTGAAGGGACAGGGGAGGATATTGTGGTGGTCAGCTGATCGTCTGGTGGACCTAAACCATCCTTTCCGTTGCATGTCCGACGAGTGTGTGGCCCTGAGACAGTACTTTAGGGATAAAGTAAAGTTGTTGGTTTTTCATCCAAATAATGTTGGAGAAAATGCACCAAGGGAACTCAACAGTTAACCGAGGGGGGAAAAAAGTTCCTGCAGTAAAAAAAATGGACTCATGATTTGTTCACGAACCATAATTCTTACATCCAAAGATGCAGCAAGGCATTGTCCGATTGTTGCTTCAGTCACAAGGTTTCCAAGTAACCGTGTACATTTAGAAAACAACAAATCAATAAACATTAAAATGCCTTTTGTCGACTCGTCACGGTATACGAAGGTGTCGTACAGATAAACAATTAGACACAAAGTAGAGAAGAGATTCTAGGTCAAAGGAAATGCGCTTCTTCCGTCGGTATCTCAGTGAGTGCTGGAGCGCTGGGCAGTGCAGCCTCTGTTAGCAGTGAGAGGTGACAGCTCTCTCATGAATCGGTCCATCGCAGGTCGAACATGAGTGCGGGGGGGGGGGGGGGGGGGGGGGGGGGGGGGGGGGGGGGGGGGGGGGGGGGGGGGGGGGGGGGGGGGGGGG
>JAUESF010000070.1:2701918-2717535 GCA_032274765.1 Malacoctenus tetranemus | reverse complement strand
GTGTGTGTGTGTGTGTGTGTGTGTGTGTGTGTGTGTGTGTGTGTGTGTGTGTGTGTGTGTGTGTGTGTGTGTGAGCAATAGGAGGGAAACGGACGTGGCCACGGGGAGCCCAAGTCAACAGCTGGAACGAAGCGCAATAGACGGTCAAGCCGGCGCAGGCCGTGGACCTTGAATATTCACCGCAGACATTTTTCAATTAGGATTTGACACAACGGCAGCAGCAGAAAAGTTGCTTGGCCACAAATTGTATCATCAAACCTTAATCATGCACAGTAAGCACACAGACACCCAAGGACAACCGCGCCTTCCAGTCTATAATACCTGTGAACCTAGAGGCAGGGGTCCCTCCTCCTGCCCTTTAAACCAGCAGACTTTATAATATCCGGAGTAAAAGGGCGCTGTTAAAACAGAAGAGCAGGGTAGTTGCAGAGTGTGAATCACATTTCATTTTTTCCTTTGCTAAAATGCAATGATCATCTAACTCGGAATCAATTGTTTATACGAAGCCCTGCGATGTTTTGGTTCACGGACGTCGGCAGATTTAAGCTGTTGTTTAATTTAAATACTCGTAAGTCGTCTGCTCCTTTGCTCCTCAGCGTGGCGAAAGATCAGCAGGGTGCATTTAGTTGTTATTACTCGCAATTTATAGTGCTACCCTGGTCCTGGTTATTTCTTTTTCTCTTTAATGCCGCCTTGTCGGCCTGCTGAGACAGGGCGCTTAGTTTGTCCACTTCCTGAATGCAAAAAAATCAAATCATAAACAGTTTCAACGGGCGTTTTTTCTGCAGCTCGTCATGCTTTTTCCCTGACATTTCCTCCTTTAAAGGTCACCGGGGATTCAAATAAGCCTCATAATCATATAGTTCCCAATACGCGTCCAATGCAGCACACCTGCAATTAATCCCGCGTCACGCAGTCCAGCACGCCGCCGCTGTTTTAATCGTCTTTGCCGGTATGAGGCAGAGAGCGGTGCCTCCAGTGAGCCCCAGCGTCAACGGAGAGCCAGGGACAAGCCTGGAACACTGAATGTTTATTCCTGACCTTGTGGTAACACTCGCTGACAAATCCCTCCTGCTAGGAGGTCCATTAACCCCTTTAGCCCCGAGGCTATTTTTTTTTTTTTTTGTTGTTGAAATTTCCACTTGAGAAAGCCATCGCAACTCCAGCCTGCAAAACGGCTCCGACGACTGCGAGGACAGAATGGGTTCAGCGGAGGAGAGAGAGGAGCGGTGTGACGAGGCGGTGGGAAGTACCGATGCTTCACGGCGACGATGTTACTGGAGCAAATGCACGGGCGAGAACTGTCCTTTTTATTTTGGAGGGTTTGGCTGCCCCCTCCCCCTCCCACATCCTCCTGTATGGCTGCGTTTTGTCTTCACACAGCTTCACCCTGCGAGTCAGACACGCGTGCTAGGTTGAATAATGGTTCTGTTGTCGGAGGTCTAAGTGCAGGAGTGTTTGCGAGCCTTGTAGCAGATTGGTGGTCTTTTCCATTCAACACCTTTAGTTCTTTGTTCAAGACTGCGTTGGACTCATCGATTAGGCTGCGGCTGAAGTTTTTGTGTGCGCGGCTGAAAAGATGTGTGTATGTGTATTTCCTCTGAGTGTATTAAATACCTCCAGCAGGATGTGTGTGTGTGCATCAGCAGAGTCGGGCAGTGTGCGTTAACACACTGAGGAGCCGCGGCATCATTATTTACTCGCCGAGACATATGAACAGGATGTGCTGGCATCCGTCAGCAGAGGAGATTGTGAACTTTTATTCAGTTGGACAGGTGAGCCGTTACATAGCAACCGTCCTCAGTCCGCAACTCCAGCAATTGCTCTTTACTTTTAGACTTTTTCCAGTACTTTCCAAATGTAACCTCCATTCGAGGATTGTTCGCATAAAAACAAAAAACAAGTTCAACCAGACAAAGGTCCACTAATAAATTCCAAGCGACAACATGGTCACCTGGTTGAGGTAACGTCCACCCATCCGTCCATCTCCTGTTTCGCTTTGCCACCTCGAGATCGTGAGGTGTTGGAGCTGATCCCAGCCGGCTCTGAGTGAAGGCTCAGTGCAGCTTTGGACAGGTGGCCAGTCAGTCACACAGCAAACACAGGGACACACACACACTCACATAGACACACATTTGCAGCATGGGACAATTTAGAGCCATCCAGTAAAACTGTGGCTTCATAGGCCTTACCTGGATCACATGCTTTCGATAAGCTTTTATGTATGAATGCTGCTAAGATGAGGCCGGGTAGGTGTGGTTATTTTCAGCTGTATATCCTGTTATTGATGATGAATTGATTCATTAAACCCCATAAAAATGCACAAATGTGCCAAATTGAGTAAGTTCAAAATTTTCAGTTTTTGTTTGCAATTGAACGTTTTCAGTAGTATTTTTTTTTATTATTTATTTATTTTTAACAGTTTCTTTTTTCTCCCAGTTAGTCCTGAACGCACCATAAGTTGACCTGAGCTCAGTGTTAGTCCTTGCCGGCCATTCTCCTGCATGTGTCACACATCTGCTGGAGGACGCTCTGCTGTGATGAATGTGTCATTACCAAGCTCAGTGCTGCTGCAGCAGCAGCAGTGCTCCAGAACCACATTTGGGTTTAAAAGCAAAGTCTCAGGTGGGGCAGACATCACCCCGAATAGGTGCAACCCTCTGTCACAATGTGCCACACTTTGTGCACACGCTTGTCCACCTTTAGATCGGTTAGAGTGGACACAGTGTGCGTTGGACTGTGTAGTCAAAACAGTGAAAATTGTCTGTTTCATATTTCAGGATGTCGGTGGTGGAAAGCCCTTTTGTCTCCCGGATCCTTTAATTCTCCTCCAATCTCTTTCGATATCTCAGCGGTTTCGCTGGGATGTAACTGAGGGAGCACCTTCACCGCGCTCACACACACATCGGAGGGAAATCAGGAAAAGTCGAATTACGGAAAGTCTGAGGTCTTCATTTGGTTAATTGCGTCGGCCGGTACTCGAAGTTCAAAGGTTACATTATTTGTCCCTATTATACGGCCCTCCTGACAAGTAGCAAACCCCCTCGACGAGACCTCCGATCGATCGGGAATCCATTCAGCCTCTTCCTTTCCCTCTTGGGGCTTTTATTGGTTTCTCTGATCCCTTTAATACCTGAGCAAACCCTTAATGGCTAATTGATATGCTGTTCTGTTCTCCTGAGCTCCATCAAAAATCTGCAGGGCAAAATGTCAGCCGTGAAGCCATCGCACCCCCCCCCTCAAACCCCCCCTCACATCGAAGGCCACTGAAAATCTTTCTCCCATTTGCATAAGAGAGCGGAACATTTTTCTATTAGACTTGAGAACATGGGAAACGTTCCCACCACGCAGCACAGAGGAGTTGGGGAGGCTAACCTGCTAAGTCAGTGTGTGTGTCTGTTTTTTTTTTGGAAATCACACGGTGATTGTGGCCCATCTGTCTCACCCCAGCTTTGGGGGTGTTTTCGGCAATTAGGGAACAGCCGCTGCCTCAGACCTGGTAGGACCCTCAGAGGGGCTGAGCGAGGGGGGAGCGCAGTCTGCGTCTAGCCTGTCATGTTCCATATGAGTCATTTAGCTGAAGCTTGAAGGAGAAACGCATCGGCATTCACCAACTGCCACCATCCAGTCCTAAAGAATGAGAAACCAATTCACGGCGCATCTTTTTACACCTCTGCTACCTTTTTTTTTTTCTTTTTTTTACTTTATTACGTCTCGTCTGTTTGCTGTCTGATCTATTGCTGGCCTGAAGGATTGTAACGTAAGCCTCTCTTATATTAGACACAGTTGACTTGATGTGATGAAACCTCACTGACTCGACACCTTAATCATCTGCTCCCTAATTGGTTTGCCGCCGTGACACAGCTCGGAGGGCGCCCTCGGGTGCTCCGTGTTCCCGTATATTCTTGGAAAACTGTTGCACCCCGTTGCTGTGGGGACGCGGGGAGACGCGTTCAGGTGAGATTTCGCAGCTGCTGCGATGCTCACCGAGAAGGAGGGGGAGATGTGTGTGTGTGTGTGCGGGGGGGGGTGCTGGCAAGCGCCGGCGAAGATTTGACAAATCCGTAAACAGTCTTGCCCTTCGCTGACAACTTGTCAAAGAGCAATTAGTGCACCTCCACAAAGCGGAACAGTCTTGCTGTGTCTACACTGTGCTCACGCCGCCGCGCTTCACCATCGCATCTCAGTGCAGCAGCAGCACGCGCAGGCTCCCAGTGACATTTAACTGGGAGTGAAATCCAGGCACTGGCGGACGTGAATGGTTTGTTTTTTTTTCCCCGTGTTGAAGCCATTTGCGCTTCTTTCAAAAACCCCACTGTGGAAAAACTCGACATTCAGCGATGACAGGAAACGTGGCTCGTGTGTTTGTGTAAACAAAGGCACGGAAGCACGGTGAGCACACGGAGAGTCGTTTTACTAGAGGCATGTTGTTAAATAAATATACAGACCTAATTTGAATCTAAACGTTACACCCCAAAAACGAGCCATATGGAGATGATGTAGAATACAAATGAGCAATTTGTGCTTCCATGAGAACATATTCTAGAGAATTCACTGAAGCAGAGCGACACGGAAGTCCATTCAGCTGTAGCTTACTTGTCTACTCTCTGAGTTGCCTGAGTCCAACGGAAGGAAACCACCTGTTGAGGCTTCTGGGGGTAAATCGTCGCCTCCTTTTTGTCTGACGCAGGAATGTTTCACACCTTTTTGTTGTCCAAGTCTTTTTACTTCCAAGGTTTTTGTGGGATTTCAGGAGTGTTGGTTTATTTGTTTGTTTCTTTGCCCGTCTGGCTGTTTGCAGGCTTACCTCCAAAATTTTTTTTTTAACTTTTCTCATTTTTCCATTTGGAAAAGTTGTGAACTGGAGGCGAACCAGTTCAGCACCCAAACTCTTCTACTGTGAAGCCATGAGTGGTTCGTCTGGCTGAATGAAGGAGTGTTTGGATTGACCTGACTGTGGCTCGCAAAGTTCAAAGAAACCTGTATTGATCTGACTGACCACAGAAGAAGTCCCCGCTTCGCCTGGGAGCATTTTGCGAGGCTCTCGGTTCCGGGACGACGGCCGAGTCTCCGTCTTGCTCTGTGGCCCGACTCTGTCTGCGCGAGTTTAAATGTTAAGTTGTTTATCCATTAGGAGAATGCAGCTGACTAAAGGTGAGCGGCTGGCCACGCACATTTAGACTTGTAAATGGCTGGGAGGTGACAAAAAAAAAAAAGAAACGGGGGGCCGGGTCGATGATTTGCCTTGCAAAGCACACCCATCTGCCCTTTCGACGGCTCATTGGCTCCCAAGATCAGGTGCAATCTAAACTGGAATCATTTGGATAATTGACCTTCTGTGTGCATACATTAGAATAAATTAATTTTGATTGGCCGCACAGCATTAGGAACAAAGCGGGAAATGTTGGCTCTTTTATATTCAGCTGCTGGTTTGTTGTAGGGAGTCTCCGAGGTGATTATGCATGCCATTCCTACACTATTATGCATTTCTTCAGTGTAATGAAATAATTCTTGCTGTAAGCAGAGCTGAGCAAACCACAGCCTGACACAGAGCGATGTTTAACTTTTTTTAAGTGACGCTGAGGTCTGAATCCCTGGAACAAAAAAACAAGAGTATCCTCAGTTGTGCGTGGGTGTCAAATCTGATGTGTATAGACGTATATTTCAGGTGTGTGGGCGGGTGCAGGAATGTTGGTGGACTCGTGTAAACAAGCTGAAGCGCTGTATGTTCACTTGCTCCATATGTCCACTCGTCTTCCCGGGTTTTTCTACTTCTGTGACCTTGCTGTTCTGATGAAAGCGCTCTCACTCTGTGTGTGTGTGTGTGTGTGTGTGTGTGTGTGTGTGCGTGTGCGTGTGCGTGTGCGTGTGTTGGTACACCACCACGCCCATGCAGTCCTATATGTGTCATTGCTGCCTGATGGACAGCCATTAACCCTTCGTGACGGGGTTGAGGAATATTTATGTCTGCCTGTCAGCGGTGACACGACACCCTCCGGGGATGAATAATATGCCTGCCCTACACTGGCTCCAATTGTTGAGTCCAATTCACTGCAGAACATCCTCTGCGTGTGCGTGTGTGCATGTGTGTGTTCACTGATGGCTTTGCAGTGCATGTGTTGGTGTGTGTGTGTGCCGGTGCCTGTACAGTAGCTGTGTGTGTGTCGGTGTGTGTGTGTGTGTGTGTGTGTGTGTGTGTGTGTGTGTGTGTGGGTTCAGGGGCGTCCTGATACCCCGAGGTGAGCAGCAGGAGACGAGCGCTACATCCCTCACTGACATCTGACAAAGCTCTCGCTCACCACAGAGGTTGGTCCCTCATCCCTGCGACGTGCCGCGTTTCCCCCCCACCACCACCACCACCCGTGCCAGCCTGTATCATCTCTCCTTCTCTACAACCTTCAGTAGGAGCAAAGACTCTTACAGAGTTACAATCCGGATTATGCCCAAATAAATATGTAAAAAAGCTTAATCCTGTCGTTTGCAATAAATCTTTTTTTTTTTTGTGAGGGGGTGGAGTAACGATGTAGAATCGGTAATATAACTTTGACGCATCATTAAGGTCATTCATGTCAAAGCAGCAGAGGCCAGCCCGGGACAATGTATGAGAAAGGGCATGTGTTGATTTGCAAATCTCAGAAAGCCATTTGTTAGTGAGCAGTGGGTGTGTTAGTGGCTGATCAGAAGAAGACTGTTTTCACCCAGCCTGACTGATTGGCACTCTACATATTTCTTTTATTTTCTTTTATCTTATTTCTATTTAGTTTGTTTTGCAACTGCAACCTCAGCCAATAAACTTTTTTTCTATTTTTTTTATAAGCAAAAATAAGCTAAATGTTTTTTTCACTTTTTTATATTCTTTTCAAATGAATAAAACATGACAGAAAATAGATTAAATTACAATATTATAAAGCGATATATACTTTGAGAAAAATGTGTAAATGGAAGTGAAACAAAAATTAAAGGAAAAAAAAAGTAAAACTCAAATTAAAGTGTTATCAGTGTTGAGTGGTTCAATCAGACTCAGTGAAAATTCCAAACAAACTTTAGGGAACATCATCGTCACTCTTCACCAAATACATGAGCGGGTTGTTGAAGAGTTAAGTGGAAACAACAATACATAACACGTGCACATGTGGAAACACACAAACATCGATGAGAAGGTGCCAAAAATACACGTTTTGATATTTTCTTAAGCAATAAACTTCCCTCCCTCCCTCTGTACCGGTGCACAGGTTTTTTTTTAGGCCAGCCGTGATGGGACAGGCAGGTATGAGACGGGGCTTTGTGTATTCTATCCAGCAGTGTGTTTCCTATTTAGAGCGTCCCCCTAAGGTGCTCTGGAAATTCATCAGCGAGACTCGCAGCCCACCCCCCCCCCTCCCACCACCACCACCACCACCCCCCACCCCCCCTCCGTTTGCTCAGAGGTGATTTTAGGTGGCAGCAGAAGAACACAGACAGGAGCTGTGGGATGAATCTGGGATGTATCTACTCCACTTTCACGCTCCGTAACTTCTTCAGCTTTCACCACCTTTCTGCAAGCAAAGTGGTCCGAACACTGGGCCTTTAAGCTGACACATCCCCCCGCACCCTCACCCCCCCACCCCCTTTGTCTCCAGACAAATGAAGATATGTGTTGTGGCCAAGTATATTTTGCAAAGCCTTTTCTTCGGATTCATCAGCCCGGCTGTAATAAAATGAAGCCGTTATCAAGACATAAATCAAAAGCTCTCCCTGAAATATGTACGTTAATGGTGCTTTATTAAAGTCCCTGCGTTTATGGCAAAGAAGTGTTTACCGCTTTTCACCGCTCCGTCTTGTTCCGACTTTCATAATGAAAACGTTCCACTCGAGACATACGACAGCGGTGTTGGTGGCAGCGATTACTTCACCGAACGCATCTCGGCAAAAACATTGTCGCTTTTTTGTCCCGAGGCTTTTAACAGTCGGTCCTCAATTCAAACTGTGTCAGGATGAAAGCCGGCCTCCCCCCTCCACGCTTATTAAGATGTAAATCGATGTCCTCGCGCGATATCGTCGGAAACTTCTCGACAGAAACCGGCCGCCTGCCCCTCGACTCTTGCCCCTCATTACACGGGATTAGTTTGTTTTGCCGGAGCGTTTGTTTAAACTGAATTGTCGGAGCGACGTGAGGTTTTTTTTTTCTTCGCCGAAGGCAACGCCAGCGCTCTGCCCACCAACGGTCTGGACAGATGAATGTCGACGACGCACAGTGACGAGTCGGAGCTCGTCAACCCTTTTGAAGTTTGTTTTTTTTTTTCTTTTTTTTTTGGACTTTTTTCCCTTCGATCACGCCGAGAATGTGAGTTTCTCTTCTTTTGAAATGCAGACGGTCTTCAGGTGGCTCCCCTGATACCACAGCACCGTTTGTATTGTTTGTTTTCCCGTTTGAATTAAAATATTTCACGGGGCTGCTGCAAAAATTACACTTCTCATAAACGATAAGAAGAATTAACTACATAACAGAGACGGCGTCCAATCAGTTTAATGGGATGTGAACTTAGTGAATAATAAATCTGTTTCTGAGGCTGCGTTTAGGACTGCAAATGATTTTTCTAAAGCATACAGTTCAAACTTTAGAGCACCATCTGTCATGTTCAAGTTTTTTAGTGTCTCTACTCTATTTGCCACAGTCCATATTGTCCTGTTTATCTCAGCTTCATTATGTTTAGTGTCGTATTACAACTGTTGGAAATGGGTCTTTATAAAAGTTGATCAGGAGTTAAAGTGACAGATTTCAAAATTTCTATCGTCTCTTTTGGCATTTTTTTCCCACTTCCACCGTGTTTGATTTGAGTCGATCACACAGTCGACTGTCAACGTGGAACTCCACCTCCGAATAGCTTCGCTGTCCAATCGGAGGCCACGCCTGAATCTACCGCGGATGCTCAGTGACCAACACGAGCTGATGACTTCACTGAAGCTGTTCTATGAATCAACCCGATATTAGTCCCACCATTTTCTTCTGCATAATCTTAAGCTTGGTTCGACAGCTGCTGGAGGAGGTTGTTGGAGGTTTGTGCTCCAAAGGAGCTTCGTTCACTCCTCAAATCGAGGATTCACCTTTTTTTTTTCTGTCCTCACTGTGCCGACATTATGCTACCACAACGTATCGATTAGAAGGACCTCTACAGGGGCTCTCCTGTAGGCGGCAGCAGTTTTTTTGTCTGTTTTAGAAGCGTTGGTCTCATTTCGCGGTTTAACCATGAGCCGCTGGGGTGATAAAAGCAGCGGGGTCGCTTCCTTTTTTATTTAATTTCTGAATTTTATTCCTGCTTGCAAAGAGGGAAACGATGTGTGAGGAGTCTGTGCGAGTAGTGTAGGAGTGTAGAGGTAAAAAAATATCACTTTGGGTCCGATATGTCACACATATGGAACCCCTGAATTGGACAGGACTATATTTAGTAAAGAGAGGAGCTGTCACGCTGTGGCCGTGATCCTGAAAGTGGGCACTGTACATTGAGACGTCGCCTTTTTCCCTCCCGGCGCCGGAGCTCCAGCCGCCGTGTCCGTGACATAATGGCTTGGCCGTGGTGGAAAACGCGCTTTGGGCTCTGCAGTTTGCAGATGATCCCGCCGAGCTCTTTTTTGGAATTGTAACCGGCGCCATCACTCCTCTGCCCAAAGAATATATATCTCAATTGTGGGAGACATCAAAAAAAAAAAAGGACCAGGATGAAATAAAATTGCAATCTGCTGTTTCAGGGTTTGGTTTGGGTGATTTTTATCTTTATCGTCCCTTCACTTTTATAGTGTTTCCTGAATTTCTGTATTTATTATTCAGCCTTTTTTTTCCCCTTTTTTACTGTTGGCTTTATTTTTATTATCTGTCTGCTTTGGTTCTTCCTCTTTCCCTCGCCAATCATCTGTTTTTATTGTATCCTAATTCAACTTCACATTGATTTTTATTTGGTGTTTTTTTCTGGTTGTTTGTTTTTCTGGGGACATAAAGAAGCTTGTTTGTTGAAACATTTTTTTAACACTGCTTTCGCTGGGACTCTTGTTGGTCTTCACACGTTTTGTCACATGTTTTTTTTTTCTTTCTTTTGAACCTACTACAACGAAGATCCCTCGCTTCACACAAAATAGCCCATATCCCATTGAAGTCCTGGTTGATGACAAAAGTACCTGTAGTGAAAGCAGGAGTGGTATTTGGTATAAATACTGAAGCTGAAGCATGAGAATGTCAAAAAACACTCTGCAGTCTATCTAAAAATTTGACTTTGTGCGTGATTTCCTGCATTTGAAGGGGAAACATCAATAAAAGAGACAACAACAAAGTACAGGAACTTCACAATTCTCTTTCCCAGTCACGACATGTTGGTGTTTTTTTTTGCGATCGCTTGCCACAGTCGATGATTTTTGTGTAATTAGTATTATTTGTGCCTCTCACACCTGTCAAACATGTTTAAAGGAGTCCTAATGGGACTGCCTGGCAGTGACTGGATCAGAAGGCGAATGATTACAATCATTAAGCGCCACATGCCGCATGATTTTATCTCCCGACTGTCAACACCAACTGGCCCGGACTAAAGCAGACCGGCTTCCTACTTTGTCCGATCGGTTATTACGCCAAAATCATAACTATTAGCGGGCTGGAAATGCTAATGTGTGCTCGGCCTCCTAAAAATTTGGACCGTGAGAGGTTTTTTCCTTTCGAGCTCCGACTTTAACCAAGTCCCCGTCACCTGCCGTTCGGTCTGCACGGGCGCTGCTCTCCTGCTTTTACCAGCCTGTAAAGACGAGCAAGTAATTGTGTTTCACATTCCACCCCACCCCCCACCCCCCATATGAATAAGCTTCACTTGGCTGCTACCAAAACCCCCAGTGTGCTTCGCCTGAACGAGGACAAAAAAAAACAAACCTCGCTGCCTTATTTGTGTGACAGGGGAGATAAGGTCAGATTGGTTGGTTACGCACCGCCATGGGGAGCCTGTCACCGCCCACGACCTGGCTGCTCACTCACGCGACGACGACAGCACCGTTATAAAGGCCACCTGCAGGGACCCCCCCCGCCCCCTCCTCCTCTCTCTTTCCTCGGCCCCGTCAGGCACCGTCCCCAAAAAAAAGCATCTTTTTGGGCCAGGATGCAAATCTGACCTTACTTCTGAACACGTCCGGCTGCCCTCCACCACCTCTGACGAAAACGTTTCCAGTAAACGAACGTCAGGGTTTGTTTTTTTTTTCTCCCTCCTTCACTGTTCTGAGTGAGGCTCAAGTCACAGGGTGGTTCGGCGCAGCAGGGTCCGTTGGCCGTCTGCAGAGCCGGCGCTTTTCAAAACACCGAATCAGTTCGACGGGGGGATAATTTCCACTGCAGGAGGAAAAAACCGGGCCCGGCATCGGCACACGGAGCCGCTAGACTGAGTTCAGTGATTATGTCTTTGTGTCCTTTAAATGAAAGTTTGTGTCCACTTTTCATCGATCAGACAGGTATCCAGACGGCTGGAGTGGCTGGTTCCCCCCTACCAGCACCCCACCTACCACCCCCCCACCCCTGTCGAGTGAAACTTCAGACGCCGCCGTCTGTCAAAAGGTGTCTCTGCCAGTGACATGGCCAATCTTTGACATAATGCTCAGCCTGTCTCTCTGCAGTCCCAAGAAGGGGCTGTCATGCTTCAGCAGGCCGGATAATTATTTCCCTCTTATCCCTCCTTGCCAGGGCCAATCCCAGCCTTCAATAGAAACCAGGGCCCCGCACCACTTCCCATCACTTCTCTCTGTCTCTTTTCTTCTCCATCTCTCCTCTTCCATCTGTTTCACTTCACCTCACTCCCTGACTTCAAGACCCCTCTTTTTCCCCCTCACAATGTCTTTGTGTCGCTCTCCCCTTTCTTGTCCCGTGGCGCCCGCGAAGAATGGCAAAATAGATCCTCGCTTTGACCGAATTGATGTTCAAAGATGCATAAAAGATTGTTGCACGGGCGTCTTTATTACACGGCTTGCGTTGCTTATTTGAAGCCGCCCGCAGATGTGACAAAGAGCAGATCTCCCCGTCCTTTTTGTTCGCGTGGTCTTATCATGCTGCGAACATAACGCACAATTACACGGTCGAAGCAGTTCTGAGGACTGAAATGTGCTGAGAAAAACACTTCTGTGTTTGTGTTAATTATTCTTAATATTAAGATTTTTTTTTTCTTCATTTATTTGCGGTTGTTTGGAAGTTTTTTGGTTCTACCCTTTAATACCTGGTCAAGGTATAAGGATAAGGACTGAATACTGGCCTCAGCTGAACCCCCCCCCACCCCCCACCCCCACCCACAGTACCAGCGTCACGGCTCTCAAAACTACCAACTCACCAACACAGCAGCTGTAAATCCATTAGTTCCCCTGTTCTTCACAACTCCTGATGTTGGGGATTGGTAAAAAACTGACAGACCAAACCTCGACTCTGACCTTCGACGGTACCACAGGAACTCTACAACCACTCCAATGAAGCAACCCCGGAAATCAGCAGTAATTAATATTTTCTGCAAAGTGCCCAGTGGCTGCCTGATGGACAGTAAGCCCACAGCCCCCTTCAGCCCCTCCAGCACCACAGTCGGTCAGCTGCCCCACACCAGATCGCTTCCTCTGGTTTGAAGTGATGCAAATTTGACTCTCTCAATGTCTTCGCAATGCGACTCCTTTATTTTCTCAGCAGCAGAATTGTCTGTTTATCTTTTGCCAGTCAATGGTGCTGGTGTTATTTGTTTGTTTGGACAGTAGGTGAGAAAAAGTAACAAAACTCTGCCTGTGCATTCCCGTGCTGATTGACAGGACGGGCTGGTGGTTTCTGCCTGGCAGAAGGGGTTTGATTCCAGGAATAACAGCAGCTTCGACCAATCTGGTTTTCACCTTCTTTCTTGGTCCTCCCAAAAATTCTTACTTCATCTTGAAGAGTTTGATGAAGTTGGGTTACATCCAAGCAAAAGTAATACAACCCCCCCCCCTCATAACCTCCCATTGCTACTTCATAATATTTACTTTCATCGCATGGACAGCGACAGAACATCCGTTCCTCACCAACCTCCAGTCTTGTCTTTCCAAGTCGCTGTAATTAGAGCCAGCAGGGGCCGCCTTGCTTTGGAAGCCTCGCGTGTTAACCTGTGGCCCCGGGGCCGAGCGCCCCCCCCCACCCCCGATGGATCGAAAAACAAATAAACACGGCCTGCCAGAGCGGGCGGTGACGGCGCAGGCTGTCTCCAGTAGATAAGACGGAACAATAGCCCTTAATAGGCCACAGAGAGACACACACCCATCTCCAGTCTCGCCTTCTTTCTCCACTCCTATCTGCTTCGCTGGTAACAAAGGAAAACAAGATTCCCCCCCTCCCTTTTTTTTTTTTTTCTTTCCTCTCCTGCAGAGAGATTAGCAGTGCTTAACAGGGGTACGGCCACGGAAATGTGTATTTGAGTGATAATTCAGCAACGCACGCAGTCGTGGTGACAAGGAGCCCTGCAGAATGAGGAGGAGGACAATGCCTCCCCCCCCCCCCATTTACCCCCGTGGGCTGAAATTTTTTGGAGGAGAAAAGTACACGATGTTTGTTTGCTACTTATCGGTCCGTGGAAGTGAATGCGGCGAACGTGTGGAGCTGCTTTCTTCATATTTCAGTCGATGCGGCCGGCCATCGGCAGGTAACACGTTGATATAATAAGCTCTACCTGTGTCCGTAACAATGGCGCATGTCCGTCCTGGTCAGCAAGATTGCAGTGCGCGCTTCTCGGAAACACACGGAGAGGAAAAGCAGCACAATGCGAGCCCCACGTGGGCATGCCAAATTGTCTGGGTTACATTTCTTTCTTGTCCTAAATGCAGTTAGCGGGGCGTATAATAGCAGGCAGAAAAGCCTGTTTCTCCTGTGAAGGCCCTTTTTTTGACTTTGACGACTCAAAAAAAAGGTGTAGTGGTGATGGTGGTGGTGAAGGGAGGCTTGGCGGGGAATCGCAACGCCAGCAGCAATGATCCTATTTTCGAAAAAATTTGAATCGTTTCATCGGCGGCCAGGTAAAGAAAGCAAACCGGCTCATGCTGTAACACTTCCTGAAAGAACACACAAAGATCTCAATAAAATAAAGAGAAAGAGAGAGAAAGAAAGAGCGAGCGAGTGAGTGAGTGAGTGAGTGAGCTGGCACATTATGCCTGATGCCTTTATGCTGAGCTCTGATGAAAGGAGTCCACCCTGCTGCTAGCGTAACTCACCTGAAATGAATGCCTTTAAGGAAAGAGACTGTACTCCTGTAACGGGAGGTGGAGACGAAGGGCGGGGGGGGGGAGGGGCAGCATGCTGCGTGATGTGTAAGATTTCTTGGCGGACCGAAGTGCAAGGCACCATTTCCCCTCCTCAAAGCTGGATTTCTGAGACGCTGCGAGGACCGAGTGGAGCCGAGAAGTGCTGGACCTTTGATTGGGGAGTGAATTGACCCTGAATTGGGCTCCATTTCTTTCGGGCAGTTCATTATGGTGGAGTTTTAACCCCGTCGTGTCCGTTGCTGGAGAGAGGCGACGTGTATTTTTTCTCCACCAGAGTGAGAAAAACTTCAGTTACTTATCCCCCTTTTCTTTTTGAAATGGACTGAGCTGTTCCACGAGAGGTCCTGATGAGAGACATGCAGAGAGAGATGCCGCCCCCCCCTCCCCCCAGAACTGCCATTGTCTGTGAGCGTCCTCGGTTTTTTCGGCTGCGTTCCCTGCGGGCATCTGTATTTAACCACCGCGCCTGTCTTAAAACGATAGCGAGGCGGTGTGTCTGTTGCCGTCGCTCTGGATCTTTGATAGCCACTTGAAATAGGTTGAAGTGGGAGAAAATATACATCAAACATCTGCTCCCCTGTAGTGGTTGCCTCTCTCTTTTTTTCTTTTTTTTTTCTGCGGCGACAACAGTGCTCCTTCAGGTCCTTTTTTCGCTTCCTTGTGAACCAAAAACCGAAGCGAAAAAAACCCCAAAATGACTAAAAAAATAAAATAAACCACCACAAAACAAACTTGCAGCAAAGTGCAACTAGGCCCCGGCCACATCTATATTTCTATAAACTGCATTTACTTCAGTGCCAAGCAACATAAATCATGCCTGATGTATCATTAATAAACATGGGTGTCAATAGGAGACGCATGAATGGAAGAAATATGGTTCTTCCCAGTGGAGACAGAGTTGAAAAATGGGCTGCAGATAGGGTGAGAATAGAGTCTTCTCCAGTGAGCCACCGAAAGGCATCTAAATCTCTGCTGCCCCCCAGTGGACCACCGCATAATCCAAAGTGCGTGTGTGTCTGTGTGTGTGTGTGTCTCTGCGTGTGCAGGTGACTCCTCCTCCTTGGTTACAATATGAGACGTCTCACTCTCATGACACCCGGTCATGCATGAGCTGCTTGATGTAAACACACATACGTGCGCTGTAGTTTCACTGCCATATCAAATCTCATTGTGATGTTGCTTTGCATGTTCGCATGTGCTCGACATGCACACGCGTTGGATCAGACGGCGTTCCAATATTGACACACGCACAACATCTGTATGTATTTATTCAGCTCTTTTCTCCGTGCAGACGTTTCTTTTGAGGCTCTTTAAATCCAGTCCACAGCAGAAGTCGGGGGGGGGGGGGGGGGGCCGCACAG